>CM076574.1:46565111-46821548 GCA_034641835.2 Pinus albicaulis | reverse complement strand
AAAGAAATACAATCATAAATTATAACATCAACATATATGTATCCAAGATGTATCATAACATCCCATAATAGTTGGAACCACATGGCAATATAACCTCATACCATAACATCATAAATATGAGAATCATCTCCATACATATCAAATACAAAGCAATAATATACCATAAGCATACTTATTGTGATTCATAATAAAATTCAATTTTATTTGTTTGTACAAACAATGAATACCAACTATGAACTAAAATTATTCAACATCCATCTAAGATCTAGGCTACCCCATCAACAATGTTAGTGTTGTGTTCTTAGACAAATTCATCATCTATATCTTCAATCATTCACATTAAATCCAAATCTTTAAATTACATTAAAATTGTTATAATTTTATGTTTATTAAACGTAATACCAACTCTTACATTATAGATAAATTTAAATATTAATATACTTCTTCTTTAGCCAAGTTTCAAATTCACATTAATTAAATTGATGCATTAAATAATGACATACACTTGTTACTACAATATACCTAACTTTCAAAAATATTTAATATATTCCTTCCATACCATAAAAAACGATTCGTGATTCATAAACAACAGGGTAATGAAAATTTTAAAATAACCATCCTACACAAAAATTAAAGTAAGAAAATACAAAATGTTTTACTACCATTTACATCTAAATAAATAAAACTTACAAGTAATTATTACAACATTGCCCTCTTACACCTTAGCATAATTTAATTTTGATAAAAAACTACTCTTAAAAATGAATATTAAACAAATTGATATTTCTACCCTTTTCTTACAATATTGCCAGATATGAAGCATTAAAAAAATGATATTATAAAACTTTGTAATGGTATTTCCAAAAACTTCATCAATGCTTTCCATGGGCCAACTCTTCATCGATATAAACTAATTATGGTCTAGGTGCTAGTGTTTATAGGCTTAACTCATATATTCTCATTCATGCTTCATAAATTGAAAATAACTATCATGTGACATGTTGCTTACAACAATTTAACTATACTAGCCTAGATCCATCTTAACTCTGGATTTATCAAGTGCCGAGAGGGATCAAATATCTCGATGTGCAAACCTCTTTTTTGAGTGCAAAACGTGAGGAAAGGTTTGCATCTAGAGAGATTTGATCCCTCTCGGCGCTTGATAGATCCGGAGTTAAGATGGATCTAGGCTAGTTTTAGTTGTGTGCTGGTAAGGAAAATCTATCGAATATATGATTAATTTTATCAATAATATGTAAATACATCTAATATAAATATAATAATTTTAGATATGCTAAATATGTCTCATATTTATCTGGTCATTTTAATTTTAAAATTTGCTTAGTTACGTCAATTTGTTGAGATGATAAATATTGTTAATAACTTTAATGATGAAATAAAATTTTTGAATGCAAAGTGACAATGTAATAGTGTTGAATGATAGAAAATGTGAATAATAAGAATGCAATCAATTACAAATAGTATTCATTGTGACCAATCTCCTATTATTTTCTTCTACTATTCTTATTGTCACCCTTGTTAGTTTTGTCATCTTTTTCATATCGATTATATGAAAAGGATAGTTGAAATCATAAACCATTTAAATATTTAGCTCGAACTATTGCACTAAACATCATACATTGTCTCTCTTGCACTCCAATATTAATATTTTGAGTTACTATAACACAAAAATCAATGTAAACTGTCAATCATTTTGTGTGATTACACTGAAATCAATGCACAATGTTAATCCAATCGCTTTAAAATGTACCATCATACATCCAATTACATCAAATCAAAAATCAATGTCTACCCTTAAATAAATGCATCTAATGCAAACAATCCAATAAGATTATAAAACAACATCTACACTAAAATCAATGCATATAATGCAGGTAATCAAATAGGATTAGAAATCAACATCTACATTGAAATCAATGCATCTAATGCAGGTAATCAAATATGATTAGAAATCAACATCTACACTGAAATCAATGCATCTAGTGCAAGTAAGAAAATAAGATTATAAACCAACATCTACACTTAAATCAGTGCATCTAGTGCAAGCAATCAAATAGGCTTAGAAAACAACATCTACACTAAAATCAATGCATTTAGTGCGAGCAATCAAATAGGATTAGAAATCATCTACATTGAAATCAATGCATCTAGTGCAAGTAGTCAAATATAATTAGAAATCAACATCCACACTGAAATTAATGAATCTAGTGAAAGAAATCAAATAGGATAAGAAATGACCGTCTACACTGAAATAAATGCATTTAGTGCGATAAAACATATAGGATTAGAAAGCATCTACATTAAAATCAATGCATCTAGTGCAAGCAATTAAATATAATTAGAAATCAATATCTACACTAAAATCAATGCATCTAGTGCAAGAAATCAAATAGTATTAGAAATCACCATCTACACTGAAATCAATGCATCTAGTGCAAGAAAACTTCTTCCCTCTCCCCCCCCTCCAACTACATCTCTCTTTCCCTCTGTCTCTCCACTCTCTCACATCATCCCTCTTCCTTCCTCTCTCTCCATTTCTCTCCCACCTCTCTATCTCTCTCTCTCTTCACCCTCCAACTCTATTACTATATCCCTCCCTATCTCCTTCTCTCCTCCCTTCTCTCCATCTCTCCTTTATCTTTTTATCTCACCCCAAAACATACACACTCTGTATCCATCTCTCCCTTGTCATTCCATCTCTCTCTCCACTTTTCACTCTCTATGTATTTCTTCTTCCCTCCATCTCTCCCCCTCCAAATCCATCTCTCTATCCCTCCCTATCTCCTTCTATCTCCCTTACTCTCTCCTCCTCTCTCTCATCCTTCCTCTCTCTCTCTCTCTCTCTCTCTCTCTCTCTCTCTCTCTACTCTCCACTCCTCTTTCTTCCCCCATCTCTCTCTCTCAACATCTACACTAAAACCAATGCATATAGTGCAAGAAATAAAATAGGATTATATATCACCATCCACCCTAAAATCAATGAATCTAGTTCAAGAAATCATCTTCTCTCTCCCTGTTGTACATGTCAGCACATACATACAAATTCTTGGCCTGCTGTCATTTTTGAATCCTCTTAAAACCCCCGTCATGGCCTTAGACCTCCATATACTGTCGATCGTTATCCTGCCCGCCCAGAAAATACATAGTACAAAGGTTAAAATCCGCGATTAAAAATATATTGGGCCCAACCCCTTTCTCCACTAGCCTCGCACCTCCTTTCATCCATGTAACAAAGCGTTGTGACCAAGCGCTGCCCCTTAGAGCGTTTATCGCAAATCGCATCCATCGCAGATCGCATTTTCATGTGTTATGCTCGTTAGATCCATCGCAAATATTTGTGATGCGATCTGATCGCGTCGCAAATATTTGCGATGCGATCGTCTGATCGCGCCATCGCATTTTTCCTCATCGCACTTTCCGCCGGTCGCATTTTCTCCCATCACACTTTCTCTGTTACGTTGCGATCGACTTGGAGCCTATGCGGTCTTTCCCCATCGCATCTCTCCCCCCATCACAATACTCGCGAAAGCGCTCTTTTCTGTTTGGTGCCACTTTCCGCCATCGCATTTTCTACCTTCGCGATTTTGCGATGCGCTTCCCGGGCCCCACCTCGTACGATCGCTCCCACCGCGTTCCATTGCAATTCATCGTATTGCTTTGTATTTCCGTGTATAATCAAACCTTTGCATTTTTCATTAAACCTTAATGAATCACCCTCAGCTGTTACCAGGTCCCACATCCACGGCTCCGCTCCATCGTTTTTCCCCATTTCCTTTTGTGATTCACCTAAGTGAAAACCTTTGGGCCTTTACACTAATGTCATTTCTTCTGCCGCTTTTCACTATTCCACTCCTCCACGTCACCGCTCCACGTTTCAAATACATTCCTCCTCTACCATTTATACATTCCGTTCATATGTCATGTTTCAGTGTTCACGTTATCAACCTCCACCCAGCCAATTCATCGTCGCTCCCTTATGTTTTTCACTGTTGTCCTTCATGCTTCTGTCATCTTATCACACCGCCTTGTCACCTAAGTCACCTCCACCGCATCCACTCTCCTGTGCATCTGTTTTCTTAACAAGGTTTGTGTATTTTGCAGGGTGCGGGAGGAAGAAAATCGCCATTAATTACCGCCTCCATTACAAAAGCCGAGGCCTCTTCCAAAGATAATTTTTCAGAGACAAATTTATGAAGGGAAGCCCCGGGGAGCTACCGTGACATGACACTCATTAAAACAGCAAGGTTCAAAATCTATCCAAACCTCCAGAGCCATTCCAAACCAGGATTTTACGGATGAAAACATTAATGCAGCAGCATCAAAATATTAATGAAGGAGCAATGAATTCAATGTCCGACATGAAAGGTTTCAAATTCAAATTCAGGCATTTAAAGGCAGAGAGTATAATGTACAGGAAGCAATACTCTCAAGGTGTTACTTCGGCTGAGTTTTCTTCAGGAAAGTACAGAATGTTCGTGAAGATTTACCCCTATGCTGCGTTCCTGAAGAGATTTGTTCTTGTGCATTTATTTCAGCAGGCAGATCTCAAAGTACAAGATAATACCACTTAGTCATTTAACAGTATGGGCGCGAATGTTTCCACCACTTTGTTTCAAATCAAATCATTAAATGTGCATCACCTACCTCGTTCTCTAGAATTTTCTACCTCTCCTATTAAACTCCAGAAGAACAACATTGTAAAGGTTCCAGATTTCTATCAGCAAACTGTGCAGTGAAAGGCTTTTGTATACATCTTGTAAAGTTTCTGTATGAAGGCTCAGAGCTTGTAGGGTCTCAGTGAGGAGGAGTTATAACTGTAATGAGGATTCTGGTCTTTGGTATCCCACAGTATGTAATCTTTTCTTATGTGTTAATATAATATCTCATTGCATTGCATTTATCTTCTTGTATCATGTTCTAGAATACGAGTGACTGATTTGATCTTAAGCAGATTCATCCTAGTTGGGTGCCCATACTTGGATTAGTCAAGCGCTTTAAATAGGCCTAGTCATGGTATGTTGTTCCATGTTCATTTTCATCATATTTTCTTTATATGAATTTACTTGAGAAGGTGCCACTAAGCACAGCCATTGTCATGTATGGATTCTTGGTTGGATAAGCCCATATGTGGTTCTGTTGTGTATACGGGTATCAGTCTCTTTGCTAGTATCTTCTTGTTTTCTTCTTAACATCACTTTAAATATTTGATTCTGTATACTATTTAGTAGCCCTCTTTACTGCGATGAGATTGTCTCTTAATTGTACGAATACTTTTGTGTGGGTTGCATCTTTGTTCTAAGTTATTCTTAATTTTGTGTCATCTTACGAAGAGTTTGGTTCCATTTAAACTAATTTCCTTGTTTTGCAAGAGATAGTAAGAGAGCTTTTGGATTGACAACCCAAGCTATATTGTGAGCTCCTTGCTATGTTAAGATGTCCTAGGCACTGGTCTATAGCAACTCTAGGCTGTCTCTAGGAGTGACAAAATTGTCGACAACATCTTTCTGGCGCCGTTGCCGGGGAACGAATTCAAGAAAATCATTTTCCCTGGGCCTCGACAAATTGTTTTCACTCTCTAATCAGGTGAGCACAGAGAGTTGAAGAGTTGCATATCTCTCACCTTGGCGACTCCACTGTTGTTTATTTGATAAATCTATTGGTAGTCCTGCCTTCTCGTAAGCCACATTTGAGGTCAGATACGTCTCAGCCGAAAACACCTGTGTCTGATCCAGAGAAGAAATCAGCCCGTGCTGAAATCCCTGAGTTCCCGTAGAATATTATCCATCCTCTTCTTCTCAAGAAATTCCATTAGAAAATCCCGACTCCGCTGAGGAAAATCCTGAATATTACTCAGATAGCCCACCCAGGGGAAGTGCTAGAACCAAAGAGAACTTTCATCCTACCCCTGAGGCTGAAAAATTCAAAGAAGTTGCAGAGGCAGCTCCTGTTAACCGCGAATTGTTTACATCCACACCTCAAGCTGCTGTGCATTATATTCCTACTGTTACTCATACCTCACTTCCACCTCCTCCGCTTCCTCCATTCGTACACCAAAATGTTGCACGACCCCCACTTCCTCTGATGGCTAATGTTCCAGCCTTTTTGTTAAATAAATATGCTCCCCTAGCCCTACCCCAAGTGTTGAATGATATGCCTCAAGATTATTTGAAAATATTGCCCAGATTTAATGGCGAGAATGAGATTGATGCGCAGAAACATATTGAGACTTTCTGCTCTTTCGCATAAAACTTAAATGTAGAACACTTGGATGTGGTCTTAAGACTATTTGTTCAATCTCTGGACGGCGAGGCACGAAAATGGTTTAAAACATTGGCAGATTGCTCTATAAATACCTGGGAAAGAATGGAAGAAGTTTTTCTCAGGAAATGGGGAGAAAAGAAAGATCATGGGCTTTGTCTTATTGAATTCAATACTCTGAAGAAGAAACCAAATGAGGGGGTGGAAGAATTTATTAAAAGATTTAATAAATTGTATTTGAGCCTTTCTGCTGATATGAAGCCTCATCAAACTGCTGCTAAAGTTGTTTTTGTAGGAGCCTTTGACTCAGAATTTGGTTTCTGTCTGCGGGAAAGAATGCTTGTCACTTTGGATGATGCTCAGACAGATGCTCTAGAATTAGAAGCAAATTTTGCAGCCACCGGAAAATCAAAAGGAAAAGTCGAGCAGGATGCCAGAAGAAGAGGTGAAGAGGAGGTATCTACTTCCAACCAGGATAAAGATTTGGACCGAATGGAAGAAATAAGTAAAATGATCGAAAAGATAGTTAAGCTTGAATGGGAAGCCCTGAATCCAGCCCCCAAAAATTTTCAGAATGTTCCGAACAGAGGTTATAATCCTCAGTATAGAAGACCACCATTACAAATATTGCCAAGGGAAGCAAAGGAGTAGCATGATCGGGTACTACACCCATTGCACCTGGAAGGCCTAGTAGATGACTCCACCGAAGGCGCTGCCTATGGACTGGAAGATGCGAATCTTTCCTTTTCAAATAGTGACGGAGAAAAATCCTCTTTTGCTTTCAATTTACAAAAAGAACTTGAGAAGATCAAAATCCCAGTCCCCTTGACTGAACTGTTGAAACAACCAGCATATCAATTTCAAGCCACCTCTTTCATACTTCCTCCAGAAGCGGCACTCACCCCAGATAATATCGAGCACTGGAAGGTATTTGAGGATGAAGAACAGATGACGAGATTCCTAGAAATAGAAGGTGAATTCTCCAACATGGAGATTGATGCTGACGAAAGAAATTTGACACCACTTGATAGTCAAAGAAAGGAGGAAGGAAATTTGGTGAAGGACTTTAATCCATGGAATGAAGAAATCAGATTGCTGGAGAGTATGTTGAATAAATATGATTCAATACAGGAAGAAGAGGAGGAGAGCAAAGAAGAGATCCTTGAGCAAGATGAAAGTAACGAGTCTTCTCTTGAAAAAGAGGAAGCAAAGGTACAAGCCCCTGCTCAAGAATACATAAATCTTTTCAAGGAGCTCAGCACATCAGCGCAGAATATACCAGAGCTCCAAAAGGACTCAGCTCCAATATACATTGAGTCCTCCAGTTTAGAGAACGAAGAAGATGAAGGAGATTCTCTATCTCAAGAGAGTCTTCCTCTTGATCCAGTGGAAGGAGATAAAATCCTGGTTGAAGCCTGCCTGCCAGATACTCTTAACCAGGTATCATTTCATGATCCTTATGTGCATTTCCTGCAAACATTTGAAGAAGGATCAAGGGTCTTTTCTAGCAACATATTGCCAGCAGAGAGAAAAATTTTCAAAGCTGTTACTGTGGAACAAAAAGAAGAGATCCCACTGCCTTCCAAAATACAAGAAGAAGGTGATCAAGCTTTCGAGAGCCATATTGAAGATGCAGTGGAAAATGCAAAAATCAAAGCTGCCCAGGTTGAAGACAGCAGTGGGAAAGGTAAGTTCCAGACAAAAGAAAGGTTGGGCATAGAAATTGACAGCATTAAAAGAATGATGATGAAGGTGCCTCAGAAACAACAGATAGCAGCAAGAAAGCAAAGAAATTTTGGCAATGGAAAAACAAGAACAGAATGTGAAAGCATAGTTGGAGGCAAGTTGCAGAACAAAATATGGAAACATAGAAGAGTACAGTTGAAGAATAATGTAACTAATGGATACCAGCAAAGAAAATTATGGGACCCAGGAGGCGAAGACAGCCTAGTGTATTATATTGTACATTAGTTTTCTTTTTGTTTCATCATTCTTTTAATAATGTGTGGGTGCCGATTAATTATGAAGTGAAAACTAGAGGTGATAAAGAGCAGAATCCACTTAGAGCATGATCAGATGGTCTGCAAGTTCTCGACATGTCCAAGGATGAACATGCCATCCCCAGATGGAGCCGATGTTGTACATGTCAGCCCATACATACAAATTCTTGGCCTGCTGTCATTTTTGAATCCTCTTAAAACCCCCGTCGTGGCCTTAGACCTCCATATACTGTCTATCGTTATCCTGCCCGCCCAGAAAATACATAGTACAAAGGTTAAAATCCGCGATTAAAAATATATTGGGCCCAGCCCCTTTCTCCACTAGCCCCGCACCTCCTTTCATCCATGTAACAAAGCGTTGTGACCAAGCGCTGCCCCTTAGAGCGTTTATCGCAAATCGCATCCATCGCAGATCGCATTTTCATGTGTTATGCTCGTTAGATCCATCGCAAATATTTGTGATGCGATCTGATCGTGTCGCAAATATTTGCGATGCGATCGTCTGATCGCGCCATCGCATTTTTCCTCATCGCACTTTCCGCCGGTCGCATTTTCTCCCATCACACTTTCTCTATTTGCGATTTTGCGATCCACCTTGGGCCCACCATACAGTCTTTCCCCCCATTACATCTCCCCATCGCAATATCGCGAGCGCTCTTTTCTGTTTTGTGCCACTTTCCGCCATCGCATTTTCTACCTTCGCGATTTTGAGATGCGCTTCCTGGGCCCCACCTCTTACGATCGCTCCCACCGCGTTCCATTGCAATTCATCGTATTGCTTTGTATTTCCGTGTATAATCAAACCTTTGCATTTTTCATTAAACCTTAATGAATCACCCTCAGCTGTGACCAGATCCCACATCCACGGCTCCGGTCCATTGTTTTTCCCTGTTTCCTTTTGTGATTCACCTAAGTGAAAACCTTTGGGCCTTTACACTAATATCATTTCTTCTGCCGCTTTTCACTATTCCACTCCTCCACGTCACCGCTCCACATGTCAAATACATTCCTCCTCTACCATTTATACATTCCGTTCATATGTCATGTTTCAGTGCTCACGTTATCAACCTCCACCCAGCCAATTCATCGTCGCTCCCCTGTGTTTTTCACTGCTGTCCTTCATGCTTCCGTCATCTTATCACACCGCCTTGTCACCTAAGTCACCTCCACCGCATCCACTCTCCTGTGCATCTGTTTTCTTAACAAGGTTTGTGTATTTTGTAGGGTGCGGGAGGAAGAAAATCGCCATTAATTACCGCCTCCATTACAAAAGCCGAGGCCTCTTCCAAAGATAATTTTTCAGAGACAAATTTATGAAGGGAAGCCCCGGGGAGCTGCCGTGACATGACACTCATTAAAACAGAAAGGTTCAAAATCTATCCAAACCTCCAGAGCCATTCCAAACCAAGATTTTACGGATGAAAACATTAATGCAGCAGCAGCAAAATATTAATGAAGGAGCAATGAATTCAATGTCCGGCATGAAAGGTTTCAAATTCAAATTCAAGCATTTAAAGGCAGAGAGTATAATGTACAGGAAGAAATACTCTCAAGGTGTTACTTTGGCTGAGTTTTCTTCAGGAAAGTACAGAATGTTCATGAAGATTTACCCCTATACTGCGTTCCTGAAAAGATTTGCTCCAGTGCATTTATTTCAGCAGGCAGATCTCAAAGTACAAGATAATACCACCTAGTCATTTAACAGTATGGGCGTCAATGTTTCCGCCACTTTGTTTCAAATCAAATCATTAAATGTGCATCATCTACCTGGTTCTCTAGAGTTTTCTACCTCTCCTATAAAACTATAGAAGAAAAACATTGTAAGGGTTCCAGATGTCTATCAACAAACTGTGTAGTGAAAGGCTTTGTATACATCTTGTAAAGTTTCTGTATGAAGGCTCAGAGCCCGTAGGGTCTCAGTGAGGAGGATTTATAACTTTAATGAGGATTCTGGTCTTTGGTATCCCACAGTATGTAATCTTTTCTTATGTGTTAATATAATATCTCATTTCATTACATTTATCTTCTTGTATCATGTTCTAGAATGCGAGTGGCTCACTGATCTTAAGTAAGGATTCATCCTAGTTGGTGCCCATACTTGGATTAGTCAAGCGCTTTAAATAGGCCTAGTCATGATATATTGTTCCATGTTCATTTCATCCATATTTTCTACTATATTAGTTACTTGAGGAGGGTGCTTTTAAAACGCCATTGTCATGTATGGATTCTTAGTTGGATAAGCCCATACGTGGTTTTGTTGTGTATCTGGGTATCAGCCTCATGCTAACTAGTATCTTCTTCATGTTTCTTCACCGCATCCACTTTCTGATATTTTGTTGATTTAAGCAGCATAATATTTGGGCTTGGCCTCTTTACACGTGTTGTCTCTTAACTGTCTGATGCTTTTGTATTGGAGTTTTGCATGCTGTTCCTACATTATTCTTGTCTTTGTATCAGCTTTTGAGAGAGTTTGGTTCCATTTAAACTAATTTCCTTGTTTTGCAAGAGATAGTAAGAGAGCTTTTGGATTGACAACCCAAGCTATATTGTGAGCTCCTTGCTATGTTAAGATGTCCTAGGCACTGGTCTATAGCAACTCTAGGCTGTCTCTAGGAGTGACAAAATTGTCGACAACACTCCCCCCCCCTCCAACTCCATCTCTCTTTCCCTCCCTCTCTCCAGTCTCTCACATCCTCTCTCTCTCTCTCTCTCTCTCTCTCCAAATATGTTGCTATATCCCTCCATCTCTCTTTGTCCCCCCATTCCCTCCATATCTCCTTATTTTTCTCCTTATCTCACCCTCAAACATACACACGTTCCCTATATTTCTCCCTTGTCACTCCCTCTCTCTCTCCACTTCTCACTCTCTATGTATTTATTCTTCCATCCCTCATCTACTCCTCCCACTCCATCGCTCTATCCCTCCCTCTCTCCTCCTATATCCCTCTATCTCTCTTCCTTCCTCTCCTACCTCCCTCTCTCTCCCTTCCTCTCCTACCTCCCTCTCTCTTCCCCCATCTCTCTCTCTCTCTCTCTCCCTCTCTTTTCCCTACAATCCTCTCCCTTCCCCCAACACTCTCTTCCTCTCTCTCTCTCTCTCTCTCTCTCTCTCTGCCCTCTAATCCTCTCTCTTCCCCATCACTCTTTCTCTCTCTCTCAAACTATGTTACTATATCTGTCCCTTTCTCCTTCTCTCTCCTTCTTTTCCCCATTCTCTCTATCTATGCTTCTTTGTCTCTTTATCTCACCCCCAAATATACAAACTGTCTCTCCATATCTCCCTTTTCACTCCCTCCATATCTCCTTATTTTTCTCTTTATCTCACCCCCAAACATACACACTCTCTATATTTCTCCCTTTTCACTCCCTCTCTCTCTCCACTTCTCACTCTATGTATTTATTCTTCCATCCCTCATCTCCCCCTCCAAATCCATTGTTCTATCCCTCCCTCTCTCCTCCTATATCCCTCCATCTCTCCTCCTCTATCTCTTCCTTCCTCTCTTACCCCCCCCCCTCTCTTCCCCCATCCCTCTCTCTCTCCCTCTCTCTTTTCCCTACAATCCTCTCTCTTCCCCCATCACTCTCTTCCTCTCTCTTGTCCTTCCTCTCTCTCTCTCTCTCTCTCTGCCATCTAATCCTCTCTCTCCCCCCATCACTCTTTCTCTCTCTCTCAAACTATGTTACTATATCCCTCCCTTTCTCCTTCTCTCTCCTTCTTTTCCCCATTCTCTCCATCTATGCTTCTTTGTCTCTTTACCTCATCCCCAAATATACAAAATATCTCCCCATATCTCCCTTTTCACTCCCTCTCCCTCTCCCCTTCTCACTCTCCATGTTTTTCTTATTCCCTCCCTCTACCCCCCTCCAAATCCATATATCTATCCCTCCCTCTCTCCTCTCTCTCTCTCTCTCTCAACCCTCCAATCCTCTCACTATCTCCCTCCATCTCTCCTCCTCTCTCGCCCCTCCATATTTATGTCTCCCTCTCCCTCTCTTACCCTTCTCTACCTCTCTCACTCCTCTCCCTCTCTCTCTCTTCATTCGTCCTCTCCCCTCTCCTTGAGTTTATCCTCATCTCTCCCTTGTCACACCCCATATCTCTTCACCTCTATCACTATATGTATTTGTTCTTCCCTCCCATATATATCTAGAGTTAACATATATCATGATATATTAATGTATATTATAATATAACAAATTTAATATTGTATTAAACCGAAGTTATTAAATTTAATAATATTAATATGAATATTAGATTTAATAATAATAATAATCTTTTAATATTAATATTAATATTAGGGCTAATATATATATATATATATATATATATATATATATATATATATATATATATATATATATATATATATATTGCATGGTATTAACAATAATTTGGCCCTTAGGCTTCACCTAAATGAAACTTGTTTTTGGAGTGTTCGTAAATAAAAAGAGGTTTATGGAGTAAATATCAAAAGAGATTTTATTTACTTACCATACCTCTTTTATTTACCATGGTATTTGGCCCATAGGCTTGGTATATAATTATATGTTGATTTATAATGATATTCGATATGTTTTTATATATTTATCATGCCTCTTTATACCTCTTTTATATATATTTATTTATTTACCATACCTCTTTTATAAATATGGTATTTGGCCCATGGTATTAATAATAATTTGTCCTGTGGTATTTGGCCTATAGGCTTCACCTAAATGAAACCTCTTTTTTTAGTTTTTGTAAATATAAATAGGTTTATAGAGTAAATATAAAAAGAGGTTTTATTTATTTACCATATCTTTGGAGTAAGTATAAAAAGATTTTTTATTTATTTACCATACCTCTCGTTTATTTATATTTATATTTATTTGCCATACCTAAACCTCTTTACATTTAAATTTATATTATGTTTATACATAATAATAATTAGGTTTATTTTTAAATAAGACAAACATTGTATCAAAAATGTTAAATTTTAAACATTACATTTACTTTTACATGTTTACTTTTTTATGTGAGATCTACCCCATACTAGGTTGTAGAGATAATACACTGTTATATTTAATAATTAATCTTACCCTATTAAAAAGGTTAAAAAGTTATATATAATAAAAAGAATCAAGTTATATATGATTTAAGATTCAAGTTAATATTTTGGCGGACATTAAAAAAAATTATTTTTATTAATTTTTTAGGACGTGACAATCTTATACATCGGGGTCATACTGGGCTGTAGATTGCGCCTCTTGGCGCAATGACTTAACTCAGCTCCAATGAAATTTATCCTAATATAATTGAGACACAAGTTATCTAAACTTGTATTTGCATGTCATGGATCATGCGTACTCTTATTCAAATCATATTCCAAAATATACTTTGGTTACATACACCAACTCACTAGTTCACACATGCAATGTGAAAAATCCAATGGTATTATTATTATTTAGTAATTAATTAGTATATAATTGTAATATCACTTAAATCTTATAACCTAATCTGAATGATGTTGAACCAACCAAAATTTTTTTAATGTTGAGAAGTTATTTAACTAGCATACCCCTGAAGCAGGGGAAAGAAATGCCGAATAGTTACATTATTCAAAGATTGGAGAATTTGTTTTTTTTTTAAGAAAAAATAATCTTCAAAAGAGATTTTAGTGAGGGTAAATGTGAATGCAAAAGAGAATCCTCCAATGACTATTGAGGTACAAGGAAATAGAGCATAATTATGTATCACAACATTTTCACGTGTCACTATTACAATTCAAATAAGGGCATGAAGCCATCGATTCAAATGAACATGAAGCAACTTATGTGTAAGCAAAGCAATTATTCAATGACAAAAATATAAATGTGCATTGTTAGGATGAGAATTTAATCCCGAACCTTGGCAGTGGTTTGTTGCTAAGAAATAGAAGTGAAGACCTTCGCCTCAACTTTGTCTCCTAAATCAAAATTCTCATCTTCACCCTTGATCTTGGCTTGTCGCTCCTCAATTCCATACCATGCATAAATCTAAACCCATAAATAACGAGATTGATGCTTCAAAATGTTGATGCTTATATTTATTTTAAATGGATATTCATGTCTTTCTTTTAGTCACATGTGTGTTGTTTCTATCAACGCTACTCCAGAGGGTGGATTTGTTGGTGATGTCTTCTTACTTCCAACTTACAAATTTCAATCCCCAACCATGATGTATAGGTTGTGAATAGATAGGTCACATTAAATCCACATTAATGGCATTTAAGGCCCTTAATTTGTGAAATTTGACCCATCAGATCCATCCATTTCCATTCAATTCTCCATGGCATGCCAAACATAAAATTGGCATGACCGTGAATTATTACATCAACATGCAAATAAAGAGCAAATTAATGAAATAGTATCCACCATAGAAGGTCATAAGAGTATTGAGCATAATGAAGTACCTAAAGTATGAAGAAAACAATAGTAATGGAGAAAAAATTAGGCTCAAATTTGATGAAACCTTAATGCAATTGAAGAGAGAATTGACATGAATGTATGTTGATTTTTTGGAAATTGTAATTAGTACACACAAATTCAACAATAAATTATAAAGGCTTTCAAGCCTTCAATGATGGCTGAGCATGGAAAGAAAAATGTTAATCAAAGACGTTTCTGAATCTAGTAAATGATTGTTGAACTACCAAAGATTCAAAAAGAGAGGCATGCAACTTCCTTTCGTACAAAGGCAAACTATAAAGGGTTGCAGAGGCATACTTCTGATATCCCTTTCCCTTCAACCTCTAACAATTGGAGTCGTGGAAGTATTCAGTTGTGAATGGAAGATTCAAATCAATCAATGTTTCTCTTTCTCCTAAAACCTTCTCCAATGGAAGTTTGTGTATCAATGGACAATCCATAAGCCTCAACTTAGTCAACTAGGCTAACATTCTATGAGAAGGCGACAAATAATTCAATTCCTTACATTTATGAAGTTTCAACTCCTTTAAGTTCTTTAACTCATGGCGCAAGCTATAGTGCTTGCAAATAAAAACACACATAAAACTAAAATATACACACAAGGAATGCATATAAAATATTAGAAATGAATCATTAAAGAGACAAGATATTTACAAAAGAAATATTAGCCTAATAATTGGCCTTTCACTCCTCTCTCTAATGCACTTACAAGCCTCATGGGCTCACCTATATTTATACAAGTGGATCTAAACCCAAAGTAGGTTCTAGATCCTAAACAAACTCCCACGATATCTCTCATGATCCACAAAAAATCTCACTTAATCCCTCATATTTAGATGAGATATAACTAACCCTAAAATCTCCCTATTCTTCCCAAATATTCTTGAACTCTCTCCTATTTACAATAATTGTCATTCTCTCCTAATACTATAGGAAAATACATTAAATGATTAAATCCTAATTTAGGAAACCAACTCCCTTGGTAAACATGTTATCCTAGGTTAGATGCTCCTGCATCAGACTCCCTAGGTAAAACAAAATCATGGTATCCCGACCATATACCTTCATAAATTGATCAAAATTCCTCCTGGATCCCATACATTAGTTTGTCGTTGATCATCCATTCTGTGTTTCTCTGCCTCAATGGTTGTGACCATTAATTCTCCAGGTTTCCAAATTTTATGTTGTAATTCTCCTCCTTCTTTGTTGATGTATACTCAAGCAGTCAAAGGTATCGTGTTTTTGTATTTCTGTCTCTTATTGCAATATCTTGGTTTATTTGTTTTTTTCCATCACTTTCCTTAATCCTTGAATGTCAATATCCAATTTAGTTTCCCACTAAAGTTTATCGTTGCTAGCTTAGAATATCAATTCATTGTTTTTAACATTAAATTCAGGTTCCACACTTTAATTGATTGAACATTTCTCTTCCTTGTCTACAACTTGATTAGATTCAGGTTCCATCAACATCTTCTCTAGCAATTGTAATTCTTCCTCACATTTCATTAACATTTTATGGTCATTTTCATAAATAATTTCAATGAACTAGTATTCATCCTTAAATGAAACAAAATTAGTGTCTTGTCCACCATATGAAACACATCCTGCATCCACACACCAATTGTCAGATTTAAAAACATAAGGCTTTATAGCCTCAACAGATGATTCTTCCTTCAAGTATTTATGCTAATGTTCCAAAAAATTTGTATTCTTGTCATTTTCTTCGTTGAAGATTGACCCTTTTTCAGGTTCACAAATGGAAACAACTTCTCCATCATCTTTTCCAAGCATTGGTCCTTGATATGGTTCACAAATGCATACATTCATCTCGGTTATGTGGATTTTTTCTGCTTCCCTTAACAAAAATTTCAACTTGTGTTTCTGTCTCCTTACAATCAACTGCTTGATAGGCCATCTAACTGTTTTCTTCATTACCCATCTATATTTATGATCTTGTAGTAACTCCATCAACACATCAAGTAGTGCCTTAAACTCAACAATCTCTTTCTTGAACTCTTCATCATGTACAACAACTACTATGACATCACTGTGGTTTTTCCTTGAATTCTTTCACATGAGAGCCTTTCACCTCTCCTAGTCAATCTTCGGCGAGAATAATTATGACACAATAGGTCATTCTCATCTACATCAGCGACAGGAAACTCCTCTTTTAGCAATAATGATGTGCAAAAACAACTCCTTACTCTATGCAACCTCATCGTTGACCCCTCCTTCTTTTCTACACAGATTAGGACTCACGGTGATCCAGGTGGATATTGGTGGTCACCCGCCTATTCCACTTGGGGCCCCACCATTGTCTATTTCAGTTTTTCAGTTTCGGCACAGTTTACTATTTTTAGCAGTTTTTCGGGTCCTAAACTTCCGGAGCCGTTTTGAGGCCCTAAACGACGTTTTTTGGGAAAACGGAGGGCAACATGGGTCCATGGACCGATGTTGCCCGTTCAAAATTTGTAGTCCTCGGATAGATCTTTCTAACGAGGTATGGTACGCGTCAAACGGAGATCGTATGCCAAAGTTACGCCCCTGGGAAGTTGAAACACCAATTTACCCAAAACGGGGCCCATAGTTTTGGCGCTTCATCTCCTAGGGTTAGGGTTTTGGCTGTTTAGGATTTCCCATTGTTTCTAAATGATAAATAGGCCCTCGAGCCTCATTGTAACACAGTTCAGAGGCCTGTAGCCGCCACATCTCTTCTCAGAGATAGCTACGAGCGCCCTAGCTAGTTTTATTTCCATTTGTCTGTAAGCAAATTTCAGTTCTTTGATATTAATGAAATGAAGTGTTATTTCCGCTGCATCTCTGTATTTATGGTTATATGTTTATTCTGTTGCGTTCCTGCATAAATCCGGATCACACGGTGGACTACAACTTCTTCCTGCATAAATATTTCAGCAAAACATTATCGATATCACCACTATTTAACACAACGTTCTAGCAGCCTTGGTCTTTCTAAATGAAGGATATCTCAGATTAGTGATGTTGACATACTAACTATCGATTCCAAACATGATATTAGCCATTTTCAGTTTTCAGCATCCTTTAGATCAAAGATGCCACTAGAAATTTTGTAGCAATGCACATAACTGGCAAAGGAGGCTTCAACATTGTTTTTCGGGAGACACTGCCTCTCTCTCATATTTGATGACACAACTCCTTTATCTAGTAGAGAGCATTAACACGATTTAGAAACAACAATGATCCCACACACTCTTACTTTCAACTCTGATACCATAATGATGATGCAGGCTATAGTGCCTACAAATAAAAACACACATAAAACTAAAATATACACACAAGGAATGCATAATAAATATTAGGAATGAATCATTAAAGAAATAAGATATTTACAAGAGAACTATTAGCCTAATAATTGGCCTTTCACTCCTCTCTCTCATTCACTTACATGCTTCATGGGCTCACCTAGATTTATACAAGTGGATCTGAACCCAAAGTAGGTTCTAGATCCTAAACAAACTCCCACAATATCTCTCATGATCCATAAAAACTCTCACCTAATCCCTTATCTTTAGATGAGATCTAACTAACCCTCAAATCTCTCTACTCTTCTCAAATATTCTCGAACTCTCTCCTATTTTCAATAATTCTCATTCTCTCCTAAAACTATAGGAAAATGCATTAAATAATTTAATCCTAACTTAGGAAAACAACTCCCTTGGTAAACATGTTACCGTAGGTTAAATGCTTCTGCATTAAGTCACCCAATGAAGCCAACAAACATTTCAATTGGTTGAATATTAGTTACAGGATTCATCCCATTATATTTGGGATATCTCGATGTTTCGAACAAGCTAGTGTGACTCATCTTCAAGAAGAAAAATGAATGAGAAGAAAAATGACCATGTTGGGAAGAAATAAATATAAATTTGAAAGGAAGGGAAAAAGTGTCGACAAGAGGAAAAGCCCTAAAATTTTAAGTAAAGATTATTTTAAAGTCTAAGGAGAGTGTTAGATTAATAATATGGACCAATATATTGATTATTTTGGTTAATATTAATTATTATTTAAAATTAAAGTAATATTTCATTAAAATAATGAAAATAAAAAAATTAATATAATGAATGAGAAGAGTTGATTAGTATAACTATTTTTTATAAATATTAATAATTAATGAGCATACATATATATTTTCAATAATTAATAATACTAGTTTTTAGTTAATATAATCATTATAATAATTTAAAATGAATGGAAACTTTAAAATAACTTTGAGAGAAGTATCATGCAGTCACACCCGCACCTGCACACCTAGCATACTAGCATCACTAGCTACCAGCATAGCCAAATAGGTCAAGCTTAGCACTGAGGGGGAGGCTACCTTGGGCACAAGAGTGACACAGGATCCAGGGAGTGTTGCAAGGCCTTAGAAGCAGGCAAAGGAGGGTACTTTAGATTCCTGAAGACTCATACCGTTTTTTCTCTCTTTTTTTAATCCATGTATACTAACACTACTAGCCTCTGGGAGGTGGATGAGTACCTTATTTTTAGAATTGACACATTTGTTGTACAACATTTTTTAGTATATATATATATGATGTGATGTTTGGTATATTGTGTGTCTCACTATGGATGTGTATTATGTATGGCTTATTTGATTTACATCATGTTTTACATAATGGATATGTGATGTCACATGTATGTTTGTATATGGTTAGTATATTAACATTAATTAATAATGGAAGCTATACATATATAAATATTATTAATTGAAGAATATTTTATGACTTTGAATATATAGTAAATAGTATTAATTAATAAATGGAATGAATACACACACACACATATATATACTAGCATTTGCACCAAAAGGGTGCAAAGATATGCCGATAGAAGTGAAGTGTAGATGAATGTAGAGTGAAAAAGAGGTAGCATTGAAGGAAACAAAGATGTAGACGTGGAAGGCATGAGGAATCAAGAGGCTAAAGTATTGGTAAAGTAGAGCTTTCCAAGTGGGTAAAAGTGTATTATAGAATCTGCAATGTATCAAATTTTTATCACCGAACTCAAAATTAGAAACACATTATCCTGACTAGTTTAAATAAATAAATATTTACTCTCTAAACAAATAAAAAGCATAGGAAATCCAATATTTACCCTTGATGTCGTTTATTGCATAAATCAAGGCCTAATAGATACAAATAACAAACATAGGAAATCTAATATTTACTTTTGAAACCCTTTATTGGGAAAATCAACCCCAAATAGATACCTATTATTTCCTTGGCTACTTAGCCAATCTGGCCACATTGATACCAACTCTCGTTCTATGTTCCAACATCAATCTCTTCCAAAAGGCGCTTCACAAACCAGCTCTACACTAAACCATAAATATATTTATAGCAAAGACACTTCACAAACGAGCTCTACACTAAACCATATATACGTATATAGAAAATGGTAAACTTCCAATAACAACAAAGCATTTATTTTCATCTATATGTTATTCAATCCTTCATCAAGTTTTCTATATTTAGAATATAAATTACAACACTCCATCTATGATAAGCTTGGTCCACACACAGGAGAGCATGGCTCCTAATAGTTGTCAACTTACACCACACAATGTTATCACTTGAACATACACATGCATATTGAACATTTTCTCTTGACCTTTCATCACTACATCATCTCTAATAACTTTAATCCACACATGAAATCTTACACCACACAATGTTATCATTTGACAACGACATATATATTGAACATGCTCTCTTAAAAATAACATATAGAGAGAAAGAAACCAGTGTAGTGTTGTCGTGGCACATATATAACAGACCATGGTATAATAAAAAACAATCAATAGTCTGTGGCATGATACAGAATAATAATGTCCTACTAAAAAGGAATGAGTGAGTGAGATGGTAAGATCTGACAACGAAGCTAGAGATGTGAGGAGAAACTTCTAAATATCTATACTAAAGGTAGCACAAATTTTGGAATATACATTTGATCATTGAAAAAGGAATATAGAAAACCCAAGTTAAATGTATTGAAAAATATATTTTAGAGTTTAAGGATGAGAAATGCCAAAAAGTATAACTTCAAAGCATCCATCTTAAGTCGAGTGAAATTTTAAAATATTCATTTAATCATTGAAAAGGGTATACGAAAAACGAATTGGAAAATATACTTTTAAATTCATATTTTGCAAGAGATTACCATAAGTTGCAAATTTAAATTAATCCCCAACACCCCCACCCCACCCCAACACTTATAAGCCTTAGCCCTCTAGTGAATGTGATTTCCTAGAAGTCATTTGAGGTCAACAGGGAAGGAGGGAATATCTTAATGATGTACTTTATGTTTGGTAAAATTTAAAGAATCTAAAATCCAATTTTCAAAGATCTTAAGCCCCAAATTAATTTGGAAAAATTTGGTTTCTACCTCCCACGGTTGGTTAAAATGTTCACCAATATTGTAAAACTTGTCTTTTAAGTTTCCTAAAATGTATCCATAATATTTTTCCTCATCATGCGACATCTCTCTCATATTAAAACCTTTTCACTAGATGACTATTGAAGAAATTTTACACTGGAATATGATGATTTTCAACCACAATCTAGAGGGCAGAATAATTTTTTACCACTCAATTTGTAAGTGTTGGTCGAATGTTTTTCCCTTATTCTTAGTTTAAATTTTCTGAGGAAAATTGTGAAGCAGTATCTTGATTTGAAGTTCCTTTTTGGAACCATTTACTGTTTTGCTAGCTATTTACTAGAATAATTTCCCAAGTCCATATTGTTGTGAGACTTGCAAGTCAAAGAAAAGTCACGAGCCAAAAAAATTCAAAATGACTCAGAGGAAATTCAATGCAAGTACGACTCACTAACCTGCCTATAATAACCAAAAACTGCATCATTTTGTCCAGAAGATGTGTGAAGATTTTCCTAGGCCTCCTCAAACTCTTAACTCTTCTGCCTTTCCAACCTATTCCCAGAGCAGAGTCTTGTAACACTACTGCATACATAAGGGATTATGTGACATTTAGAGGTTGCTTCAGATGGTGAAATGTTTCCATAGAAGGGAAACCAAAAAATTCACCAAAATAATTTTTGGACTTTCTGTTTTCTTAGGATTTACTTTCTATTAAGGTTGTGATATTGCACCAAGAGACACTTTCCACAATGCATTTGAGGGAGGAGAGGAAGAGGCCATCAATACTTTCGTGTGTGTGCCCTTGTATGTATTGCTTAAAAAACTAAATAAATAAAATAATGGGAGACATAAATACATGATTGGTACTATTGTGACCTAAATTAATGAAATTTTTTATTTCATTTAGATATGAATTATATTCATTACAAAAGAATGGGGAAATAACTAAAATTTTGAAAGTTTAGTTCCATGAAGCAATCAATGCAAAGAAGAACATGAGGTTTGGGTGGAGTGGGGGAAAGAACTAAAATTTTGAAAGTTTAGTTCCATAAAGCCATCAATACAAAGAAGAACATGAGGTTTGGGTGGAGTGGGGGAAAGAACTAAAATTTTGAAAGTTTAGTTCCATAAAGCAATCAATGCAGAGAAAAACATGAGGTTTGTGTGGAGTGGGGGAAAGAACTAAAATTTTGAAAGTTTAGTTCCATAAAGCAATCAATGCAGAGAAGAACATGAGGTTTGGGTGGAGTGGGGGAAAGAACTAAAATTTTGAAAGTTTAGTTCCATAAAGCAATCAATGCAAAGAAGAACATGAGGTTTGGGTGGAGTGGGGGGAAGAACTAAAATTTTGAAATTTTAGTTCCATAAAGAAATCAATGCAGAGAAGAACATGAGGCTTGGGTGGAGTGGGGGGAAGAACTAAAATTTTGAAATTTTAGTTCCATAAAGAAATCAATGCAGAGAAGAACATGAGGTTTGGGTGGAGCGATGAACTGAGATTTATCTGAAGAAAAGTGAAGCTCTTTCTGTTACGACCAATTTTCCCAACATGTAACTAAACCTAACAGAGTCTTCACTATTGTGAAATTTTATTAACAGTGTTAACGTTGCTTGAATCATTATGCAAATTATTTATGGTATGTCATTAAAATTTATGGTTTTGTAGGAATTCCAAAAATAACCCACTGGTAGTTCTCCAGAGTTAACAAAAAACTGCGATATAACTGATACTGAAGTTGCAATAACTCTGAGCCCATGGTCCTATTTATATTCAATAGGGTAGAATTGGGACTTCAATGAGGCCTTCAAACACTTCCTATTTAGTTAGGTGTGGATTACCCTCCATCGTAATGTCTCAATGTGAATTTCACACCAAGTTTAGGCATGTCCGTCTAACTTCAATTGGGAAAATGAAATACTTTGCTCTTTTTCTCTCATAAGAACATTGAAATAATTTCTAACTATTAAGACCAATTATTTATTCAACTTAATTGAGTCAATCTCACCTTAATAAAATTTGATCCCCACTTTTACTTCCACTTGAAATGTAGATCGAGAAGAAATAATGACACTAAAAGTTGTTCTCTCGTTCTTTGGCCTTCTTTGACCCTTTCTTTTGAATAATTTTATGTGCCCATAATTTTATGGGCCCCCTTCACTTATTAAATATGTTGCATTAATTGTTTTTTTTTTGGCTACGCTATGAGCCCGAGCTCCAGCCCTAACCGATATGCGCACAAGTTTTAGGCTTCCGCCTCCATGGCTTCCCCGGAGCCAGATTCGGGAGCGTCCCCCACCAACACAGGCTCCTCTCCAGCAACCCAAGCACATCCTGATGCGGTCGGGGCTGCATTTGCTTCACTAGTCGATTCAATGGAACCTCAACTAGCCATACCAGAAATGTCAAAGTTTGTAAAGAAACTAGACTCCATCCCTGAGATCTCCTTGCCGCCTACTTTGCCCCGGAAAGAAACTATCTCTCTTGCTGAGAAAGGTTTGGTTGGATAGTTCACTGGTCTTTGGCCTTCCCCCAAAACCGTCAAAAAATGGGTTGAAAGAATCTGGGCTCAGCTCACCCAAGGAAAAATCTCCATCCGTTTATGTGGAAGAGTTTTCTATACCCTCCACTTCAAAACCAAGAACGATTGGGATCTCATTTTCCGAAGTGGTCCATACTTCATGGACACCAGAGGACTTTATTTAAATTGTTGGATCTCCAATTTCGATCTGGAACTAGACGTCTGAAATGTTGTTCCAGTTTGGGTCAGGTTGCCACACCTCCCTCTGCACTGTTGGGGAGATGAATTGGTGCAAGAAATATGAAAGGTAGTCGGAAAATATATAGACAGAAGTGAACCAAAAGACAACATGCAGGCATGCACAAGGATCTGTGTTGAAGTGGATCTTGAAAGAGGTCTCCCGAAAGCCATCAAGCTCAAGGTCGACAACTGGATGCACATACAACAGTTGGATTATGAAAAAATTCCTTTCAAATGCAAGGTATGTCACGAGTATGGTCATTTTGCTAATAGATGCAGTAAAAAAGAAGAAACTGATAAATTTGTGGAAGAAAACTAGGACCCAAAATGGGGACAAGTTAAGAAAAAAAAGACTGATTCTAAATCTCAATCTGCTCACCCACCTCCTCCACCTCCTAGCCCTACCTCTCTGGCCTCCAGACCTCCTCCTCTGTAGAAATTTGCTGAATAATGATTAATTATCCACCGAGACTATCCTGATCACATACAATTCGAATTTATATGCAACACATAATCTCTTCCACTCAGATCATCAAACACGCGGAAATAAAATCAAGAGATAACACATCAAATCATCATACACATTAACACAGTATGTATGGGGAAAGCTTATAGCTGAAAACCCCGTAGCTATTGTGTATATTATAATGGATAAATCATGTAACAAACTCAGTACAATACTCCTCACAAAGTGCTCGTACTTTCTCATAAGTCACACACAATCTCTTGAGTTTTGAGCAATTCTTTGGTTCAAAACTCTGCATAATTGCCTTGCCTCTATTCGCAATCCGAACTTTGTCTATATAGAATCCAAGGTTCGAATCCCCTTGGCTTGATAGCGCAATCATCATGGAAATTCCTCCAAGTGTGGTGCAAATCTCATACACTGGCTTGATATGCATCGCGTGCTTCAACGCTCACCCTTTCATCTATCTCTTTGGTCTCCTTTGGTGATCATGTGTTGTAGTGAAGTTTATGTGTTCTTAGGTTGAATAATATGAGTTACTAATTGTGAATTAAATATTTAATTCACTCCACTCATAACTAATTGATTAGCTAGTTAAAACTAATCTCAATCAGTTCAACTAAAATAAACGAACACAACTCCACGAACACAACTCCTACAAATTTGTCTCATTAGCCACCCAAACTTCGCCATTGGAAGTCCTAGCCGAAGTCAACCATGCATGATGCCATCAAACCCGAGAATAACGTAATTCACCCATCGAGATGCATGAGCACTTCAAAACTCAGGCGAAGTGCTCAAAAGGTAAGCGTTCTTTATTTTAGAGTCTAAGTAATGAGGTAAATAATATTTGACTTCCTATTTCAGAGCGAGTCTAAAAATAGACTTCGACCTCTTCGACCTAAAAAATAGAGTCTCATCTATTTTTACCAACATGACCAATGCTCCAAGAATCTCAAACTGGAATCCCCTAACCATGCTCCATATGTCTAAAAGTAGACATAGTCTAAAAATAGATTTTGCGCCAGAATTTGCCTGTGGGCCCACTTAGTGAAGGCGACTTCATTTCACTAAGCTCCATCATCTTGCTGCATTTTCAACATCCTCAACCCTCCTCCTCAATTCCTAAAACCTCCCATTTCTTGGGCTCCAACCCTTTTGATATTATATCCAAAGCTCTCATTCCTACAAATCCCCACATTCCCTCCCTCTCCCCCTCCCCCATCCCTTTAACCACTCATTCTCCTCCTCCTCTAGGCTCTCCCCCCCCCTCTCTGGGTTTCTTCTCTCAACAGGAGGACCCCCTCATCCTCTCTAGCCCCCTTCCCCACACCTCAGACCAGATCCTCACTCGAAATCAATCAAAAGAGACCCTTCTCTCCACTGAGAACATAAAGAAAGTTGGAAGAAAATCTAATTGGGAAATAAGAGATGAGGCAGCAGTCAAATATCTTTCCTTGGGAATGCAGTAGGCTCTAGAAATCTTCCTAGATAAAGGCACCAAGAACAAAGAAAAATTCCAACAGGCCCACAAAGGGAAGGGTCCCTTAGTCACCACCAATAGTAAATAATGATAGTTGTCTCTTGGAATTGTAGGGGGTTGGGTCATCCCTCCAAAATAAACTTCCTAAAAGGCCTCATAAAAAATGAAAAACCAAACATATTCTTAATCCAAGAGACAAAAATCAGCAGCCAAGAGATGGAAAACATAATAGCAAAATAAAAAAATTATGAAGGGCAAGCAATTTCAGCAAACGAAGCTTCAGGAGGGATCTGTACTATCTGGAAAAAAGGAAAATGGCACATGCAACACACAACAAAGAAAGGGTATTGGATAAACACAATTTTGGAAAATTCAATAAATGGGAAAAAACCAACATTTATAATATATATTCTCCAAATCATTACAGGGACAAAGAAACATGCTGGAAGACTTTAAAAGAGAATACAATGGAGGATCAAGAAGAAAACCTCATTGTAGGAGGAGACCTAAACCTTATTCTCAAGGCGAAGGAAAAGAGAGGAGGCACCTTTCAGCCAAACCCAAACAAAGAGACTCTTGAAGAAATCATGGAACAATGTAACCTTTTGGACATCCCTCCAAAAAAGGAAAGTATAGGACAACATAATAATAGGGGAGGAAAATATCAAAGAAAGGCTGGATAGGATTCTCATTAGGGACAAAATGGTGGCCAACTATAGTAGAGTCTCTTCTAAATTCATCTCGTCAGCATCTTCATACCATAAACCTATACTAATTGAACTTGGAACGACAGAAAATTATGGACCCCTACCTTTCAAATACAATCAGCTATGGGGCAACCATGAATAAGTCAAACAAGAGGTGGAAAAAATATGGAAACAAAATATCAACAGTTCACCATCATTCATATGGGAGACGAAACTAAAAGTCACCATAGAAAGATTGAAAGACTGGGCAAAGGCCAACTACAAGGAACCACACAGAGAGAAAGAGGCCTTGAAGCAAGAACTAAAAAAAATTCAAGAGGAAATGGAAAATACTGATAGCACAACTGATAAGCAAGCAAAGGAAAAATAAATGCAGTGGAAAATTTACAGGAACACTATACAAGAAGAATAAACATGGAGGCTAAAATCAAGGCAAATTTGGATTCAAGCTGGAGACAAGAACACTACCTTTTTCCACAACTCAGCCAAAACAAGAATGATAAAAAACAACATTGAAAAAATAGTGGGAGAAGGAGGGAAAGAAATAAAGGGACAAGAAGATGTTAAAATAGAGGTCTTCCGGCACTTTAAAGCTCTCCTAACCACTGTAGACAGCCAGGCAAACCCAGAGGAATTCTTAATGCACATCCCAAATTTAATCGATGAGGAAACAAACAATTCCCTCTCCAAAGAAGTCACAGAAAAAGAAGTTATGGCAGCTATTTGGGATCTGCATCTGGAAAAGTCACCGAGCCCAGATGGCTTTCCCATCTCATTCTACTACACCTTCTAGCAAATCATTAAAAATGATTTTTCAAAGATGATCATATATGTCATAAAAAAAAGGTAGGGGGATTTACCAATTCCACATATCTCGCCCTCATTCCAAAAGACCCCCATCCCACCACCCTCAACAGATTTCGGCCAATTTCCCTCTACAATGCCTCTTACAAGATCATCTCTAAAATTCTTGCCGGAAGGCTCAAACCTCTTCTCCACTCTCTCATTTCAGAAAATCAAGGAGGCTTTGTCACCAACCTCCAGATAGTTGATAATATCATCCTTGTGCAAGAAGCTCTTCACACAAGTCTCTCTAGAAATAAAAAAGGAGTCATCCTCAAAATGGATATGGAAAACGCTTTTGACAGAGTTAACCTCACCTTCCTTGTATTTTTTCTAAATAGATATGGTTTTTCTGAATATTTAATCAATATAATCAAGGCCTGCACAATAGGACCTTTGATAGCTCCTCTTGTCAATGGCAGACCATGTGACTTCTTCCAAAGTTCAAGGGGTCTTAGGCAGGGCTTCCCCCTGTCTCCTTTTCTTTACATCCTTATGGTTGACTCTCTTAGCAGGAAATTGGAGCACAGCAGAAGAAATTCTACCTTAACAGGCCTCACTATCAGCAGTGGAACCAAAAGAATAAATCACTCCTTGTTTGCTGATGACACCCTCTTATTGGGTGGAGCATCCTGTATAGTTGCTAGAAGATTCAAAACCATTCTTGACAATTTCATTGATGTTTCGGGAGGGCTAGTCAACAATGGTAAAAGTTGTATTTACAGTTGGAACAACCCCATAAGAACTATTCAGCAGATGTCCCAAATTTTGGAAATTACTTATCAGAACAACTGGAATCACTTCCAATATCTTGGGTTGTCCATCACCAAGAAAAATCTAAACACAAAAATATGTTGAAAAGATGAAAGTCAAAATTCAAGCATGGGGGATGCTATGGTTAAACCAAGCAGGTCGAATCATCCTCATCAAATCAATTCTTGTAGCCTTGCCCTTATATCAGTTTGCATTAATAGTAGCGCCAAAAAGCATCCACAAGAAAATTGAAATTATCATCAGAAGATTTTTATGGCAAGGAGGGAAAACTGAAACAAAAAAATTCAGCCTTGTAAATTGGAAACAAGTCACTACTCATTACAAAAACAGAGGTCTCTCCATAAACACCCTTGGAATAATGAATCTAGCTTTGGGAAATAAGATTGCCTAGAGGTTCCTAACTGGAGAAAAACTCTGGTGGAAAGCAGCACTAGAGGAAAAATACATTAATGCATCAAGAATCTCTATTATGGAGAAAGTCCCCCCATAAGACCCTGCACCCAAATATGGAAAATCATCTCCGGTGCAATTCATTTAATCAAGGATCACATCTCTATAAGGCATCGAAATGGGGAACATATCAGCCTATGGAAGGACATCATAATGGGAAATCCTCCCTTAGGAAACGACTTAGACATTAAAGAACTAAAGAGGTGGATGATAAGAGAAGGATACAAAAAATTGGAGGACATCTCCAACTCGGAAACAGATGGCACATGGAAAAATTGGGACAAACCCAATCTGCCCAATGACTTAACTAATCAATGGAACCTCATGATCTCTCTTCTCATAGGAGCAGCACCAATGGACAAAAAAACTCAAGATGCTTACTACTGGAAACCTACTAGAGGAGAGTACTCAGTTAAGACTGGATATGAAAAATCCAAGAACATCAGAGGCAGCAGGAATGGCAATATTGGAAGCAGGCCTGGAAGGTGGAAACCCTTCCAAAAATTAATATTTTCCTATGGAATTTGCTACATTGCAAATCACTAATAGTAGAAAACTTAAAAAATATAGGAATATGTGGCCCATCTCAATGCCCCCTCTGTCTAAAGGAAAATGAAACAATTCAACACCTTTTCCTAGAGTTTTTTTTCTCTAGAAAATGTTGGGAGACGATGGTGTCACCTATTGAAGCAAATTTGAATTATAGGCTCCCTCTAAATCAGTTCATAAGTAAATAAAAAAGAAACTTTCCTCACTCCTTCAAAAACAAATCCACAACCCAGAGGTTCTCGAACACCCTTCCATCCTTTCTCTGCTGGCAAACATGGTTAGCTAGAAATGGGAAAATCTTCAAAAATAAAAATCCCACAGTAAACACAATGACTTCAAAAGCCTGGGGGTTGATGACTGAGTTTCTTTCAGCTAAAGGACTCTATGGTATAGTTATGGCCCAACTAAAACATGATGAGAGAAGCTGGATCGCTTTTTTTTTTAACAAGATTAGCATCAGTCACTTGCCAAAAAATACAAAGGTTCAACAAATATGGAAAATAAGAAAGACTGAGGTAGAGTTTCATAGTTGGATATATTCTCTCAACAAGGCCTGCCTTTTCTTTGATGGAGCATCAAAGAAAAATCCGGGCAAAGTAGGATCAAGAGGTCTCATTATCCAAAAAGACAAATCAAGCGAGATATACTACAGCTGGGGATTAGGACAAATGTCAAATAATAAAGCAGAGGCTTATGGTTTACTTTTAGGCCTTAAGATTCTAAGGGACAGAAAGATCAACAATGCAATCATTTTTGGAGACTCCTCTCTCATCATACAAGCAATGGTGAGTGGAACTCTTCCAAAAAACGTAGCTCTCAGTCAATTTTTTTATAGAGCCAAGAATATAGCAAAGCAGATAGGAGTGGTTGATTTCTATCATGTCCTTAGAGAAAACAACAAGTAGGTAGATTCCCAAGCCAATGAGGGAGTTCCAAGAATTGTTGGCCATGTCAAAATTAACGAAATCACAACTCACCTCCCTATACATTGATGTTTTCTCCTGCTTCCCTTTTCCTGATGCACTCCCATCCTTACACAGGACAATATAATTGCATCCAAGTCATGATTTTATTCTCTGTCTACACTCATTCGAATCCCACTAAAACTGTCATGCACAATCCCCCAAAGATTTCCAACATCTTGATTCATAGTACCCTCACCTTGATCCTCTTACACTCTCTCGTGACTTCTCATCGAAGTGTTTTCCCTCTCCTCCCTTATAATAACAATGATCTGGTTATAATTATCGCATCAAATCCTTCAATTTCAAGTTCGCATCCTCCTTTCATGCCTCTCGGCCCCTTAACGCCCCCTCCTCGTATCCCGAATCCTCTGTCAAGCCTCTGTCCGTATTTGCGCTCTCAATCTCTCAGGGTCGGGCAACTCTTTCCTCCCTTGCGTTTACAAAGCACTCCCCTCACTCTCCCCTCCCTTAGCTTCCTCCCCTTCTTTCCATTTTCTTTCCCTCATTTGGGGCGACCTTCCAATCCCTTAACAGTCTCTGTTAACTTGTATTTCCCAATCTGTAAAATCATTTTTTTCCTCTACAAAGAAGGCAAAAGTGCTGTTATAAAAAAACAAAGAAACACTCACAAAGAAGGCAACAAAGTGCTCAAAGGAAAAACAACGTTATCTACAACCAACATAAAAGGAGGTAGTGCAATCCTTCACTACCTCTCCAAGAAAATGGATACATAAGAAGACAAAAAGCACCTCTATGCCTTTTGTAAATCCCACAGAGTCATGATAGAAAATTTGAGGAGTCAAATCCAGCAAGACAAAGCTCACACTAAAGCAAAGATGGCCATCCTTCGCTCGCAATGGGATACATGCACCAAAGATGTAATGAAGGTCCAAAACCGATGCAATCACTTGGAAGAGTCGGTTAACTTTCTGCGGGAAGCTCTCAACAAAAAGTCAGAACAAGGATCCACCTCTCTAGATCATGGAATTAGATACATAGATAGTGAGAACACTGTGAATAAATGATCCTCCATATCTTTAGGTTTTCCATGTTTTCTTCCAGGATAATAGGAGACAATCTAGTTAAAAATAAATAAAAATGAAAGTCAAATGTATTCTTCTCTTAGATCAGTTTGTCTGACAATATAACACAAGTGTAATAGTATCTACCTCAAAAAGGATAGACAAAAATAGCAGCAACAGTAGCATTCATGGAGTAATGCTTCCCCAACAGATATATCCAGCCTGTAAACTGATTGGGTTTATTTTGTAACGAGGAATTTCTTCTCCTCCACCTTTTCAGATAATACAACATAACTGAACTTGTGCGAAAAAAATAAAATAAATAAAAAAAAAGATTTATGGGCCCTCATTATCTCTAAAGTTCTCATCTAATCTAAGTTCTAAGTTATAGCCACCAAAGTCCTCAAAAATTTCAAACATGCTTTCTAGATTTGCCACAAGAATTCCCTATTACAAGAAATGCTTATGACTTGTGCCTACAATGTTGTAAACCTCTCTTGCTTATGAATTGTGCCTGCAATATCTTATAACTAATCATTGAACTTACAAAATTTAGACGCAAAAATAATATTTTAAAACCTAAATGGTCACTACCAGCCTAGATCAATCTTAACTCCGGATCTATCAAGCGCCGAGAGGGATCAAATCTCTCGAGGCGCAAACCTCTTTTTTTATTACAAAACTTCATGAAAGGTTTGCACCTTAAGAGATTTGATCTCTCTCAACGCTTGATAGATCTAGAGTTAAGATGGATCTAGGCTGGTTTCAGCCGTGTGCGGCCAAGAAAAATTTATCGATAATATGGGCAACATATGATTAATTTTATCAATAATATGTAAATACATCTAATATTAATATAACCATTTTAAATTAAATTGAGATGATAAATATTGTAAAATAAATTCAATGATGAAAAATGATGAAAATATTTTTTTTAATGCAAAGTGACAATGCAATAATACTGAATGATAAAAAATGTGAATAATAAGAATGTACTCAATTACAAATAATATTCACTGTGATCAATCTCAAACTAATTTTTTCTACTGTTCTTATTGTCACCCTTGTTAGTTTTGTCATCTTTTCATATTGATTATATGAAAAGGACAGTTGGAATCATAAACCATTTAAATATTTAGCTTGAGTTGTTATAATAATAATAATAATATCATTTTTTTGAGATTTTTTGGGAGCGCTGGAGCGAACGTGTTGCGCTGCCTGCTGCTGCATCTTGATCCAGGCCGCGTTCTATCTAGGGCTTGCGCCCATGGAGGGGCTGGGCTCTCCCCAGGGGCCTCCTCCACCCCCTCCGCCGCCCTCTTCTGCTGAGGCTTTCGATCGCCTCTTGGCAGGGCTTCCTAAGAAAAAGAATGCCGAAGCTGCGAAATTTGTCTAGAAACTTGATGATATACCTGAGATCTCTCTCCCTGCAGAGACTCCGATCCAGGTTGCTTTATCATTAGCCGAACGAGCTCTCATAGGCCAGTTCACAGGTCTATGGCAATCTCCCAAAACCACTGAGAGCTGGGTTAGCAGAAACTGGGTGCCTCTGATCAAAGAAAGCGTTACTTCTTATTTTTTGGGGAGAGGATACTTTCTCTTCGAGTTCTCTTCTAAGGATGACAAAGACCTGATCTTCCAAAACGAACCCTACTTCATGGGCCCTCAGGGTTTGTATCTAAATAAGTGGACACCGGACTTCGATCCTGCAGTGGACGTGCCCAAAGCAGTCCCGGTGTGGGTTAGACTCCCAAATCTCCCAGTTCACTGCTGGAATTGGGACTCCCTGATGCATATTGGAAATGCCCTTGGGAAGTTCATCGATCGAGAAAACAATAAGGACCAGTATGACTGCGCCAGGATCTGCGTGGAAGTAGATCTGGAGGTTGGGCTGCCAGAGGCCATCAAAATCAAAGTTGGAAGCTGGTCACATGTGCAGAAACTGGACTATGAGCAGCTGCCCTTCAAATGCCGGAAATGCCATGTCTATGGCCATTTCGCCAGAGGCTGTCCATCCAACAATGAGGCTGTGCAAGGGAACGAGGACGGTTGGAATCAAGTCAAGCGCTCCAAAACCTCCCACAAGGCTCAAAGGCCGGGAGGCCCTAATGGCAAAGGTCCCCAACAGGGCACTTCTTAGCAGATCCCGTCTAAGTCCGCTCCTGAAAACAAGTTCGAACTTCTAAGCTCGCACCAAGAGGACACCCAGGAGGTGGAGGCTCAAAAGACAGTATCCCCGGACAAAGGTAATCCCTCGATGTCTTCCAAAGATGCAAGTGTTGTAGAAATCTCAAAAGGAATCCCTGTTGAAGTCGAGGAAGAGGACCATGAGTCGGAAGACTCGGAGGAGGAAGGAGAAATAGGCGACTCTCAGGCCTCTGTTAGGAGATCCACAAGAGGTCGCAAAATAGATCGGGAGAAAAGAGAGCAGGAAACGTTCAAGGACAAGTTACAGGGCAGCCAACCAACTCTGGAGAAGCTGCTAGCAAAAAAGCCGAAGATGGTGAGAAACCAGCCCCAAGGCTCCAAGGGAGCCCAGCAGAACAAAGGTAAATAATGAACATTGTCTCCTGGAATTGTAGGGGTATGGGGAGCAAAATCAAGGAAGAGGTCGCAAGAAACTTGATAAGAATAGAAGCCCCGGACATATTCCTTATCCAAGGTACTAAGATGGAGGACGCAGACTTCCTCCAATCAAGTAAAAGAATCTGGAGTAAAAGCAAAGCAAAAGCTGTCTCAGCTCGAGGAGCCTCTGGAGGGTTAGGCACTCTTTGGAATGATAGCAAGTTCTCGTTAATTTCTGAAGTTTCAAACACTCACTGGCTGCTTCTAAAAATGCAGCATCTTGTCACTAAAGAATACTTTTGTCTCTTTAATGTTTATGTACCGGTCAATGCTGGAGAAAAAAAGGTCTGCTAGGACTCTATAAGAAGCCAAGCAGATTTTGGGAACCTTGTCAACATCATTATTGCAGGTGACCTCAATCTCACATTACATTCCTCAGAAAAGAGAGGAGGCTGCATTGTGCGAGATCCGGCGAGGGAATGGGCAGAGGATCTTCTGCAAGATTGGGACTTGCTGGACATCAAGCCCTCTTCTGGTAAGTTCACTTGGTCAAATAAAAGAGTAGGCCTAGGACACATAGCAGCAAGACTGGATAGATTCTTTGTCCAAAGTTCCTTTCTCTTGCTTGGTCTAGATGCTAGTATGAAAATCCTTCCTTGCAACATATCTGATCATAATCCTATCAAGCTTGATCTCCGGGCTCACCTCGATCTCGGCCCCATTCCCTTTAGATTTAGCCCCCTCTGGGTCAAGGAACCCAATTTCATGCAGATTGTCAAGGAAAGTTGGTCTCAGCCTGTCAATGGATCACCCTTCTACGTGTGGGAAGAAAAGCTCAGAAGAATGAAAGCTGCCTTAAAATGCTGGGCCAAAACTCTTTCTAACCCAGCAGCTGAAAGGAAAAATCTCCAAAGTCAACTGGAAGCACACCACTTGCTTTCGGAAGAGGCATATGTAACTAGAGAAATCCTAGATAAGGAGATCCAGCTCCAACAACACTTCCACAAAGCCTGCCTGGCAGAAGAAGAGTTTTGGAGGATTAAGTCTCGCTGCCTATGGCTCAAAGCGGGAGACAGAAATTCCTCTTTCTTTTACAAGCAAACTCAAGCCAGAAAATGCTTCAATACCATATCTGAGATCCAGGAAGACAATTCCAACCATAAAGACTTTGCAAGCATTAAACGAGCAGCATTTCTTCACTTCCAAAAGTTGTACAGTGAGGATGCGAATCTGCTTCAAAATTCTGATCTTTTGGACTGGGTCCCCCCTTCAATCTCTGCTGAGATGAACCAGCTTCTAGAAGCAAAATTCACCAAGGCTGAGGTCAAGAACGCTCTCTTTGCCATGGATCCTGATAAAGCACCAGGACCGGATGGATTCACCGCCATATTTCTGCAATCCTGTTGGCACATAGTGGAAAAAGATCTCTGCAAAATGGTTCAAAAATCCCAAGACTATCAGAAAATTGGAGGTAGTACAAACTCTGCGTTCCTTGCACTCATCCCCAAGGACAAAGGCGCCAACTCCTTCAACAGATTTCGCCCCATCTCTCTTTGTAACACTGGTTATAAGTTGATCACCAAAGTAATAGCAAATAGGTTGAAACATCTTCTCCCGACAATCATTCCAGAAAATCAAGGGGGCTTTATTCATGGTACACAACTAGTGGACAATTTCATTTTGGTTCAAGAGGAAATTCTCTCAAGCCAGCAGCGTAAGGAAAGAGGTATGGTTGTCAAACTGGACTTAGCTAACGCCTTTGATCGAGTCAGACATTGTTTCCTCTTGAATGTTCTGAAAAAAATTGGCTTTGGGGAGAAATTTATAAACTGGATTCGGGCTTGTATTTCGGAGCCATGGATTGCTCCCCTTGTTAATGGAAGAGTAGCGAGATTTTTCAAAGCCTCAAGAGGACTAAGGCAGGGTTTCCCTCTCTCTCCCCTTCTATTTGTCCTCCAAGCCTCAGTTTTCAGCTTCCATCTAAACAAGAAAATGCAAGAGCAGGAGATCTCTGGGCTTTGCATTGCCAGAGGAGTTAAAAGCATCAATCACGCCCTCTTCGCAGACGATACTTTGCTGCTAGGGGTTGCATCGCTACATTCGGCCAACAGTTTTAAAGAAGCTATAGATGAATTTTGTATGGTGTCGGGAAGTAGTCTCAACAAGGGGAAATGTCATATTTACAGTTGGAATACTCCACCCAGCTTGCTCAGTTCCATTGCTAGATGTTTTGGTTTCGTAGCCTCTCCAGCTTGGACTTCCTTCAAATACCTTGGGCTTCCTATCTTCCTCAAGAGGGCCTATAGCAAGGATTGGCTCCCCCAAGTGGAAAAATTCAAAAATAAGCTCCAGGCTTGGGGATTCACCCGGCTCAATATTGCGGGCAAGTCTGTTCTCATCAAAGCTGTCCTATGCAGTCTTCCCCTTTTTCAGTTCTCTGTTCTCTTGGCCCCAATTGGCATCCTTCAGAAAATGGACTAGCATATTCAAAACTTCTTTTGGAAGGGGGGAAAACAAAACGAGAGGAAATTCCTACTGGTTAATTGGGAGATTGTCTCCAAACCTCTGAGGGAGGGGGGGGGGCTTAACTTCAAGAATCTTTCTCTTCAGAACACGCCCATGGGAGCCAAGCTGCTCTGGAGAATCATTGCGCCCAAGCCGGGCTGGGCCCAATTAGCTCTCTGGAAGAAATATTTTAAAGGCAAGAGACTCAGATGCCTCGAAGGTCCTCTCCCTCAAGGCGTCTCTCCCTTTGCTAGACTCTGCTCCAAAGCTGCCCCCCTGATCAGCTCCAACGCCTATTGGATTCCTGAAAACGGTAAGAAGATAAATTTATGGACAGATCGTGTTCTGGGTCGTGATCCGATTGGTGACTGTTCCTCATTGAACGCGCTGCGCTGTTGGTTGACTTCTGCTGGGAAAACCACTCTGTGGGATATCTCCACTTGGGATGGGACGCGTTGGGCAGGTTGGAATTTCTTTGATGTGCCTCCGGAGCTTTTCCAGGAATGCAACTGTCTTTGCTCCATGCTGAATGGTATTGCCCCCATGCATTTGCGCAGAAGAGATTCCCGTGGCTGGGGATTGCTGTCTGTAGGTTACACTGTAGCTCAAGGCTACGCAAAACTCATCATGAGGCCGCACGTCCCCCCGGACCTTGCTCCCTGGACTGCGATCTGGCGTCTTCACTCTCTGCCTAAAATCGACATGTTCTGTTGGCTTCTATGCCACAAGAAAATCCTTACAGATGACAAACTGCAGAAACACGGATTTCATGGTCCGTCCAGGTGCTCTTTATGCAGAGAGAATGTGGAATGTGCCGCACACTTGATCTTGAATTGTAAATTCGCAGTGTAGGTTTGGAGCAAGCTGATGGATTACTGGAACCCCAATTTTGTTCTTCCCACCTCTATATCTGATCTTTTTGCAAATTGGCAGAACATTTACCCCGGTCCTCCTCCCAAAAACAAAGTGATAAAAAAGGCGTGGTCTTCCCTCCCCAAAATCTGCTGTTGGCAGATCTGGCTTGAGCGAAACAACAGAATCTTTAGAGATACTAAGCATGATGTCAAGGTGGTGGCGGCCAAGATAAAATCCCAGTTAAAAGAAAGCTTGGAAAATAAAAAAGATGCCTCAAATCTTAATCAACTAGACTCAGTCTGGGGTGCCTCCCTAAATCTGCAATTTCATCAAGCTATCAACCACATATCCCCCATTAAAGATTGGCAAATAAGGGGGAAGAACAATGCTAAATTTCAAGACTGGATCTCCAAACATCAGGTGCACTCTCTCTTCTTTGATGGAGCATCAAAGGGTAACCCGGGAAGGGCTGGGGCAAGAGGTATTGTAAAGAATGCTGAAGGTATTTTGACCCACAGATTTGCTTGGGGTCTGGGGATCAACTCCAGCATTCAAGCTGAGGCTTTGGCCCTCCTTCAAGGTCTTAAATTGCTCTTGAATCTAGAAATCAAGGAGGTTAATATTTTTGGGGATTCCCAAGTGATAATCAAAATTATGGTGACAAATTCTTCCCCTCGGGATCTTAGATTGGCAAGGCTGATATCCAAAATTAGAAGCTTGGGGAAATTGTTCCAAAAACTGAGCTACTACCATGTGTTGAGAGACAACAACAAGATGCAGACCTAGAAGCAAATAAAGCTGCCCTCCTCTCTGCTGGAGCAATAATTCGAAACGGGGACGAAACATGGGATCCAATTCCATAATCTGCCAGTTGAAATGTTTTACTGCTTGCTATTGAATCAGTTTGTTTGTATTTTTAAGCTAGGGGAAATCACAAAAATCGAGTACATAACTGTAGCCAAAAAGCGCTGGAAGCTGTCCACAAGTCTCATAGCACTTCTGGCTATTGATACTTCCTGGGCTCTACCCCCTCTCAATGTAATCCGAAATCTGGCATTTAGGCCCAGCAGTTAATATATCTCATAACCGTTTCTGTAAAAATAATAATAATAATAACATTTAAATATTTTATACATTGTCTCTCTTGCTCTCCAATATTAATAGGTTTAATTACTTTAACAAAAATATCAATGTACATTGTCAATAATTTTTTGTGCTTACAGTGAAATCAATGCACACTATTAATTCAATGACTTTAAAATTAATGCACCATCATACATCCAATTACATCAAATCGGAAATAAACATATACATTGAAATCAATGCATCTAATGCAAGAAATCAAATAAGATTATAAAACAACATCTACACTGAAATCAATGGATCTAATGCAAGTAATTTCAATAGGATTAAAAATCAACATCTACACTCAACTCAATGCATCTATTGCAAGTAAGCAAATAGGATTAGATACCAACATCTACACTAAAATCAATGCATCTAGTGCAAGCAATAAAATAGGATTAGAAATCTCCATCTACACTGAAATCAATGCATTTAGTGCAAGCAATAAAAAATGATTAGAAATCATCTACATTAAAATCAATGCATTTAAACATTGTTACCGATGAAATAGGTAACCGCACTGTTACTTACTTTTTTTTGGTAGCATAAAAAGCACCCAATTTTGAAAAGTGGTGATGCAGAATCACCTTTTTTTTTTTGGAGCACATTTTTGACACTCTAATATTTTTATTTATGAAGTATGAATATTTGTTTTAAAATGTTAGTGATTTTCATGCTAATTTTGAAACGTATTGATGCAACATCAACTTTTTTTTTAGAGTGGTGATTTCATGTTGGTAATAAAACACAAAACTTAGATAATATATATATATATATATATATATATATATATATATATAAACAATAAAAAAAAACCAATAAAAATGTAAAAAAAAAAAAAATTAACTCGTAAAAATAAAAAATTTAAAGAAAAAAGGAAAAAAAAAGAAAAAAGAAGAAGAAAAAGAAAAAGAAAAAAACAAAATATTCGAAAATTATATCAAAAGAAATGACAAAATTTGAAAAAAAAAACACATAAAATATATATATATATATATATATATATATATATATATAAAAGTTACTAAAAAAAGCCATATAATTAAAAAAAAGAAAAAGAAAAAAAGAAAATTTGAAATAATTTAAATTACAAAATTAAAATTTAGATAAAATAAAATAAAATACAAAAAAAAAATTAAATTTAAAAATTTAAATTAAAAAAATAATAATAATAAGAAAAAAAAATACAAATTTTAAAATTAACAAAAAAAACAAATAAAAAAAAACAAAATTTAAAATTGAAAAATAAAATAAAATAAAAAAAAACTATTATTAAAAAACAAAAAAAAAAGGAAAAAAACCACGTGCAAATAATTAAAAAACAAATATCCATAAATTTACTGTTATTTTTTTAAATGAAAAAATTTATAAATTTAAAAAATGAAAAACTAAATAAACTAAAAGATTAAAAAAAAAAAAAAAATCAATTTAAATTTAATGAATAAATTTAAAAAAATAATTAATCTAAAAAAAAAGGAAAAAAGAAAGAAAGAAAGATTGATTAAATTTAAATAAAAAATTTGAATTAAAAAATAATAATTTTAAATTTTTTGAATTAAAAAAAAAATCAAATTAAAAAAAGAAGAAGAAGAATTTTTTGATCGTGGTGGCACCGCCAATTGGTCTCCTGCCTAGGTGGCGGTGGAGGCCGGTCGTTGGGCGGGCGGGCGATTCTGAGAATCGGCCTCACGCGGCGGGAGGCCGATTCCAGGAATCGCCCTGAGGCCGAATCCGGGAATCGCCCTCTCGTAGCGGGGACGCCGATTCCGGGAATCGCCCGCGGCGGGAGGCCGATTCCGGGAATCGCCCTCATGCGGCGGGAGGCCGATTCCGGGAATCGCCCTCTCGCGGCGGAAGGCCGATTCCTGGAATCGACCTCCTGCCGAGAATCGGCCTCCCGCCCAACGGCCGATCTCCACTGCCACTTGGGCGGAAGGCCGATTGGCGGTGCCACCATGATTTTTTTTTTTTTAATTTTCTTTTAATTTTATTCATTTTTTTGTTTTTAATTTTATTTATTATTTTCTAAATTTTGTATTTTTTTTAAAATTTATTATTATTATTATTATTTATGTTTAGTTTTTTCATTTAATTTTTTAAAATTTAGTAAATTTTGTATTTTTTTTTAAATTTATTTAAATTTAATATTTTTTTATTTTTTAAATATTTTTTTTTTTTTTTTTTTTTTTTTAATTACATAAATTTTTTATATTTTTTTATTTCAATTAAAATTGTGTATTTAAAATTAGAGTTATTTATTTATTATTATTATTATTATTTTTTATTAATTTGTTTTTTATTTTATTTTTTATTTAATATATATTTTATTTAATTTTCAATTTTAATTGATTTTTAAAGTTTTTTTAACTTTTTATTTTAACAATGTTTTGTTTTTGTTTTTTTTAAATATTTATATTTAAAATTTATTTTTTATTTCAAAATTTATTTGTTTATTCATTTATTTATTAAAATTTAATATATATATAGATATATATATATTTTAAATTTAATTTGTTATTTTAATATTAACATTTTTTTAAAAATTTAATAAAATCTAATATATATATTTTTAATTTAAGTTCATATATATATATATTATATATATATATATATATATATATATATATATATATATATATATATATTATATTTTTTATAGTTTAAATTTAATTTATTTTTTAAAATCTATTTGTTTTTATAATATATATTTTTTTAAATTTAATATTATTATTGTATTTTATTTTTAATTTTAATTTTTTTTTTACTTTGAATATTAATAATGTTTTTTTTTTTTTTTTAAATTTTTATTTTAAAGTTTTAAATTTATTAAAATTTAATATATTTCTTTAAATTTAATTTTTTATTTTAAAATTTATTTATTTATTTATTTTTTTTAATTTTAATTTAATAAATATTTTCTTTTTTTCTTTTTTAAATTTAATTTCTATATTTTATTTTTTATAATTTCTTTCTTCTTTAACTTCTTCTTCTTGTTCTTTTTTTTTTATTAATATTTTTATTTTGTTTTTATTTTTATTTTTTTATTTTTATATATTTTAAAATTTTATTCTTTAAATTTTTTGTTATTTTTTAATTTGTTTTTTTTTTCTTTAAATTTTAGGTTTTTTTTAATGTTTGAATTAAAATTTTTATTTTGTTTTTATTTTTATTTTTTTATTCCTATATATTCTTAAATTTTAAGATTTAAATTGTCTTTATTTTTTAAATTTATTTTTTTCTTAAATTTTAGGTTTTTTTTTAATGTTTGAATTTTAAAAATTAAAAAATGTTATTTCTATTTTTAAAAATGTCAAAAATATGACACAAATTTTTTTTTTTGTTATTCCAGCATCAACTGGTTTTGTTTTGAGGGTGTTTTTTCAATCCTTTTTTCAAGAAACAATTTTGTTTTTAGCATAATTTTATAAAATGTTGAAATTTGACCTTAAAAAAAAACCAAGTGCATTCTGGAATACACTTTTTTGTTTTGGGGGTGTTTTTTCATGTTTTTGAGTCTTTGGGCTGAGTTTCTGCTTTTTTTTTGAGGTCGTGTTACCTATTTCATTGTTAACAAGAGTTTCTAGTGCAAGAAATCAAACATAATTAGAAATCACCATCTACACTGAAATCAATGCATTTAGTGCAAGAAATCAAATAGGATTAGAAATCATCTACATTGAAATCAATGCATCTAGTCCAAGAAATCAAATAGGATTAGAATCATCTACATTGAAATCAATGCATCTAGTCCAAGTAACCAAATATCATTAGAAATCAACGTCTACACTAAAATCAATGCATCTAGTGCAAGCAATCAAATAGGATTAGAAATCACCATTTACACTGAAATCAATGCATCTAGTGCAAGAAATATTCTTCCCTCTCTCCCCCCTCCATCTATATCTAGATCTCCCTCCATCTCTCCTTCTTTGTCTCTTTATCTCACCCCTGTCAAACACATACGCTCTCTCACTCCATATATATTAATCTCTTTGTCCCTCCCTCCTCGTCTCCATCTATCTCTTCTTTCTCTTCACCTTCCATCTATATCTCTATCTCCCTCTCTCTCTCTATATCAACCCCAAAACATACACTCTCTTTCTCCAATATATCTATCTATCACTCCCTCCTCCTCTCCCCCTCTCCATCTCTTCCCCTTCCCTCCCTCTCCATCTTCCTCATCACTCCCTCCCTCTCTCATTCTCTCGACCTTTCACTCTATGTCTTTATTCTTACCTCCCTCTCTCTCCATATTCCTTATCACTCCCTTTCTCTCTCTCTCTCTCTCTCCCTCTCTCTCCACCTTTCACTCTCTATGTCTTTATTTTGACCTCACTCTCTCTCCCCCTCTATCTCCATCTCTATTTACCTACCTCTCTTCTCTCTCTCTCTTCCTTTCTCTCCCACCTCTATCCCTCTATATCTTCACCTTCCAACTTTGTTACTATATTCCTATCTCTCTCCTTCTCTTCCTCCTTCTCTCCATTACTACCTTGTCACTCTCTCTCTCTCTCCACTACTCACTCTCTATGTATTTCTTCTTCCCCCCTCTCTCCCCATCCAACTCCATCTTTATATTCATCCATATCTCTCCCTCCCTCTCTCCTCCTCTCTTTCAAGTCCCCTCTCTATTCCTTGCTCTCTCTCACTTTCTCTCCTACTGCCTTCTCTCTTCCCACATCACTCTCTCTCTCTCTCTCTCCCCCCAACAATCCTCTCTCTTCCCAATCACCCTCTTCCTCTCTCTCGTCCTTCCTCTCTCTCCCTTTCTCTCCTGCCTCCCTCCCTCTCTCTCTCTCTCTCTCTCTCCATTCAATCCTCTCTCTCTCTCTACCCCCAATCCTCTCTCTTCCCCATCTCTCTATCTCTCTCTCCAACAATGTTACTATATCCCTACCTTTCTCTTTCTCTCTCCTTCTCTCCCCCCTTGTCTCCATCACTACTTCTATGTCTCATTATCTCACCCCTAAAAAATACATGCATTCTATCCATACCTCCCTTGTCACTGCCTCTCTCTCCACTTCTCACTCTCTATGTATTTCTTCCTCCCTCCCTCTCTCCCCCTCCAACTCCATCTCTCTATCCCTCCCTCTCTTCTCCACCTCTCCTCCTTCCTCTCTCTCCCTTTCTATCCTACCTCCCTCTCCCTTCCCCCTTCTTTGTCTCTCTCTCCCTCTACCCTCTAATCCTCTCTCCTCTCTCATCCACCTCCAGCTTTATGTCTCCCTCTCTTACCCTTCTCTACCTTTCTCACTCCTCTTCTTCTCTCTCTCTTACATTTAGTGCAAGAAATAAAATAGGATTAGAAATCATCTACATTGAAATCAATGCATCTATTTTAGGTAATAAAATATCATTATAAATCAACATCTACACTAAAATCAATGCACCTAGTGCAAGTAATCAAATAGGATTAGAAATCACCATTTACACTAAAATCAATGCATCTAGTGCAAGAAATATTCTTCCCTCTCTCCCCCTTCCATCTATATCTATATCTCCCTCCATCTCTCCTTCTTTGTCCATTTATCTCACCCCGCCAAACACACACACTCTATCACTCCATATCTATCAATATCTTTGTCCCTCCCTCCTTGTATCCATATATCTCTTCTTTCTCTTCACCTTCCATCTATATCTCTATCTCTCTCTCTCAGCCCTCCAATCCTCTCTCTTCCCCCATCACTCTATCTCTCTCTCAAACTATTTTAATATATCCCTCCCTTTCTCCTTCTCTCCCCCCTTGTCTCCATCACTCCTTGTATGTCTCTTTATCTCACCCTTAAACATACAAATTTTCTCTACATCTCTCCCTTGTCACTCCCTCTCTCTCCACTTCTCACTCTCTATGTCTTTCTTCTTACCTCCCTCTCTCCCCTTCCAAGTCCATCTCTCTATCCCTCCCTCTCTCCTCCTCCTCTCCTCCTTCCTCTCTATCCCTTTCTCCCCTACCTCCCTCTCCCTTCCCCCTTCTCTCTCTCTCTCTCCCCCCCCCTCAATCCTCTCTCCTTTTCCCTCCCTCTCTCCCACCTTCATCTTTAAATCTCCCTCTCCATCTCTTACCCTTCTCTACCTTTCTCACTCATCTCCTTATCTCTCTCTTTATTCCTCCTCTCCCCTCTCCTTCAGTTTATCTCCATCTCTCCCTTGTCACTCCCCCTATTTCTCCACCTCTATCATATGTCTTTGTTATTCGCTCCAATATATATCTCGAGTTAATATACAAATTTAATATTGTATTAACCCAAAGTTATAATAATAATAGTAATAGTATTATTAATATTAATGTTCGGGTTAATATTTTTACTTATTTACCTTACCTCTCTATACCTATTTTATATTTATTTATTTACCATACCTCTTTTATAAATATGGTATTTGGTCCATGGTATTAATAATAATTTGTCCCATGTTGTTTCACCCATAGGCTTCACCTAAATAAAACCTCTTTTTTGAGTTTTTGTAATATAAAAATAGTTTTTATTTATTTACCATACCTTTAACATATTTATATTTTTATTTATTTACCATACTTCATGAGTAAGAATAAAAAGAGGTTTTATTTATTTACCATGCCTATGGTTTATTTATATTTTTATTTATAAACCATATCTCATTTTTTAGTGTTAGTAAAATTCTTCATATTTTAAATTTATATTGTTTAAATTTATTTTTCTAATGAATTTTTAATTGTTTATTTATATGGTTATGTAAGTCATTGTTTAAGCCAACATTATATATATATATATATATATATATATATGTTTCTGACATCTTTACACATTGGGGTCATACTGGGATATAGAATGTGTAGAACCAATAAATTCAATTTTCCACCTCAAAATACCATAATATATAACAAATCAATAAATTATATAATAATCCATTCAAAATCAATAGATTTTCCATGACTTAATAAAACATCAATGGGTTATTTATTTTGAGAATGCAGTGGATACAATAAATTTATTTTTCCTGTATTTTGAGAATTCCATGGATGCCATGAATTTTGTGCTTTTTAAGCTTGGTTTTGTGGTTTTGTGTGTTCGAAGTAGGGCTAGTGAATTACTTCCTCACACTCTCATATATCTATTCTTATAAAATATTTCGAGCAGCCTTGCTAGATACATTAACTGAAGCAACTTAGGCCTTTCTCAAACCAAAGGCCAACGGTAAAAGTGGAGGAAAAGATTCAGTTGCTTCTCTACATAGCTTGTTCGAGCCTTTCTCAAAGCAAAGGCCAACGGTAAAAGTGGAGGAAAAGATTTAGTTGCTTCTCTACATAGCTTGTTCGATTGCTGGAGATTGCAGAATAGATGCAGTAGATGATGCGCGGCCAACACTTATGAGGTACTAGAGGGTTTGTTTGAATAGGAAATGTCTATCCAAACATTAAACAATTGAGCATACTTACATAGTTTAACTTTAGTTTTCTAAGTCTATCTTAAAAAAAAAGTTATTTACATATTTGTTTTTGAATATTTATTATTGGTAAGAAATGAATACTATTTTAAAATATTTAAATGGAATTTTTTTATAGTTTTTATTCTATTTTTATAAATATGAATTTAAATTTTAATTGATTTTTTTTTTCACAAAATATAATAAGGTATATTTCACATGAAGAATATAAATATATCATCAACATTTAGATAACCCATCCTTCCTCGCAACCATCCAATAACCTAATTAACAGAAAATAAAATCCTATATAAACTAATTTATATATATTTCATAAATAAAATAATGAACATTTTGTATTTTTATGTAAAAAAAATTCTTCAGTCAAAATGCAGTGAATACAATAGATGGAAGGTACCACAGAGTGGATTCATTAAACTCAATTATGATGGGGCACCTAAAGGGAATCCAGGTCAAGAAAGAGCAGGAGGGATTTTTAGAAATTCTCGAGGGGGGGGCCGGGGGGGGGCTTGTAGAGTTTATGCCATGGACATGGGTCATGCAACTAATAATGAAGCTGAACTGACAATAGTTAAACAAGGCCTCCTGATAGCTAAAAGAGAGAATTACCATCGTCTTATTGTAGAAGGTGATTCAACAATGGTTATAGGAGTGTTAAGAAAATTACAGCAAGGATCATCATGGGAGAAGATAAGCAAAAGCTGGAGGAATGCGAATCTTATTCAAGAAAAGGATCGCTTATTAAAGAAATTCAATATCTGATACCTTTACATGTTCGTAGAACAAGTAATGAGGAAGCAGATTACTTAGCAAATTGGGGTTGTTGTAACATTGGAAGACAATTGGATGTGTCACCAACTGCCAGAATTTGGGATATTGAATTACATTCCCTCCAAATCATTATTGATAGAGATCTTATTAGTAATGCAGACCCCCGATCGGGGTGCTTGAGGTTCTCTGCTGCTGGACATGTTGTAAGACAGGTGTAGGCAAGGTACCATGCAAACACCACACGATAATCAAATCTGACAAGCATGCCATTCATTAACCGAATAAGGAGGTATGCGGGGGATACAGGAATGATAAAACATTTAGTAAGACAGCCTGTGCTGTCAAAAGGGCGATGTAAAAGGCAGTACAGGGGAAGTATCAAAAGGTATAGTTTGGCTCTGCAAAAATCATTTTCCTCTGGATGAAACGGTGATTCGAGGCGACAGACGAAAGCTGGTGTAACCATCGTTCAAGGAGTTTCTGATTTGGTTCAAGGGTATGTTCTTCTTCATTTCAACCTCACGTTTTTAGCTATCAATTATTACACGAAGCCGGATAGTGGAGGGTATGAAAGGATATGAATGTTTTTACCCATATGGTGCTTTGCGGCCAGGAATGGAAAATTCATACCGCCGGAGGCTATTCAGCCTTGTTTTTCATGACCCTTGTAAGGTCCAAAAGTTTAATCAAAGCTCTGTGTTTTATTTTGATGGGCATTTCAGTCTGTTTGATAAATGTCATAATTCCTTCATGAACGGTGGTCAATTTGCTTATATTGGTTTTTGCCAGTGCTTGTTATATATGGAAATAGAAGGGTTAAATGGGGGAACCATTGTTGTCTGTGTGTTACTAAGTTATGGCACAGGAATTTTCGTAATTTCAGTGTTGGTCATTTTATTAGTAATGGGTTTTATGTCGACCTCAATAGGTATAGGCAGGGTATTATGTTGCAAATCTGTCATTTACATGCTCTCTGTTCTGACATTAATACTAATCCTTGTATTTTTGGGAGACAAGGTATTATGTTGAAAATCCATCAGGGTATTATGTTGTAAATCCATCATTTACATGCTCTAGGGTCTGGTTTTAGCTTCAAACCTTATAATTCTGGGAGGCAAGGTATTATGTTGAAAATTTGTCAGTTGTATGCTCTCTGTTGTGGCTTTAATTTTAATCCTTGTAATTTTGAGAGTCGAATCCCCGTGTTTTAACAAAAACGGTTAGGAGTTTATATTAATGCTGACTCATAATCTCAAATCTGATTACAATTTCAGATGTACAGGTCTGCTGGCGCCATGGCCAGGCCGACACCTTGTTTTCTTTGCTTCCCCATGAGTTCATACATTCAATTTTTCGGTTCACCGCTTCTATTTTTCCTCCCTTAAACAAACAGACAAACTGATTCAATATGAGCCTGTAATACATAGGACAGACTTTTAAGGAATGGGATCTCGGCTTTCACTTCCCTTGCTGTTGACGACTCCTGGAGGAAGGCTGACTGCTTTATTTGCCTCCGTATCAGCTTCTCTGTTATTGTCTCGCATAACATGATAGAAACTTAGTCTCTGAAAAGCCTTTGACAGAGTTCTAATACGTCTGATCAATCTTGACAGTCTTGTATCTGAGGGTGAGGAGTTGTCTACCATGATTTTAATTATAGACTGAGAGTCTCCAAATACAGAGGCTACAGTAATGTCAAGCGCTTTTAACTGTTTGAGCCCCTGGAGCAGCGCCAGAGCCTCGGCCTGGATGCTGGTGGTGAACCCCACACCCCAGGCGTAGCAGAGAACCATGGTGCCAACAACATTTTTTATCACACCCCCCGCTCCAGATCTACCCGGGTTCCCTTTTGCAGCACCGTCAAAGAAAAGATGGTAGTGCGCCTTCGATAGACAGAATGACTTGAGATCGGGCGCGGAAAGTCTGAGCTGCCACTCCTGCAGGGGTTTAAGCGTTCTGTCTGCAACAATGAGATGGAGATCCAGATGATCTCGCCATACAGCTTCGTTATCCCTCAATTCCGCCCCCTCGAGCTGATTCCCAATGCAGTCTTTGAGCAGGGCTTTGATTTTAACCCAAATAATCTTGTGTGCGTTCCTCTGTTCTCGAAATATCCTCCGATTCCTCTCCAACCAGATTTGCCAGCAGAGCAACTTGGGGAGGATGTTCCAGGCTCGCTTGAGGTGCATATTCTTAGAAGTTCCTCCAGGGTATAGGCGCCGCCAGAGGGAGAACAGCTCCGGAATATTATTAGGGAGTTCAACGTACTGTATCCACGGGCCTAAAGCTTCAGTCCAAAGGTTCTTGGCAAATCTACAGTGAAGGATCAAATGAGCAGCAGTCTCATCGCTTTCTTCACACATCGAACACCGAGAAGGACCAGCAAAGCCCCTTTTTCTCAACCTGTCCGAAGTTAAGATCCTCTGATGGCATAATATCCAACAGAAGTGATCGATTTTGGGCAGAGTTGGGTTGAACCAGATTCCTCTCCAAGAAGATGGATCTGGAGGAACATGAGGAATAGATATGATCTGTTTATAGCCCTTTGAGACAGAGTACTGCCCAGGGGTCGAACCCCAACCTCTGACATCCCTTTCCCTGCTTCTCAGTGGAGCCTTGCCATTAAGATTATCTAAGAAGGAATCCAGTTCATTGATCAGCTTCTGAGGCACATCGAAGTTAATCCAACTGTGCCAAACTCCATTATCCCAGATGGATATATCCCACAGAGAGTAATAACCAGCTCTCTGCATCCAATCCTTCAACAAGTGGAGAGATCGGTCCTCCTCCAAGGGGTCACATCCCATTATCCGATCCTCCCAGATTCGAATATTCTTGCCATTGCCTGGTATCCAATGAGCGTTTTGTCTGATGAGAGGGGAGGATTTTGCACATAGTTTATGTATAACCGAGTTTGAGATGGCTATGGGCTGATCCAGACACCTTGTTCTCTTGCCACGGAAGTACTTCTTCCACAGGGCTAGCTGCGCCCACCCCGGATTAGGGGCTATTAATCTCCATAGCAACTTTGCACCTAAAGCCACATTTTGGTAGCTAAGACTCTTCAAATTTAGGCCTCCCTCCTCTTTGGGCAAGGCAATTGTGGCCCAGCTTAATAATGGTATTTTTTTTGCATTATCCTTCCCTCCTTTCCAGAAAAATTTTCTGGTCAAATCCTCCATTTTCTTTATTATTCCAGCTGGGGCCAATAGAACAGCAAATTGGTAAATGGGGAGACTATTCAATACAGCTTTGATGAGCACCATCTTCCCGGCCAGATTCAGCCAATTAAAACCCCATGCACGTATCTTAGCTTCAAATTTATCCAACAGGGGCAACCAATCTCTATTTGTAGCACTTTTATGGAAAATAGGGAGGCCCAGATATTTGAATGTTGTCCAGGAAGAGGAAGCAACGAAGCCAAAGCAGCTGGAGATGGCATGTAATATGGCAGCAGGGGTGTTCCAACAATAGATGTGGCACTTACCTTTGTTGAGACTACTTCTAGAATTATAGCAATATTTATCAATAACCTCTTTGAATCTTCTGGCTGAGATCAATGAGGCAGCTCCCAGCAGAAGGGAGTCATCTGCGAACAACGCATGATTAATATTCTGAACTCCTTTGGCAATGTTCAGACCTAACAGCTCTTGATCCTGAAGTTTTTTGTTCAAAAGAAAACTAAGAGCCGAGGCTTGGAGCACAAAGAGGAGAGGGGATAATGGACACCCCTGTCTCAAACCTCGAGAAGCTTTGAAGAACTCCGTGGCTCTGCCATTCACCAGAGGGGCGATCCAAGGCTCGCAGATACAGGCCTTGATCCAATTTATGAATTTGGAACCAAATCCAAATTTTTCCAGCACTTTCAGCAAAAATTTATGTCTTACTCTGTCGAAAGCATTTTCCAGGTCTAGCTTGATTGCCATACCTTGCTCTTTGCGAGCCACACTGGATTGGATTGCCTCTTGGACCAAAATGAAGTTATCCACTATGTGTCTTCCATGAATAAAGCCTCCTTGATTCTCAGGTATGATCCCAGGGAGGATGGTTTTAAGTCTGTTGGCTATTACTTTTGTGATCAGCTTATAGCCTATATTGCAGAGAGATATGGGGCGAAATCTGTTGAAGGAGCTGGCGCCTTTTTCCTTGGGAATGAGGGCCAAGAAGGCAGAATTAGTGCTCCCCCCAATTTTCTGGCTCCCTTGGGATTTCCGGATCATTCTACACAAGTCCTTCTCCACTATGGGCCAGCAGAATTGCAAGAAACCTGCTGTAAACCCATCTGGTCCCGGAGCCTTGTCTGGTTCCATGGCAAAGAGAGCTTTTTTAATTTCATTGTTGTCTATATCAGATTCCAGGAAATAATTCTGACTGTCTGCTATCAAAGAGGGGACTTCATTAACCAGATTCGGATCCAATTCCAAGGCTTCATCTTCAGAATATAGGTTTTTGAAATGAGAAAAGGCTGCCTTTTTTATATTATGAAAGTCTCTATAAGTAATGTTCTCAACTGAAATTTCTGAGATAGAGTTCCGACAGTTGCGAGCCTGGGCTTGCTTATGGAAGAATGAGGTATTTCTGTCTCCCCCCTTGAGCCAGAGGCTGCGAGACTTCAACCTCCAGTAATTTTCCTCCGCCAGACTAGCCTTAAGAAACAGATTCTGCAGTGAAGCCTCCTCGTCAAGAGTGTCTTTGGTGATCTCCACATTTTCTGAGGCCAGTTGATGTTTCTCCAACCGATCCTGAATCATTTTTCTTTCCTCTGCCGGATTGGGTAAAGACCTGACCCAGTCTTTTAAAGCGGCCTTTGTTCTCCTTAGTTTCTCCTCCCATACATAATAAGGGGAACCTTTGACCGGGATATTCCAGATTTCTTTGATCAGAGGTAAGAACGACTGCTCCTTAACCCAGTGAGAGCAAAATTTAAAGGGAATGGGTCCTTGATTCGTATGTTCTACTAACTCAAGTTTAATAGGGCGATGATCAGAAGTACAACAAGACAAAATGTGCATTCGAGACTCTAAACCATGAAGGAAAAAGGAGCTATTGACAAGAAATCTGTCTAACCTTGCTGCTATGTGGCCCGGGCCAATCCTTTTGTTCGTCCAAGTGAACTTTCCGCTCCGAGGCTTAACATCGATCAGATCCCAATCATGGATCAGCTCATCAACCCATTCCCGCGCTGGGTCTCTAACAATGCAGCCCCCACGTTTTTCTGATGAAGACAAGGTAAGGTTGAGATCGCCTGCTATTATAGTGTTTTCTAGAACTTCGGAATCTGCCAGCCTTTTGATAGATTCCCAACAAATTTTTTTCTCCCCTACATTGACAGGAGAATAGACATTTAATAAAGAAATGATCAACTCAGTTTCAACATTACGGAGTTTTGTAAACAACCAATGGATGCTGTTCGCTTCTTTGATCTTTATAAACTTATTAGCATCCCAAATCGTGCCTAGACCGCCTGAGGCACCTCGAGCAGAAACAGCTTGTCCATCACTATTCTTCCACAATTTCTTCCCAATCTGGAGGAAAGAAGAGTCCTCCATCTTAGTCTCCTGGATGAGGATTATATCTGGGGTTTCGATTCGTTTCAGGCTTCTCAAGGCATCTTCTTTATTTCTGCTCCCCAGCCCCCTATAGTTCCAGGAGACGAACTTCATTACTTACCTTTAGGGGGATGAGCTCCTCGCGAGCTCTGAGACTGGTTTCTATTCTTCTTCGGTGTGTTTTCCAGGAGCTTCTCGAGAGTAGGTTGACTTCCCTGAAGTTTGTCCTTGTAGGTCTCTTGCTCTCTTTTTTCCCGATCAGTTTTCCGGCCTCTTAAAGACCTTCTTGCAGAAGTTTGTGTAATCTCTATTTCGCCTTCTTCTTATGATTCTTCCGAATCATTCCCTTCCGCTGGCTCTTCAATGAGGACCTCTTTTGATCTGTTATCAAAGCTATCCACTTGCATTGGTCCGGAGGGGGTCTCTGTGGGGATTGAGTCCTCCTTTGACTTTTCCGATTCTTGGGTTCCTTCTATGGCTGTGCTTAACTGCACGAACTTGTTGCCTTGTTCTTCCATTGATGGAGTCTGCTTTTTAGGGGCTGCTTGGGAGCCATTGCCATTAGTATTTCCGGGGCGAGAAGCTCTGTGGGCGTTTTTAGATCTTTTAACCTGTGACCACCCCTCCTCCTTACCCTTCTCTGCTTCACTGTTTTTTGGGCAACTACGGGCAAAGTGACCATAAACCTGACATTTCCGACACTTGAATGGAAGCTGTTCATAATCCAGCTTTTACAAATGAGACCAGCTTCCAACCTTGATCTTTATCGCTTCGGGCAATCCAATCTCCAAGTCGACTTCGACACAGATTCTCGCACAATCAAATTGATCCTTGATACTTGCGCGATCAATGTACTTGCCTAGGATATTCCCAATATGGCTTAGGGATTCCCCATTCCAGCAATGAATAGGTAGGTTTGGCAGCCTGACCCAAACGGGAACCGCCGTGGGCACATCGACTGCAGGATCAAAATCAGGGGTCCACTTGTTCAGATAAAGCCCCTGAGGGCCCATGAAGTAAGGGCCGTTGCGAAAGATCAGATCCTTATCTTCTTTATTGGAGAACTCGAACAAGAAGAATCCCTTACCCAGGAAGTACGAGGTAACTTTCCCTTTGATCAGCGGAGCCCAATTTCGAGTGACCCAGCTTTCCGTTGATTTGGGGGAGGGTCACAGGCCCGTAAACTGACCGACTAAGGCTCTCTCCGCCAAGGAAAGGGCAACCTTGATCGGACCTTCAGGGGGGAGAGATATCTCCGGGATGTCCTCCATTCTCTTCACGAACTTTGCAGTTTCCGAGCATTTTTTCTTCGGCAGGGAATCGAGAAGCTTGAGAAAGGCAGCATCATCCGCAGGGGGCGGCGGAGGAGGCTCCATAGCCGCCAAACCACAGACTCGCAAAAACAACCCCACCCTTCAGAACAACATTGAGCAAGCCGCCAATGGAGCAGCGCCCAGAGCCAGAGAGTCAACTCGGAGCAGAGCAGCAACACAACCTAGTCCAAAACACTGAAACGATCCAATACCCGGCCTCTCCGGCTGCGGGCCCCACTTAGAGGAGGTGGCCCACAAAAGCGATTGAGACAACGAGGGAAACGAGCCGGGCGCGCCGAGAGGCCTTCCTGAAGCCCAAGCGGCCTAGGTCGAAGCGATCAGAAGCGCGAAAAAAATAATACTCAGTGCGAAGTCGCTGGACTAACCTCAGGGAGTCTAGCCCGGTGTTGGTGAAGCAGCGCTATAATAAAGAGTCAATTCTAGGTATGTCTCTATGTCAAGTATAAAACTTGTGTCAGAAAATTTCTTGGTCATCGACATTATCTCTATCATGAGGAGCATCATGAACCTTGGGAAGATTTTGCTCAAGAGATAAGAAATTTAACTACTATACCTATTTTCTTCCATCATACAGGATCACAGATTGTTATTACAGGTTTAATTCAGCGAAATATCCAGAATAGAACAATGGTTAAGAAGCAGACGAGGTAGAGCGTGGCTCAAAATCAAGACAAAGGGAAGCAGAAGATGGGAAAATCTATAGCTAAGACTAGTAAGCGAGGGAGAAAGACAAAGCAAGAGGTGTTTGAGAATATCTCGATAACTTACTCCCTTGGAAATCCTCCACAAGTTAGGAATGTGATTCAAGGTCGGGAAAGAGAAAGTTATAGTAATGAAGAAGATAATGAAGCAGAAGCGGAAATTATGGATTTTATCACCGATCCTGGCAATACCAGAGGTCGTATTTCATTTTTCAACCAAAATGTTCATACATATTGGATCATGAAATGTGTTCTGGCCAAAGCTATGCAAAGTGTTCATCTAGCAAAAGAGACTCAAGAATCAACAGTGATGGAATTTCTTCAAGATATTAACATTCAACTCCAGCATATCAAGGTGACATAGTATCAAGCGACGGACCGAATCGGCCAAATTGAAAGGCAGATTCAACAACTGTAGCAAGTCGACATGCCTGGTTCAATGACGAAGGATCCGACACCAATTGACTCTTCAGATGGATAGTAATCCAGCTTAAAGTTTTATGATTTTTGCGGATAGTGTTTTAGTTCATAGTTTCTACTTAGTTAATGTTTTAAACAATGAATTGGCGAGTGCGCAAGTAGAATAATGAAACATTTTCAATTTTGGATGGATTTCAATGCATTAACGTGGCCAACAAAGCTGGTTTCCTTCGGGAAAGTTGAGGCCACTAACTTAATATCTAATGTAACCTGCTTTCTGATGTTAAATAGAAAATAGCAAGGTTCTACCAAATTGACAAAAAAAGAAGAATACAACTGTCAATGAAATTGCAAGTAGGAACTTTTCTAGTTTGGCGAGGGCAACATAGCCATTTTCAAGGAAATTAACAAGTCCATGACATCATGATTATGAATTTGGAATTTAGTTCTTTTAACAAAAGTTTCGCACTTTTATCAAAATCATTTTTTTTTAATTTTAAGTCAAGAATTTGGTTGCATTTTCTTAGAAGAATTTATTTTACCTTCCTTTGAAGCTTTTTTTATTCATTATTGTGAAGCATAGAGCAACCTTACAACAACCTGCACGTACACATATCCAGTCTAAGTTCCGTAGAACTCCGCTAACTATTTGATCCCAAATTTAGGAGATAATCCCTATGATTTGATTCACAATGCAATATAGGTTAGGTTGGATGGCTTCTCTATATATCCATGACATGTTACATGAAATAGAAAAAAAATCCACTTTACTTAAATTTTAATAATGTTTATATAATCAAAATTTCTCACAAATTATAACTAATGTGTAAAAAATAAAAGAAATTATTTCGACACACGTAAAAAAATTATGATATTGTTAATAAATAGCATTGAGAAGAGAGTTTAAATAAAACTATTTTATTTTTTATTTCTTCCAAATAAATATTGTAAAACAGATTAATAATTTTATTAAATCAACACTTGACCCCAAAACCCTATTAGTTTTATTATTTCTCGCTATGGAAGGCACCATAGGCAGGAAATTTGGGGCATAAGCCGTAGTCCGGCTCTAACCGCCACACCTTTTGGCTCCCACGAGACCGTGACCCTAAATGCGCACCGTTGAATTCATGACATTTTCTGCTCTTCCTTCAGCATTAGCATCGAAGAAAAAATTTGTGTCATTTTGCAATGCACATTCCTTCTTCACCACAAGGCTTCATAAGAGAAATAGTCTCTGTAGAAAAATCCTCCGTCTCCTCTAAGCTTTCGAAGCCCAAACTCTCTGTGAAAAACTGAAGGCTATAACTGCACTTGAGTGGATTACTGCATGAATTTTGGCTTGCCCGATAGATCCCAAGTGAACAAGGCCGAGGCGCATTAGCGGGCAATGACAAGCACCCTAGAAGGAATTCGAAAGATTTCTCTAGCTTACATAAAGACCAGCTATCGACACAATCCTCAGATTTCTTCGAACAACCTTCAATATTATCAATACCCAATTTTGAGCTAATCTCCAAAACAATTCCTTTGCTGAGGAGGCATTGCGACACTCGACGCCATGCCCACATTCACCGAATTCTGTGAGGTGGATTCAAGAGAAACGAGAACTCAAAAGTTATATTTTAAGATAACGATGGGTTCAAGCTACTGAGATCCATCAAAGACGATGGAATGAGGTTCAAATAAAAAACGATCATTTCTCATAGCCATCAGGGGGTTAAATTGTAGGATTACTGCGACGCTACCGTTTGATTTCATAAATGTTGTTTGACTTCATAAATGGGAAGAAGTAACGTTTGAATTCATAAATTGGGAAGAAGTAATGGGTGACATTGTTTAGATTTTCTTGAGGACGACGAATCTCAACAATGCCACAAACAAGAACTTCAACAATAAAATGCCTATCGACATAATTAATTTTAAATGAAAAAAAAAAGTAAAAGTAAATTAATGGAAAATATGTTAGGGATAAGGATAATCATTAAATATGGAAATATTTACAATGCAAAGTGAGGGAAGGATTAGGAAGGGAAGCATTTCAATTCCCTACATACATGTAGTTGTAATTTCTTCAAGTTCCTTAAGTTACAAATTCCAGTGTGTCTAGCAAAGGGTCTACTTCAAGAACTTCCAAATCACTTAACTATTTAATTGCACTTGGCAATTCTTTTAAATTTGTAACCTCATATATAACATTTTAAGCGACCTCTCTTGTGGAGGGAACACTTCAATTTTCCTATAGTCAAAGAGATTTATGCACTCAAGCATGCTTATATTTCCTAGTGTTTTTCTTGACATCGTTAAATTAGAGAAAGACTCCAAATTGAGATGTTGGAGTTTAATTAATTTACAAAAGGAATATGGAAATCTTTCCAAAGTGGGGCATGAGGACAACTTAACCTGTAGGAGGTTGGTTAAATTACAAAATATTTTGGCAACCTCTTCAAAGTTGGGAAATTAGATAGTTGAATCTATTAGAGTTTGCTTAAAATACCGAAGGAATCTGGCAGGCTCTTGAAAAATTGGCATGTAATCATTTGAATCTGTTGGAGGTTGTTTAACTTACCAAAGGAATCTTTTAGCCTCTTCAAAGCTTGGTACTCAAACATCTCAAACTATTGGAGATTGTTTAAGTTACCAAAATATTTTGGAAACATATCCAATTTATTGCACTTTGTTGAGATGATGTGTCAGAGATTCATTAAGTTACCAAAGCATTCAAGCATTGACTTCATTTCTAAGCATCTTCTTAAGTCGAATGCTCTTAAGGACAGTATAAGAAAAAATTCTTATGGAAATTTTATCAGATTGACCTTATCCTCCTTAAATGAATATTCAGTAGTAGGACTAATCATAATCCATTGTAAGTGTTTCAACTTCCCTATAGACATTGGAACGCTCGAGAGGGGAGCATGAATCTCCAACCCTTGCAACTATGAAGGTCCTTGTAAAATGTTTGTCCTTTTACTATAAGAAAATTACAAATGGATTATCATTCTTATCAAAGGATGACCTTGAGAACAGATTGGAGACTTGTACTACAATACGAATATGTCAATATTTGACATGCACAAACTTTAAGTCAACAAATCCTATTTTACTTGTGATTCCTTTTCCCATGATGCTTTTACTTTTCTCCCTTGCACTTGTAGAACCCATTAAATGCTTCATTGAAATTGAGGAACCAACTGAAGAGTAGGGATAATTGTTCCAACGTAGGCATATGAGATTTGGATATTGCGCCTTTGCCAAAATGCATTCCACTTGAGAATATTCATTGTTAAGAAGTTGCAACTTGCTCATCTAACTATTAATACCATGAAAATGATATTATTTGTTGTGCAACATATTTCAAAGCTTCATTACGCAATTCACGAAAAGTTCGTTGCTCCTTTGGTACCAAGGTATTTTTGAGCTGCCATCATCACTTTCACTATCCTTGTGATCAAACATTCTAATTCTACGCAATTCATTTATTACTTGTTCAGTCTTTAAAAATGATGAAGAATTTATAATTTCTACATAATTCCCTAGAGCTATGAAAGATTCAATACTTATCGATGTTTGCTACAACAATTCATCATTTTTTTTTCTATCAGAAACCATAAACAACATGACAATGAAGCGCTACCAATCGCCCTTCCCAAGTCTCGAAGGTGATTGTGGATTTTTATTTTTATTCCTTTATTCACCTCAACAAGTCATTTGTTTGGTATATTTCAAAATGTGGACAAACCAGTCTAAGCTAATCCATCCATATTTTTAATAACATATCCCTGTCTTGTCCATTGAAAGAATTAGGAAATATCTAAAAATATATGTTTTTCCTCCCCGTCTAGTGTGTCATAACTATTTTTTTTTTCATCGAGAAGTATGCTTCCAAGTTTAATTAGATGGTCTATCTAGTAAGATGTATTTTTTCCATTAAGGAGTGCCCTAATCATCTTTAAGATAAAGGAAATTCCGCATAGTTCTATAAATTTCCTCACTAAATGTTCAAATTTTGAGGGTGGATGTGGCCAGTTGAAAGAGTGCAACTAGAAGAACTCAAGAGAATGTTGTGTGGTAAGGCCAGTGTGGTTATATATTGTGACTCTTCGACTCTTGAGCTTATGAGAACATCTTTATTCCTAGATGTAATCAATGCGAAGCTATTAGAAATAGAAGCATATACTTCCTTCAATGCATGGGCAAGAGCATGATATATTGCTCTGAATTTCTTCAATGCAACTTTGGCCTTGTCTTCACCATTTCCATCTTCATTGTCCCTAATTTCTTCTCCCTTCCACTTAGCATGAATTCTAGAGGCCTTATCTATAGACTGCCCCATCACATCGTCTAGCCATGCCAAGCACTGGGAGATGAAAACATGGAACCTGTCACATAATAAACTCTACTTTTTGCAATGATGTTGATCTTGTTGCAGAATCACAAATAATGTCTTATTCATATTAGAAGGGCTTGCATGGAAATATTTAAAATTATATATCTTAAAATTAAAATTAAAATTTATACTTCATGGAAATATTTAAAATTAAAATTTAATTTATATAATTTTATATTTAAAATTATATATCTTAAAATTAAAATTAAAATTAAAATTTATATTTAAAATTATATATCTTGGTATTATTATTTTTAATAGTATATATATTTTTTAATTTTTTAATTTAGTTTTTAATTTATTAAAATTTAATATTTTTTCTTTTTAATTTATTAAAATTTAATATGTTTAAAACTTTTCCTGATGATGAACCACACTGGCTGGTTCAAAACGCGTTGAAAAAATATTCTTAGATGTAACTATCACCGATTTTTTTTTTATAATTGTTTTATTATTATTATTATTTTTAAATATATATACATTTTTAATTGCTGAAGGACGCAACAAAGGGGGTTGTAATACAATATGTCTTGACAAGGTCCAATCATATGCATTCCCTATTGCTCAATTGTTCCAACAAATTCAGTCACTTTCACTTCTGCGTGGCATCATTTTCTAGAATGTAACGTAGTTTTAAACGCAGGCACAACCAAGGAGAGAGTAGAATGTTCCATTCAGATCTCCAACTCAGTCACTCCATCCAATTGGCATTTGACTTTGGTCACCCCATGCACGAAAGGGCGAGATATTAGATTTGACGTTGTCAAGTTCTAGGCGCGCTTTTTGCAAGACACGTGGCTAATTGTGAGTGGGCTTCAATAAACGATGAAGGTTAGTAGGGATCCATCCCCTAAAAGAACGCCTTCGGCTTGATTATGCTTATTCATATGTATCTGCAAAAAATATTATGCTACCATGTGTACCTCATACAAGAATCCCATAATGTAAAGTTTAAAAAGTCAAAATTTGCATTACCTATAAAAGGGTCGAGAATGGCATTTATGTAATATCTATACATCATGTTTTTTTTAAGATGAGAGTTTTCAGAAGCAATCATTTATTTGAAGAACATGTTTTCAATTTTTGGAAGAATTCTATTCAAGATTGTTTAAGATAAATTCCACAATTCTATAAATATTAATATTAATATCTTGGCATCATTCAACAAAACTGAATCCCAATTACATAATAATAATATTTAAAGAATATATTTATATGGATTATTTTATTTACATTTTTACCGAGAGGTTACATAGAGTGGAAACCCGTTATGATATTATATGTAACAACCCAAAAATAAAATATACAACTAATTACATCAATTTATGTGATTAATAATTAACACAACTATTCAACCATTTTGCATAGAATTTAAAAAAAACATGAGTAGAGACGGCTCGCTTGTATTGACGATATTCCTTACTTGTGCTTTTGGAATGAATTCTATTTGATTTCCGCTAACCGCAGCAAAGTTTTTGGGAACCACTCTCCACCCAATCATAGGCTCAGTTGTACATAATATTTCTACAACTGGTCTCCCCCGAGCCCTCAATCAACATATTATTGCCGAGGTTTCCTTTGCCTCTTAACACTCTTCTCTCGAAGAATGATCATCTCATTCCCTCTTCGTCCATTAAATAGAACCAACTCTTCCAAGAATGGAAGGGAATTGGAAAGGGATCTGCATACACACAATCCGCATGTACACAATCCATGTGTCATCATGCAACTTTTATTTCTTTGTTTTAAGTTTTACTTAATTCAATATTTCTCTTAATTTAACTCTTTCTTATTTTATTCCTTTTTACTTTTTGTTAACTTTAATTATATATATATATATATATATATATATATATATATATATATATATATATATTCAACTTATTATTTACTATTTTATTTGTTTATCATTATTATATTTGTTTATCATTATTTATTATTTATTTAATATTATTATCTTTTCTTTCTTATTTATTATTTATTTACTTATATTTTAATATTATTTTATTTATTTGATTATTATTATCATGGGGCATTACATTATCAATTGATTGGTTAGTGTTTTAGCTCTAAACCTTGATGATCTGTTAAGTTTAATCTAGGGTTTGCAAACCCTAGATGAGTAATGCTCATTCTTGACATCGACAAAGCTAGGGTTTCACAAAACCCAGGACTTTCTTGATCTCACCCTTATTAGGGTTTTGAAAACCCAAATCATTCCAAGAATTTGGTTAGACATTCAAATTTTTAAATGTTAGTGTTACAATCTCATCAATTCTTAAATCCTTAGTAGACTTGCAGGCTTTGAAGGGGAGCTTTGACTTCATGCATTCGATTCCAAAGTCCAGAGCTAAATGCAATGCTCTTCATATTCTTTTATTACAATGTTATTGTAGCAACAATATCAATTCATGCAATGAATTTCATCATTTAGGTCTACGTTTGTTCTTAGATATTCATTCCAACACTTAGTTATACAAGACTTCATCATACCACTTTTTAAGAACTTTTCAGGCCTTGTAATGTTCAAACATCATTTGCAGACTTGCCATCTATCATTGTTCAGAGGGAGATATGTCAGAGCCTTCCATAATAAAAATTTCAACATATTTAGTCTTCAAACTTTAATAAAACTTATGTTCCTTTTTATAATGACGAAAGGACTATATATTCACTCGGGTCAGCTTATTTTTAGTGTAATTTGTATTTATTTTATATATAGAAAAGAGTATCATAGTCCTTTCTAGAATCGAATCCTCCACAGACTGAGATGAGCTCAGAGATGATTTTGAACTTTGTCAGTTGCAGAGTATAATCAATTCTGAATCAGTAACGCTCTATATGTATTGCTCATTATACTAAGGCTCCAATACAACATTTTAGAGAAAGTGCATAGCCCTAAAAAATCATAGGTCCGATTTAAATCATCAAGTAACTCTTAGTTGTTTTCCAAGTATAATCACATTCTAATAAAGTATAGAGGTCATTCCTCTGTATAGTGGATGAAAATTCACGATATGTTCATGCTAATTCAATATTTGTAAAAGAAATGAATTTGATGCCTTGTCCTGCAAATCCAAGCGCTCTATTGCATCACGTCATTGTGTTCAAATAAGAGGCGCATAAGAGGCACCATAGAGCTGAGTTCGGACTTCGCATGTATAATTCATAACTTCGCACATCCACAAAGTACAAATCAAAAACCTTTTCATGTACAAAGGTGCCTCTTTGAACTTCTTAACCACTTTCACTTCATCACAAATATAAAAAACCTCAGATCCATGTTGTTTTCCATAGAGAATAAGTGCCCTAAGACTTGCGTTATTTCCATAGTGATTTATGTTTGATAAACTCCACCTCATTCTCAGATTTTGCCTCAAGTCTGCATAGTTTTTACAGAGATATCAATGCCTTAGGACCACAATTTTTCTTAGAAATAGAGGTGCGCAATTTCAAAATAAGTTTCCCAAATAGTTTGGATCATCATAATGTAGCCTAGATAAAGATCAACTTCTTCTTCAATTTGGATCACGGATTTTTCCACGGAGGCTTATATGTTAGGATTTGTCATATTTTCATGAAAAATTCAACTTTCATCCAATTTGATCATACCTTAGAGGGTTAGATATTGAAATGTTCAGAGGGAGGAGGAGGCTCAAAATTCTTGCCATACTTGCATAATAAAATTATGACAATACTTTAGAGATTTCGAATGAATAACGAATGATACTGAGATGTGATGCATAAGATATGTCACATAATTTATATGTGAAATAAATATAATGAACCTAAACTTTCGAATTTTTTTCAACACATTTTCGCTTGACATACCACATAATACTTGGATCAATTTGCATACCTTGATTGGCTCAAAATCTTAGTCACACCTTAGTATAATGTGCTTCATATGTATATGGCCTTAGGACTTCAAGAGATCTCATAGAATTTGATGCCTCAGGATTGCACGTATAACAAAGATATGATGCCATGAGTGAGTTCATATGAACCACTACAGAAATTGGCCTAAGATATAACAATGTAATTCCACAGGGAGCTTCGTATTCAGAATTTTCTTTAATCACAGTAGGGTTACCTCAACAATTCATCCCACATTTTCTAGCTTATAAAATTTCCTTATTGTTCCTAGAGACAACTTAGTCTTGACTAGGCCTTGAATCCTAGCCTCAACAAGGGTCTTGACCCTCTTCTTATCACTTGATTTCAATTTGGTCTTCCACAAATTCATCATAGGATTTGGCATATAAATATATGCCCAAAACTTTCCATAAATAAACCTTCATCAATTCGGCCAGCTAGATTCAAAGATAAGAAGTAAAATACAATATTTTCTCCTTGCTCACTGCTCTTAAACCTGTGCTCTGATACCATGTTGAGATTTCTAGGGCAAGCTAGAAACAATTTTATTCCACAGGTAACTACTTCCAATGATAAATTAACATCTATTTCACATATCATTCATCCAATACCAATAAGCAGTTATACAAAAAAAAATTCAACCATTAAACATGAAAGAGCAGTAGAAAATAAATATAGAAGCATGAGACAAGAGATAAATAAATTAAGCTTGAGGCCAAGGAAAAACCTGCAAGGGGAAAACCCATAAATATTTCCTTATTAGAAAGATAGAGTTCAATTGTCCATCAATACATTAGAAGAAATTGTTGAGATTCAACAAGAAGATTCAACACCCACACTTAGTGCATTAAGCACCTAGTTGCATTAAGCACCCAGAATAGGGTGGGGCCCACAGTGCTATTTTTGGGTGCATGTCTATTTTTATTATCCCTTAATTTAGATGGACATTAAACTGTAATCTATTCTCAATGTGGACTTAAATGAGTTAACTGAAAGTGATAAATTCAATTAGCTAGTGGATTTCAAGTTAGAGGTTGGTTGGTGGGACATGTAGAGTAATTCTAGTTGTAACAAAATTCGAAGTGCAGTGGTGCATGAGTTGGTGCAAGTTGTAAACAGTTTAACTCAGTTAAGTGAGCTAAACTCAGTTGTGCTAGTTGTAACTGAAGATACACTAGTGAGAGATCTAGTGAATTAAATATTAATTAATTCACAATCAGTGACCTCACATGCAACTGAGGATTTACTATTATTAGCTGCATGCATGTCAGATCCAGTGGAGACCCAATTGAGTTCTAGGTGAAAGGGAGGTTGACTATTAGTTGTAGGATTATCTGCTTGCACACACGCAGATAAAAACTCATTTAGAGTGCCCATGATACTTGCGCAGTCAAGGCAGGCAAAAATTCCTATCTTTTATGGATCTTTACCATCAGGGATTGTGCAAGCAAGGCAGGAAAAATTCCTATCTTTTATGGATCTTTACCATCAGAGATTGTGCAAGCAAGGCAGGCCATCTGGAGGCTGAGAATTGGCTATGTGTTGGTCAATTTTGCATATGATTATGTGATACAATTAGCTGATGTACTGAGGGCTCTTGTGAGAAGAGTTTTGTATGTAATTGCTTCATGATCCATGCTTAATATATAATAGAAGGTAGTGGGGTTTTTAGCTGTAAGCTTTCCCTGGGAAATTATCTGTGTTGTGTGTGATTGAACTTTCTTCATGTTCATGTTCATGTGATTGTGTTTTTAATTCCACAAAATATTTGTAGAAGCGATTTAGTATTTAATTTTAGTACATTGTTAGATCGGGTGAATCCAAGATATACATGCTTGTTGTATAATTTCTATAGAAACAACTTCAAGAGAATAACCAAACTAGTAATAAAGATTAAATGCCAATCCCTCTTTCTTCTCCTTCAAATTTAGGTCCCCTTCATCCTTTCTTCTACGTCAGAACAAATATCATCTTGAGAAAAGTCGATGATCCAAATGAGGAGAGATGCTACCTATATATATACTTCAAATAGGGTCGAATGGGTGCCTTTAAAGAGGCCCAACTGACTTGTACAAAAGGAGGCCGACTTGATGTATTTAGGAGGTAAAAATTTAAATTTAAATATAAAATTTTCTTCACATGAAAATATCGACTATGGCTACCATATTTCCAACACTTTTCTCGTCAAAATATTTTCTTTTAATTTCCCACCACCTCTACTCAAATATGTTGACTATGAATTTTGATCCACCAAATAATCTCCTTCTATGTAGCTTTCTTTCCCCTATTCCTTGCCCATTGATATAGAATTTAGGTTTTAGATGAAATTAGTAATAAAATGAAATAGTTTATATTATTGATTGAAGGATGAAATTATATTTTCTTCTTGGTTAAAGTAGACTAGTATATCCAAAAAAGGTGTGCCCAAATCCATAACACTAAAAATTTTAAAGTTAGGAATATAATTAGATATTTAACTATAAGTTATTTTGGATTATGTAGACAATTATATCCAAAATAGGTGTGTCCAAATCCATAACTCTAAAAATTTTAAAGCTAGGGACATAGTTAAATACTTGACCATAAGTTCGTACCTCTAAGCACTTTGTAAAACATGTACTGAATCTTAAAGTGTAAAAAAGGACAAACATTAAGAAAGTAAAATATAAAGGACCAAGGTTTCACATTGGTCAAGGTGAAAAATAAAGTATCATACAAGGAAACCCCTTTAAAGTCACTGACTTATAGTTAAATACTTGATTATAAGTTTTTTTATCATGATTATGCACACATGTATATCCAAAAGATGTGTCTAAAACCATAACACTAAAATTTTTAAAGTTAGGAACACATTTAAATACTTGAATATAAGTTGGTACCTCTAAGCACTTTGTAAAAGATGTATTGTGAATCTTAAAGTGCAAAAAAAGTGATAGACATTAAGAAAGGAAATCTAAAAAATCAAGGTTTCATGGTGTTCAAGATGCAAAAGGAAATGTTATGAAAGGAAACCCATTTAAAGTCCTTAGACAAAATAAAGAAGTGAATCTACCAAAATACCTGTATTAAATAATTTTAGAGCCTAATTACATATAGATAAAAAGGTGGGAGCGACTCGAAGAACCCTGGTGCTGCGATCTGCGCCGCGCTGCTACGCCCTGTCTGAGGCTGCACCTATGTTCCCTTGTAGCTGCTTACTGCTCCTGTTTGCCCAATCTGCATAACATGCCTGAACTGTATCAGTAGGCTTGAGAGATTCTGCTGCGTTCTGCGCCACGTCTAAGGCTGCGCCCTTGCAGCTGCTTGCTGTTCCAGTTTCCAATCTGCCCGATCTGCTCAGCATACCCGATCTGCTCCTGAGTATCTACTCCGGCTCCCAACGCCATTGAGCCTGCAGGCTTTTTTCTTCTTTGATTTGGTTTAGGGACCTTCCAGGCATGGAGGATCTAGATTCCCTCTAGCCTCCTCCACTGCCCTCAGCAGCCGAAGCCTTCATTTCCATGCTAGCCTCGCTCTCGAAGAAGAAGACTTCTGAAGCGACCAATTTTGTTAAAAAAACTTGATGATATCCATGAGATCTCGCTGCCTTCTGAGGGAATGATTCAGGTGGCTCTCCCTTTAGCCGATAATGCCCTTGTTGGCCAGTTCACAGGCCTTTGGCCCTTGCCCAATTCAACTGAGATCTGGGTTGCGAAGAACTGGGTTCCTTTGATAAAAAACAATGTTACCTCCTACTTCTTGGGTAGAGGTTATTTCTTGTTTGAATTCAATACAAAAGAAGATAAAGAGTTGATTTTCAGGAATGGCCCTTATTTCATGGGCCCTCAAGGGTTGTACCTTAATAAGTGGACACCAGACTTTGACCCTGCAGTGGATGTCCTGACGACGGTTCCAGTCTGGGTCAAGCTTCTGAATCTGCCCATGTACTTATGGAACTGGGACTTTCAATACCTTGGGAAAATTTATAGACCGAGAAAATAACAAAGATCAATACAACTACGCTCGTATCTGTGTCGAAGTTGATCTAGAGGTGTGTCTCTCGGAGGTTATAAAAATAAAGGTCGGAAGTTGGTCTCACATTCAAAAGCTTGATTATGAGCAACTTCCTTTCAAATGCCGGAAATGTCATGTATATGGATACTTCGCTAGAGGTTGTCCGAGTAACGGTGAGGCGGTGAAAGGAAAAGAGGAGGGCCGGAATCAAGTCAAGAGGTCAAGGACCAATAAAAAAACTGTTGGAGCCCCATCAGGAAAAGGACCTCAACATTCTACTGATCAGGAAATCCACATTTCTAAAGGGCAAGGAAACAAATTTGGACCTCTCAGTTCAGATACAGTAGAGGTCCAGGAGACTGAGATGCAAAGGAAAGACTCTTTGGATAAAGGGACTCCCTCTGAAAGAAAATAGGGTGAAAGCGCCTTAGAAGGATCTAAAGGAAAAAATGCGGAAACTGAAGAGGAGGATCAGGCCTTAGAGGAATCTGAGGAGGAAGAAGAAATAGGGGAATCACAAGTCTCTATCAGAAGATTGACAAGAGGTCGAATCCCTGACCGGGAAGAAACATAACAAGAAACATACAAATAAAAACTGCAAGGCACCCAACCAACTCTCGAGAAACTGTTGGAAAAAATGCCCTAGAGCACAAGAAACCAGACTCAGGGCTTCAAGGGAACCCAACACACCCATAAAAGTAAGTGATGAAAGTCGTCTCGTGGAATTGCAGAGGTTTGGGCAGTAAAGTGAAAGAAGAAGCTATGAGAAGCATACTTCGAATAGAAACCCCAAACTTTCTTTTAATCCAAGAGACAAAGATGGAGGATAAAGCTTTCCTCCAAACAAGTAAGAGTTTTTGGAATAAAGGTGGAGGGCAGGCCGTCTCTTCTCGAGGAGCTTCAGGCGGTCTGGGCACACTATGGAACACAAGCAAATACCTGCTGATCACATAAATCCCAAATACTCATTGGCTGTATCTGAAATTTCAGCATATAGAATCAAAGGAGGTAATCAGTCTCATCAATGTTTATGTCCCGGTTAATGAAGGAGAGAAGAAGTCATGTTGGGACTCCATAAAAAATCTGGCTGACATTGAGGATCTAGAAAACACCATTATCACTGGCGATCTTAACCTCACCTTGCTTTTGTCTGAGAAGCGTGGAGGCAACATTGTGAGAGATCCGGCAAGGGAATGGGTGGAGGACCTCATGCAAGATTGGGATCTTATCGATATCAAGCCCATAAACGGTAAGTTCACTTGGTCTAATAAAAGAACTGGTCCTAGTCATATTGCTGCTAGATTAGACATATTTTTGATTCAAAGTTCCTTCCTGCTTCTTGGCCTAGAATCTAGAATTAATGCAAATCCTCTCTTGCAGTGCCTCTTATCATAGGCCAATCATTCTAGAACTCATGCTTCAAAAGGATCTGGGCCCTATCCCTTTTAGATTTAGCCCTTTATGGATCCACCTTCCGGGTTTTATGGAAAGAGTTAAGGAAGTTTGGGATCGCCCCGTAAATGGCTTGCACTTCTTCATTTGGGAAGAAAAGCTCAGAAGATTGAAATCTGAGTTAAAATGTTGGGTCAAAACCCTACCCAATCCGGCTTCAGAAAGGAAATCTGCTCAAGCCAATATTGAGGCCCATCATCTTCAAATGGAGGATGCTGCCATTACTTTAGAAGTCATTTCCAGGGAAGCTGATCTCCAAAAAAAATTCCCTAGGGCCTGCATGGTGGAGGAGGAATTTTGGAGGGGAAAATCACGTAGTCTTTGGATTAAGGCAGGTGATATAAATACTTCATTCTTCCACAAGTAATCCAATGCGAGAATAAATTTCAATTCCATTTATGAAATCAAAGATGAGAATGCTACCCATAAGGACTTCATGAGCATTAAAAGGGCTGCCTACAATCATTTCAAAAATCTGTATGGCGAGGAAGAAGTTTGTAGCCAATCTGTAAACTTTTTGGATGTGATGCCCACTGAGATAACCTTAAATATGAATCAATCTCTGGAGGCAAAATTTTCTAGAGAAAAAATAAAGGCTGCCCTCTTCGAGATGGACCTTGACAAAACCCTCGGTCCTGATGGCTTTACTGCTAGATTCCTCCAAGATTGTTGGCAAATAGTCGAAAAGATCTGCACAAAATGGTTTTGAAATATCAATCTTGCTAGAAAATAGGGGGCAACACAAATTCTGCTTTCCTCACTCTCATTCCGAAGGAAAAGGGAGGCAATGCCTTTAATAGATTTAGACCTATTTCGTTATGCAATATTGGATACAAAATCACAACCAAGGTGATTGCAAACAGGTTGAAAAGTATTCTTCCCAAAATCATTATGGAAAACCAAGGTGGATTTGTGCATGGAAGGCAGATGGTAGACAATTTCATACTAGTGCAAGAGGCGACCCACTCTAGTATTCAGCGTAAAGAAAAAAGAATGGTTGTTAAGCTTGATATCGCTAATGCTTTCGATCGAGTAAGACACAATTTTCTATTTGGGCTTTTGCACAAGTTTGGATTTGGGGCGAGCTTCATCAACTGGATCAGTGCATGCATTTCCGAGCCTTGGATAGCTCCCTTGGTGAATGGGCGTGCTACGGGTTTCTTCAAAGCCTCCCGTGGGCTTCGTCAGGGATGTGCTCTCTCCCCCCATCTCTTTGTCATTCAAGCTTCTGTGTTAAGTTTTTATTTGAATAAGAAATTGCTAGAACAAGAAATTCTTGGTCTTAGTATAGTAAGAGGTGTAAAAAATATCAACCATGCTCTTGCTGATGATTCATTATTGATGGGTGCAGCTTTGCTGCACTTTGCCTCTAAATTCAAAGAAGTTCTTAATGAATATTGTGATGCCACATGCAACAAACTCAATAAAGGGAAGTGTCATATTTATAGCTGGAACATTTCTCCTAGTTTGCTAAACGCTATCTCCAGATGCCTCGACTTTGTTGGCTTTGCTACTTGGTCATCCTTCAAATACCTAGGTCTTCCCATTTTTTACAAATCCGCCTTTAGCAGAGACTGGATTCCTCTTATTGAAAAATTCAAGCTTAAAATCCAGGCTTGGGGCCTTTCCTGGCTTAATATTGCTGGCAAGACAATGCTGATTAAAGCGGTGCTCAGTAGCCTTCCCATTTTCAAATTTTCTGTCTTATTGGCTCCCTCTAGCATTCTCAAGAAGCTGGAGGAGCTCATCCGACATTTTTTCTTGAAAGGAGGTAAAAAAAACAAGAGTCGAATTCCTCTGGTAAGTTGGGCAAGGACTCTAAACCTCTCTAGGAAGGTGGGCTAAATTTGAAATCTCTTCGAGCTCAAAACATCGAAATGGGTGCAAAAATTGTATGGAAAATGATTGATTCCAAGCCTGGTTGGGCGCAGAAGGCGTTGTGGTGTAAATATTTCTCAGGCCCAAGAATTCATTTCTTAGAAAACCCACGTCCATCTGCTGGCATGCACCTGGCCAAGCTCTATCTCAATTCCATTTCACTGATTCAAGCTCATGCGTTCTGGGTTCCTGGAAATGGAAAGCTCATCGATCTTTGGCATGGCGGAATTATGCAAAGCTCTCCTCTTGCAGACGTCTCTTCTCTGCGCCCTTTGCATATTTGGATGGTTAACGCTGGCTACACCTCTCTTTGGGATGTCTCTCTCTGGTATGACCGCCGTTGGATTGGATGGAAGGACATTCACGTCCCTGTGAATCTGAAACCTAAGATTGATGAATTGTTGGCCCTTCTCCATGGTTTAGCACTGATTCACAAAAATCAGTCGGACAAGCATGGATGGTGTCTCTCTGTATCTTACATTGTCGCCATGGGATACTCAAAACTCTTGGAAATTCCCCATGTCCCCACAAATCCAGCAACCTAGAAAGGTCTTTGGAAACTCAAATCCATTCCCAAGGTCGATCATTTATATTGGTTAATGTGACATAACAGAAACTTGACAGATGGTAGACTTAAAAAAAGAGGCTTTCAAGGTCCCTCTAGATGCCAAATGTGTTGGGCAAACAAAGAAAGCATTAGCCACATCATGCTGGACTGTAATTTTTCTGTTGAGGTTTGGCACAAGGTCCTGGCCCCTTGGGGCGACAGTTTCACTCTTCCGACCTCCATTCCAAATCTTTTTCCTAGTTGGCTCTTCAATTATCCAAGAGGTCTTCCTAAAAACAACAGTTTCAAAGCCATATGGCTCTCGCTTCCAAAAATTATCTGTTGGAAAATCTGGCTCGAAAGAAATAGCAGAACCTTTAGAGATAAAGAGCAGAAGGCGAAAATTTTCATAGTTAAAATCAAAGCCTAATTAAAAGAAAGTTTGGGTGGATACCTCGAAGCAACAAATCTCAGTCAGTAAGACATGGAGTGGAGAAGCATGATGGGCTTTACCATCTCAGTAGAAATAAGGAAAAACAAGGCAACTGATATCTGGAAAATTAGACTCAATGAGAAAGAATTTTCCGAGTGGCTCATTAAGAAAACCTCTTTCTCCTTATTCTTTGATGGAGCTGCAAAAGGCAACCCCGGGAAAGATGGTGCAGGTGGGGTTATTAAGAATCTGGAAGGCAGTGTTGTTCACAGCTTTGCCTGGGGCTTGGGTCATTCCACAAGCATTCAAGCTAAAGCGCTTGCCCTTCTGCAAGGCCTCATGCAAGTAAAAAATATAGGCATCAAAGAAGTTTTTGTAGTAGGTGACTCTTAATCCATCATCAAATCTTTAGTGGAAGGTTCTGAACCAAAAGATATTAGATTTGCTAGACTGGTGAGGCGAATTAAATCAATAACCAAAACCCTTCAAAGGGTAGCATTATTTCATGTGCTACGGGAAAATAACAAAGATGTATATCTCAAAGCCAACAAAGCAGCTCTTCTTCCCGCTGGCTCTCTTTTAAGAAACAGAGAAGATGACTGGGTTCCCATTCCTTAGATTTCTATTTCATGTTTTACTGCATTTTATTATAGCAGTTTGTTTGTATCCACAAATTAGGGAAAATATCAGAGATTGCAGCGATAAATAATTGTAAGAAACACTGGCATATTTCCTTCATCGCCTTAGACATCTCGGCAGACGAGAAAAATAGTGAAGCAGACTCTCAGATTGCAACCTGTTTGGAGGAATTCGTGCCAAAGATCTAATATAAAAAACATAACCGTTCTTATAAAAATAAATAAAAATTTTGGAGCCTAAAAATGAAGATGGTCTAACTTAAGAATTATGAGTTGAAGAGGAAATTTAGACAAAGAACCCTTAGGGTTGGATAAAAAGATCTCAATGCAAGATTAATTAGCCATGTAAGACCCATTGATAGAAATTAATTATCCAGAGCAATGAAATACACAAAATATTATGGAAACACAAACACATAAATGCATTAAACAAGAGAGACATAGGTATATGTGGTTCACCCAATTTGGGCTACGTCCATAGAGAAACGACCAGTCATTCCTTTTATATTATCCAACAAAATGAAGACATGCAACTTACAACAGATCCGTTGTAATTTCCTCTTCTCTCTCACAGTCTCATCTCTCTTTCTCACTTAGAATAATCATACCCAACCGCAATACAATTCCCTCATATAAACTGAGGGTTTCCTTCTAGGTAAAAAAACCCTAAATTAACATAACTTCTACTATCAAATCATTCACTTAATGAATGACCTAGATTGAATATTTTACAAGGCAAAATTTTCATCTATTTTTAGCTTCAGGGGTGCTGCCCCCGAACACCCGCCCGAGGGGGTGGGGGGGGGGGCTACAAAAATGAAGTCACCCCCCTGAACTCCCTAGGCATCAATAGTGGGGGGAAAGCCCCCCACACCCCTCCTTCAGGGATTGGGATCCAAAACTGGCTGAAATAAGACCTCTAGATCAGGAAGATAATCAGGCTCCACATCCAACACTCAACTCCCAAGTTAGAAACTCACTTGAAAGAATCAATCGTAGTAATAAATCAACAAGATTCAAAATAACGAAATAAAATATCCTCAGAATGGTGTGGCTAAAATGGAGAAATATGAATACCAAACACTTCATTATATCATAAAATTTAAAAGGAACAATAATTTTGTAGCTAAAATAACTAAATAAGATGTCATGATTCGAAGGAATCCTCTTGTTTTTAAAGAAGAAACAATCTTGTTTCTTTCCTAAATCTTCCATCTAATACATGAGTAAATATGAAAGGGGCACAAAACCATAAAACAATACTCGAGCTATAGATTCACCTAGTTACTCTCATTCCCATTGTTAGGACCTCACAATGTACCATTTTTACCATACATGTTGACACCACCTTACCCTTTATAACTATATTTAAAAAGGGTTTCATTATCATTTTCATCCATTTTATTCAAAGGTATATGAAATCCTTCTCTTTACTATATATTTAATCTGTTTACATATAATTCCACATTACTCTTATATTTCATCATTAATCGAAGGTAGATTGTTGCTAACACAAGTCTAAAAGATCGCAGATAATTTATGATAAGGAACGTGCTGTGCTGAAACAAACGACTGTTGCTGAAACAGTCGACTCCGTTGCTGAAACAGTCAGCGGGCACGTAAATTCCGTCACTACTCGTGATTTGCGATTTTGAAAGAGTATTTTGGGAACAATGGCAACAAGATGAAGACAAGCAAGAAAGTTGTTATACGGATTGTTCTGAAGCCAACACTTTTTCTGTATCTGTTGTAACAATATTTTTCTATGGAAGAATAGAAGGACCCTGTTTTAAGATGGAAGAATAGATTTGGATAAATATAGATTTGCTCTGATGTAACTGTAATAGATGTCTCCTCTTTAAAAAGAGGAGACATCATCATTAGAAAGGGAGTTAGAGACTACAGGAGAAACATTATTTTGAGCAGAAAGGAGCAAGACTCCGTTGTAATGTATCATTCCTTTTTGACAGATGAATAAAGGTTTCTTTTGAGCACTTCAATTTAACTCTTTCCTCTGGGGAATCTTGTGAGAAGGAAAGGGCCCGCCTTCATCACAAGATTCACCCGATTTCTCCTGTAGTTTGTTGAATTTCTCTATGATATTTGCACCTTAGTTTAACTCTGTTTACTGAATCATCATTTGCATAGTTCTGTAGTCTTTAAGCACTCTGTTTTCTTTAACGCTGCATGAGTTTGGTAACGTTCATTTATAAAGAAGTCAAGAGATCTTTTTCTGTTATCTGTTTGAATGTATGATTGATGTCGGGAAACAGGTGCTGAAGATTCCTGTGCAAAGGAATAGGGTCCTGTTCCCCATAAGTTGACTCTCTTTTTCCTGCAGTGTGATTAGTATCAGGAGACAGGTGCTGAAGGTTCCTGTTCATGGGAATAGGGTCCTGTTTTCTTGGATTGATCTTTTCTACAGTGTGATTAGTGTCAGGCAACAGGTGCTGAAGTTCCTATTTGGAGGAATAGGGTCCTGTTCCCTGTTATGGTTGATTGGTTTCCTTTCCTGCAGAGTGATTTCCTTTCATTATCTTTTCCTAGGATTCTTTTAATGAAAGACTACAATAGGGGAATTGCTTCTGCTGTAACACAAGTAGACTTCAGCTTTGTTAAAGCAGGGTGTGAATAGTTAGATTTGTATGATTAATAATTGTGTGATTTTTACTACAACATTATCTTGCTTTTGGAATTGAGCATATCCAGTGCGTGATTGTCTTTGGAATAAACAGACCTTCCCGGGTTGACAATTTATGTGGAGCTTGAATTGTTAAAACAATTAAAGCGACCAAAATTTTGGCGCCATTGCCGGGGAAGGCAATTATAGATCTCAAAAGCATTAATATTTTCTTTCTAGATGTGCAGGATTGTATGAGAGGATGCGGAACCCAGAAGAAAACTAATCCTACAGGTGGCAAGGGCAAAGGAAGGGGAGGAAGAAAGACTTTCATTGACGATATTGTATCAAAGGCTGAATCATCACAGAGATTAAGTTCTCAAAGACCAAAAATTTAGCACTCCCCTTAATCGAATTACAAAATAGAGGAAGTTGTGGGCCCTGAAAACATAGAGGAGCCAGTAACGGATATTAAAGGACCAGCAATCAGTGCTGGAGAGTCAGAAGAAATTGCTAGCAAATCAGCAGAGCACTTTGAGGAACTAATAGAGAGTGTTGGACGACCAGTGGAAAACATTGAGGAGCCAGTAGAAGATATTGAGGATCGAGCAAGTGCAGTAGGAGAACAACCAATGGAAGGAAACAACGAAGAATTCTTTCGTGGAGGACATGTAGATCCTGAAGGAGAAGGAAGGGATGATAATTCTCTCTCTACCTTGGGATTTCCTATCAGTGATCTCCCTAGAGGAACAACTCCTATGAAGAATATTCCATTGTTAGCTTTACCCAACTTCCATGGTTTATCCTCTGAAGATCCGGATGAATTTATTTTTTAATTTGATATATTATGCAGAAGTTATGATTATGTTACTAATGCTCAAAAGTTGAAACTGTTTCCAGCAACATTAAAAGGAAATGCTTTAATATGGTTCATGAGCCTTGGAAGTTAGGTAATCACAACATGGGAACAGATGAAATAGAAATTTCTGCTTAAATATCAAGACTATTGTCGTACGAGGGAAAAGAGGGACGAACTATTCAACATGGCACAAAAGCCAGACGAGAATCTAGAGGACTATCTGGAAAGGCTGCAGTATAATCTACAGAGATCTGATCATCCGAATATAAGTAAAGAAATTCACAAAACAATATTACTTAGAGGATTAAGGGATGATTGTTTAGACATGTTAAACATGCTTGGCAAGGGGGATATATCTAAAGAATCATATGATGAGATTGTTGAACTTTGTAAAAGATGTTCAAGAGGAGCTGCAAGGAACAGAGTAAGTAACAGAGATCCCACCTATTCAAGAGTGTAGAAATCAGCCAGTGGGGAAGCAACAAGAGCTGAAATAGGTAATTTACTTGAAGAATTTAAAACTGAGATGTTAAGTTCTTTTGCTTCACAAATTGACACCTTGCAGGTTAAAAAGAAGTAGGCTGAAGCAGAAGCAGCTTTGGCTATCTTTTGCCCGAAATGTAGAGACAAACATCCACTAAGGGAATGCCCACTGGACAAAATACCAATCTACACCCTTTGTGAGAAAGATCATGAAACACAACAATGTCCCTCTCTACCAGGAATCAAGGCATCACTGCAGCCAACGGAAGAAGAAGCTGAAGCAGTTTACCTGCTAACACAAAGAAGACAATGGCAACCAAAAGGACAAGGTATGAATTCTAGTATGCCATTTAATCATTGGAATAATTATTCTGCTTTCAGTCAGACAAATTACCCTCCCTTTAATCAAATGCAATACCCACCCTTTAATCAGATGAACTTCCCACCCATGCAACAATCAAGGACTCCTTGGCCCCCACAATAGCCATCTTCTTTTAATCCATGGAATTCAAATTGGAGAAGCCAACAACTCCCATATCCAAATCAATTTCCTCAATTTCAACAACCACTTCCTCTACCATCAAATGCTCCACCAAATAATCAAATGAGACCCCAGCTACCTGTGCAACCAAATCCTAACCCCAATAATAAAGTTGTGCAAGTCATTGATATTCAGAATCAGCCTACATTTCCTACTATGCAATGTAATGATATTCATTTGAGATCCGGGAAAATAGTAGAACCTATCATTGATGATATAACCTCTTCTGATTCTGATAAAGAGGAAACTGAGAAGCATAAAAAAAGCACAACCACCCTCTAACAAGGGTATTGAAATAACAGAACCACCATTCCTCGAGCGTTTAGTTTTAACTAAAATGCCTGAAACACCTGCTTTTAATCTTTTAGGGGAATTGCAAAACTTGTATGTTAAAATCCACTTTTACAGGCACTGAGAGATGTACCAATTTATGCCAGAACCATAAGGGACATTTGTGTTAAGAAACCTGGTAGGAAAACTAAAGATCCCCTTACAGTTCATGGGATGGGTGACTTATCTGCATTAATGTCTGGAAAAACCCCTCCTGTGAAATATGGTGACCCCGGCCATCCGACTGTGACAGTTCAAATTGGTAAAACAATGATTCCTCAAGTTCTGGTAGATCTAGGTGCTGCAATAAACATTATGACTCTTGAAACTTCACAGTTGTTACAGCTGAATAACACAATCAGAGATACACCAACTATCCTAGAGTTAGCTGACCGTTCTACAATTAAACCAGAAGGATTTGTTGAAGATCTAGTTATCTCAGTTGAATCCTGGAATTACCCAGCTGATTTTGTCGTATTACAAACTAAAACAAAGCTGGGGGGACATCCTTTAATTCTGGGGAGGCCATGGCTGGCCACAACCGATGCCTTTATCAGTTGCAGATCTGGTTCAATGAAAATTTCTAATGGTTATGAAACCAAATAGCTTACTCTTTATCCTCATGCTACACCCATAATTAATAATGAAGATTCTGTGTGGATGGATTATGATGATAATACTATTCAGCGCATTTTAACTATCGGACAAGCCTTAACTCTTAAAGACAACACAGAGGATGAAATAATTAATAATTTTATTTGTGAACCTTCCTCTGTAATTGCTGAAACACACAATCAATTGACTGCAATTTTTGAAACAGATACCGAGGAAAAGATTGAATCTGAAGATTTATCTCAGACATTAACCACCATCTCATCTAAAAGCACAGCAGTCGAAATCGAACCTGGAAAGACATTAAACATAAATCCTGATCTAACAGTTGCTGAAACACAACAGTTAATGAAGTTATTACGTGAAAATAAGGAAGCATTTGCATGGGATTACACGGATATGAAATGAATCTCTTCTAAATTATGTACTCACCGAATTTATATTAAAGAAGGATGTCGACCAGTCTGTCAACCCCAAAGACGAATGAACCCTAATTTAAGGGAAATTGTTAAAGAAGAACTTCAGAAATTGCTTAATGCAGGATTTATATACCCCATATCTGACAGTGAATGGGTTTCCCCATTAGTAATAGTTCCTAAGAAAAACGGGAAATGGAGAGTGTGTGTTGATTACAGAGCCTTAAACAAAGCTACTCAAAAGGATCACTTTCCTTTACCTTTCATTGATCAGGTGTTGGATAGTCTGTCAGGGAAGAAATTATTTTCTTTTCTAGATGGATTCAGTGGGTATAACCAAATTAGAATTGCACCCCAAGACCAGGACAAGACCACTTTTACTAGTCCTTGGGGAACTTTTGCTTATAGAGTTCTTCCATTTGGGCTATGTAATGCACCAGCAACTTTTCAGAGGGCTGTTATAGGAATATTTTCTGATATGCTGAATGACTCTATGGAAATATTTATGGATGATTTTACTCCTTATGGTGTGTCTTTTGAAGATGCATTGCAAAATCTTGAGAAGGTACTTAAACGATGTATACAAGCTCACCTCTCCCTAAGTACTGAAAAATGTCATATGATGATGAGTGAAGGAGTAGTGCTTGGAAATTTTATTTCATCTCAAGGTATTCAGGTAGATCCATCTACAATATTGGTCATTCAGAATCTTTCTGTTCCTAAAACACAAACTGATGTGAGAAGTTTTCTAGGACATGCTGGATACTACAGAAGATTTATTAAAGATTTTTCTAAGATAGCTTCTCCATTATTTGTGTTGCTTATGAAAAATGCTGAATTCAAGTGGACTAATTCTTGTCAAAAAGCTTTTGAAGAACTTAAGCATCAGTTGTCTACTGCTCCTATTTTGAGGGGGCCTGATTGGAATCTCCCTTTTCATATATCTTCTGATGCTTCAGACACTGCAATTGGAGCTGTCTTGGGACAAGAGGAAAATCATCTTCCTTATGCTATCTATTTTATCAGTAAGAACATGACCCCTGCTGAGCTTAATTATACAGTTACCGAAAAAGAGTTTCTTGCAGTAATTTATGCCATTAATAAATTCCGACATTATATCACTGGTTATTCTACTTTTGTCCACACTGACCACTCGGCTATTAAGTATTTAATGAAAAAATCTGTCACAAATGCTCGAGTTACTAGATGGCTATTATTACTGCAGGAGTTTGATATCACAATTGTAGATCAGCCTGGTAAAGAAAATGTGGTGGCTAATTTCCTTTCACGGTTAAAAACTGATAATAATATTCCAGTAGATGATTCTTTTCCTGATGAGTATTTATTTGCAGTTTCTGCTCACTCTCCGTGGTATGCAGATATTGCCAATTATTTGGTTGCAGGAAAATTACCATCACACCTGTCATACTGAGAAAAGAGAAGAATTGTTCAACAAAGTGCCAGGTATAGCTGGATAAGTGGGTGTCTTTTCTACACAGGGCTTGATCAGGGAATCCGAAGATGCATTAGGGAAGATGAAGTGTATGACATACTAAAAGCTTGTCATGATGGCCCTTGCGGAGGGCATTTTGCTGATAAAAGAACAACACACAAAATTTTGAGGATGGGTTACTATTGGCCCTCATTATTTAAGGATGCAAAGAAATATGTGAGGGCTTGTGACAGCTGTCAGCGAATGGGTCAACCCAATCATAGAGATCAAATGCCATTAAACCCCCAGGTAGTATCCAAACCATTTGAGAGATGGGCCTTGGATTTCATAGGACCCATTAATCCTCCATCCAATCAAAGAACTTATATATTAGTCTCTACAAACTATATGACTAAATGGGTGGAGGCCAAAGCACTTATTAGAGCCAATGAAGAAGCTATCCTAGCTTTCTTATTTGAAGAGATATTCACTAGATTTGGAATTCCTAGAGAGCTAGTTACAGATGGAGGACCCCCATTCAATTCTCATGGTTTTAAATCTACCCTTCAGAAATATCATATTCATCATAGAATGACTACACCATACCACCCCCAGGCCAATGGGCAGGTGGAAAGCACAAATAAAGTATTAGAAGCCATTCTAACTAAAATAGTGAAGGATAATCGGAAGGATTGGTCTCAAAGGCTCCCTCAAGCACTATGGGCTTACAGAACTACCTGGAGAAATACTACAGGTTTTTCTTCCTATGAATTGGTTTATGGTAAAAATGTTGTTTTTCTTGTGGAATTTGAAATCAAAACTTTAAGAACTGCTTTATTTGTTAACCTTGATTTGACTGATGTGCAAACAGCTAGGTTGTAGCAGCTTCTTGAATTGGATGAAAAGAGATTAGATGCCATTCACCAAACAACCATGATTCAACAACAAAGAATGAAATGGCATGATAAAATCATCAAACACAAGCAGTTCCAAAAAGGTAATTGGGCCTTATTGTATGACTCTCGGTTTGAAAATTTTCAGGGTAAGCTATGTACACTATGGCTTGGACCATATGAAGTAGATGTTGTTTTTCCTAATGGAACAGTAAGACTTTTAACAATTGATGATTCTAAAACACCTCTACTAGTAAATGTTCATAGACTTCGTTTGTACCAGCGCCTTGTTTCTAAAGAAGGTTTCAAGGCTGCTTGCATGATTGATACACATTATCTTTCTCTAGGGGAGTCTTCTGCTCCTCACAGCATTTAATTTTCTGCACTGTATTTCTAGCATTAGATTAAAAACTAATAATCCCTGTCAAGGGTTGGCATGTTACAATTGAATTTTGCAGATTATGGAAGAAATCATTAAGGAGGACAGATTCATCACAAGAAGATCTGGGCTTCAATCACAGAAGCTTTGTTCCCTTCATTTCAACCCATTTCCTAGCAATATCCCTTTTATTACTTATCCCATTTCTCCAGCTTTCCCCTTTTCCATTTTTTTCCCCCCACTTCTCCCTATTCCTGAAATATCATCTTTCAGCTAGTATTTCCCGTTCCTTACTGATGAAATTATCCCTTACAAGCACTTCTCCCACTTTTCTTAGACCCAAATCATTACATCCCATTTTCCTTATTTTTCCCTTTGCTAAAACACCACTTTCAGCAACATGTCATTCATTTTTCCATTGCTGAAACACCACTTTCAGCAACCTGTCATTCATCTTTTCATTATTAAAACACCATTTCTTTCCTCTGCTACACAAGTTTTTCAGTTCTCCACTTTTATTCTTCAGATCCCTTGGGTGAATATTATTCAGTATTGAGTAGATCCTGATATGCTCCTGTTTCTACATTCCAGAGAAATTTAAATATTCTTCCATCAATATCAAGCCATTATGAAGCACTCTATACTTCGAATTATAAAAACAAAGGTAAAAATATAAGGTATGTGGTTTTTTATGTAATACAGTTAAATAATATTTTAAAGAGAGGATCTTTCTCATAATGATTACAATCCCCGCACACTTAAACATCATTTCATCATACGTAAGGGGGGAATTTCGAAAACTAAATCATCATTCCACACCATCCAATCCACCGTCACTCTTCATATCCATTATTTCCGCCGTCATTGAGACTCCATATCCTCTGTTGCAACGATTAGCTTGATCAAAGCCTGTGTTTCTGTTCTCTGCGCCTCTGCATGTGACTCAAGTTAGTAGCTATGGGAGGTTCGGCTATTAGACATGAGCCTGGCTCGATAACTCTTCTTGAACTATTCCCGGAGGCCTACCAAATTTTTCAGCAGGCAGGGTGGATAACATACTTCGAAAGGTTAGGAGAATTTGATCCTCAGCAAGTTTTAGAGTTTGCGCAAAACTTTCAGGAAGATTAATCCGTGGTCCAAGGGGTCCGAATTTCGGTCACAGAGGAAGATATAGCACAAGTTTCAGGGTTGCCGGTCACAGGTGCTCGCTGGTTTAGCAGGAAACAAGTCATTTTAAATGCACAACAGGACTTCCTTCTTCCAGAGGAACAGGTTGAGAATAAAGGCCGCGGTATAAGTCTGCATTCATTACCTCTCCCATGGCCAACAGTAGCTGAATTCATCAAGCACTATTTGACTTGCGAGGGGCGTTACTAGGTAGTTTATCAACACGACTTTGTTTTAATGAATCATTTGCGGCATGGTCGATTAGTTAATATTCCTTATTATCTGCTTGGATGTATTAAAAACATGTCATATTACTGTAGACGGGTAAAATTCCCATCATTATCCCTTACCCATCATCGCTTATGTCAATTATTAATTCAGAGGGGTTTTTCTCAGCAAAACCTCCCTCTGAATAATCCACTCCTCCTTCTCCAGCAAGCCCTTGAAATTCCCCAACAAGCCGAAATTCCCCAAGAAACTCCCGAAAGCTCTTATGAACGGCAACTGGAAGATATCCCTGATCCCTCATTGATCCCATCTTCAGAACCAGTTGACCCACCCCCAAGTTCATCCCAATTAGCAGAGTCACCCCTTCCCACTGTCTACATCTCTAGCGATGACTCTCAAGCTGAAACACCCCCATCTCCCCCTACTCATAAAAGGAAAAGACGAACCCCAACAGTCTCTGTCTCAAAAAGAAAAACAAGGGCCACATCCCAAGCTGCCACCTCTTCCGATAGCCCTTCCCCTAGAAAAGAATCTCCTCATAAAAAGAAAAGGAAAGTCACTGACTTTTCTGCTTTCCTACCTAGGAGGAAAATGAAAATGACTGTTGAAACTGAAGTCACTCCCATTTCCCCTGACCCTGCGACTATATTGTTAAAACTTCAATCCTCATCACCATTGCAAATTCCCCAACCATTACCCGTCTCGTTCTGTGGCACTGCTCCACAAGAACCAGATGCCCAGGGTAATATGACATCGTTTACCACTCAAACAGTAACTGCTCCACAAGAACCAGTTACTCACTCAGAAGCTGAAACACAAGAACCAGCTACTGAGGTGCAAAAATCATACACCAAGCATGATAATATAAGGAAACTAGCTGTAGCTGAAACACAAGAACCAACTACAACTGTGGATCAGCAATCAACTCCAGCAAAATCAACCAACACACAGGGTTCACTCACTATGGCATCTTATTGGAGGAAAATGAGTTTTTGAAATCAGAACTAGAGGCCTATAAAAAAGAGTTGGTAATGGCAAGGGAAGCCTTTGATAGAGAATTAAATCTCTACATGTTGGCACATACAGCATCAGCACAAAAGAATGACCCATGTAAAGAATACATGTGCCATGAATGTGGAAACATTTACCAACAGGCAGGATACAAAATAGTCAAAATCCCAGTGCCTGAGGCATCCACATTAGTTGCAATCAAAGAAGAACGCCCTACTATCACACAAGAACCAGTAGGGCCCTCAAAAAGTCTGGAAAAAGAAACCAAGCCACAGATATCCTGCCCTGTGTTAGTCAGCTCATCTACTCAGACGATGCCCCAACCCAGTACCTACAATGCCGGGACACAGACTCGACCATGGAAACAATTGGAAATAATGAATAACTGGAAGAAGCAGTATGCTGTGGATCAAGATAAAATATTACAACAGCATAAGTTGGCTTGGCAGAATCAGATGTATGCCAACTGGGATAATTGGGAGCAGACACTCCAACAGCTCAAGGATTCTAAGAAAGAAATCAAGGAGTTAAAAGATAAACTGGTTTTGATGTTTTCATTAGTACAAAAATTGTTAGCCACCAGGAAACCCTCCTTGAATTATTCTCTGTTCCTTTCTGAACGCCTTGTTTATTTTCAATTGAAGGAAATTAAGGATGGGAGACCTCATGAGTTGCTCACAGCGGAACAATTTGTCAAAACATTTGTTGAGGCCCCCGCTAGTGACCAACATTTGTTATGTGAACTTTATCTTCATAATGAGGCTATGCCTGAGAATAGAGAGGTCAACCTGAATCCAATTGTTGGTGATATACAAATTAGGGCATTTGTTTCATTTCTTGCCAATCAAATTACATGGCAAACTGCTTTTATTGCAAGTAGGCATAATGAGGATAATCGCCTCCTTTGGATAAGACCAGAACCTTCAAATCCAACCATTTTTGTAGCAGAATATCACCGATTTTTGCAGAAGCCAGGAATGCGCAGCTACATACAGCAACTGCAAGCCTCAACACTTTTAAAGTGTCATCAGTTAATCAGAGTCAAGGAAACTGCTGCCTTGAAGGCCAACACCATGTTCTGGCAACAGTCATGTAAGGAAAGACAAGAGTATAACCCTTTTAGCCCTGATAATCTTCAAACTGCACTATCCAGGGTGCCAAACTATATCAGATGCATTCAACAATGTGCCGAGAATTGGATTGGTTATCATTTTCACTTTCCGATCTTATGGATGCTGGCAGAATGGTACCAGTCTCACTACAAATTGGCTAACAGGGACGAGGCAGTAGCATGGCAGAAATTGCAGAACAACCAGGGATTCCGATCTTCAACAGAAGCCACCTTCCACAGTTATTGCTTGAGCAACTTGCATGCAAAGAGTCAGTACTCAGACTCTGACTCGGACTAAAAGTTGCCTGAGGACATGCAACCCTTTCAGCTGGGGGGGATGTTAGGACCTCACAATGTACCATTTTTACCATACATGTTGACACTACCTTACCCTTTATAACTATATTTAAAAAGGGTTTCATTATCATTTTCATCCATTTTATCCAAAGGTATATGAAATCCTTCTCTTTACTATATATTTAATCTGTTTACATATAATTCCACATTACTCTTATATTTCATCATTAATCGAAGGTAGATTGTTGCTAACACAAGTCTAAAATATCGCAGATAATTTATGATAAGGAACGTGCTGTGCTGAAACAAACGACCGTTGCTGAAACAGTCGACTCCGTTGCTGAAACAGTCGACTCCGTTGCTGAAACAGTCAGCGGGCACGTAAATTCCGTTACTACTCGTGATTTGCGATTTTGAAAGAGTATTTTGGGAACAATGGCAACAAGATGAAGACAAGCAAGAAAGTTGTTATACGGATTGTTCTGAAGCCAACACTTTTTCTGTATCTGTTGTAACAATATTTTTCTATGGAAGAATAGAAGGACCCTATTTTAAGATGGAAGAACAAATTTGGATAAATATAGATTTTCTCTGATGTAACTATAATAGATGTCTCCTCTTTAAAAAGAGGAGACATCATCATTAGAAAGGGGAGTTAGAGACTATAGGAGAAACATTATTTTGAGCAGAAAGGAGCAAGACTCCGTTGTAATGTATCATTCCTTTTTGACAGATGAATAAAGGTTTCTTTTGAGCGCTTCAATTTAACTCTTTCCTCTAGGGAATCTTGTGAGAAGGAAAGGGCCTGCCTTCATCACAAGATTCACCTAATTGCTCCTGTAGTTTGTTGAATTTCTCTATGATATTTGCACCTTAGTTTAACTTTGTTTACTGAATCATCATTTGCATAGTTCTGTAGTCTTTAAGCACTCTGTTTTCTTTAACGCTGCATGAGTTTGGTAACGTTCATTTATAAAGAATTCAAGAGATCTTTTTCTGTTATCTGTTTGAATGTATGATTGATGTCGGGAAACAGGTGTTGAAGATTCCTGTGCAAAGGAATAGGGTCATGTTCCCATAAGTTGACTCTCTTTTTCTTGCAGTGTGATTAGTATCAGGGGACAGGTGTTGAAGGTTCCTGTTCATGGGAATAGGGTCCTGTTTTCTTGGATTGATATTTTCTACAGTGTGATTAGTGTCAGGCAACAGGTGCTGAAGTTCCTGTTTGGAGGAATAGGGTCCTGTTCCCTGTTATGGTTGATTGGTTTCCTTTCCTGCAGGGTGATTTCCTTTCATTATCTTTTCCTAGGATTCTTTTAATGAAAGACTGCAATAGGGGAATTGCTTCCGCTGTAACACAAGTAGAATTCAGCTTTGTTAAAGCAGGGTGTGGATAGTTAGATTTATATGATTGATAATTGTGTGATTCTTACTACAACATTATCTTGCTTTTGGAATTGAGCATATCCAGTGCGTGATTGTCTTTGGAATAAACAGACCTTCCCGGGTTGACAATTTATGTGGAGCTTGAATTGTTAAAACAATTAAAGCGACCAACACCCATAAGTGGGCATTTTGAGCGATTGAATGCAAATCTTTGATGACATTGGCATACTTGATTTCTCCACCTCTTACTTCTTAACTAAAGGAATATTACATTCATTATAATCTTTCCATGATGGAGAAAGACATGCTTCTCACATTGTGATAAGAGAATGTCTTTCTTAGAGTCTTATTGAAATCCTTTAAATTGTTGATTTGGTATTATAAGTATGAATTTGCATTTTAACAGTCACATTCTTTAGTGATGCCCCTTAAAACCTTGGGCATAGGTGTTGAGACTAAATTAAGTTAGTCATGATCTCCTCACTACTCTATTGTCCCCATATTATTCCCACCATGTCCCATTCATGTATGAGACATGATATTTTCCTCATTATTAGATTGTCATTTGTGAGGGTGCTAATTCCACTAATTCCTTGTCCCTTTTAAAAAACCTAATCAAGTAAGAAAATAATTTGAGTAAACTCCTATTCGATTGAGGTCTCTAAAAGAATTAAAAGGCTAACCATCATATTTTTTTGCATTGTTTTGAAAGAATCTTCAAGTGTCATTTATTACTAAATAACTTTTTCTATAGGTTAAAGTACACAAACCCATGATAATTACACCTTATCATTAAAAATCTATCAAACTCTTTAATAACATAAATTGTTTCATTGTGCTTTCCTCACCAAAATTTTGGCTTTCAATCTCCAACCACCTCCACCCAAATAAGTTGACTATGAATTTTGATCCACCAAAAAATGTCATTCTATGACTCTATGATCCTATGTAGGTTTATTTCCCTCTTTCCTTGGCCATTACTATAAACTTTAGGTTTTGGAGATAATTGGTAGTAAAATAAAATAGTTGGTATTGTTGAATTGAAAGGTGATATTATTTTTCCTTCTTGATTATTTATATAACTATATCCAAAAGAGGTGTTCCAAAACCCATAACTCTAAAAAAATTTAAGTTAGGAATATAGTTAAATGATCAACTATAAGTTGTTCCAAATTATGCAGACAGGTATATCCAAAGGAGGTGTGTCTATAACATACACAACCCTAGGTTCACTTTATGGAAATGGGGCATCAAAAAAAAATTATTCTTTTAAACATCTCAAATATATTGTTTGAGGCCACCATCACCTTCTGCTCATTAAGAGATTTCCAATGATATAAATTTAGTCAAATTTTGAGCTCTTGACATAAGAATATAGAGCTTGGAAGTTTCTATGTTTTATGCCACGTAATAAACCATCCTACTTACATGCGGTTGACACGTTGAAGTCATATGCTCTTGTCATTACCATATTATGTTGTGTAATCTAATATGTGGTCGAGATGTGGTGGTCATGTGCTTATGTGTCAACATTGTATTGTGCCACCTTTGTAGGCTAGGAACATCAACTATCAAGTCACATCTAGACATGGCTCTTTCATTTATCAACCATTTCCCATTCTTTCATATTTTTGGATTATCGACCTTTCAAGATTCGTTTGGATTTGAGCAAGATCGCTTAGTCAAAATAGTCAAACTTCCAAATGTTTGAATCTGAAAATTTCCAAAGACGTCCATTTAACAAGATCTCACATTTTTTGGATCTAGAAAATCCTCTAATCCATGTCATATCCATGGTGATTACCACACTTTCCTCTGTCTTAGCATCATTGTGCATCTAATCCACATTAGCACATGCCACCTTATAACAATAAAATCACCACTCATTTAAGTATCTATATTTTCTACTCTTCTGGATTCATTCAGATCTGAAAAACCCCAAAAAGGCCACTTTTCCAAAACTTAAATTTTCCATACATTCAATTTTGTGCCATCTCTACCACATAGGTGCCACATAAGCTTCTTCATGCAATTATGCCATGTTAGCATTCCATGTTATAAAGGACACTTTGATGGCCATGTTGGCCACCACATCACATGCCACGTCTATTGCCATGTTGTTTGTCCCACTAACATTCAAATCCATGTTTTTCCAAAAGGTGCATTTTCAAAAAGTTTTAGATTAACAAATTTCACATTTGGATTCTATCAAAGGATGGAAAAGAATCCTGACAACTAATGGAAAGGTCAATCTACCAAATTCTAGATCTTTTGATATCTATATTATGTCTAAGGACAAAAAAAAATGTGGTAATTGTTGGACAATATAACTACTAAATTTTGGATCTTTTGTTATTCAAACTTTATCTGACAACAAGAAGAACTCTGATAAATGACAAAAAAGGAGAATCTGTCAGATTTTCCATTTGTCCTTAAAAAATAATGCCTAGATGTCCAATTATCATATAATGAGAACATTTTCCCTTTACAGATATTCCACCCTTAGCCCCATTTTTTCTAAACCCATGATCACAACTCTCATCGACCCACTTGACTATAGGTGAAGGCTAAAAAATCACATCCTTGAATTTCCAAAATTTACAGGCTTCTAAATTGAATTTCTTGGACTTCTTCAATTAATTGTTTTAAGTTTTCATATGGTCTATACTTTCCCAAACATTATAAATGGGACTAGTTCCTACTTCGACTAATTGACATCCAAAACTCATGGAATTAAGCAATTAAATAGACAACAATAATGTAAAATTTGAAACGGGAACATAAACTAGTACCCGCTTTTTTGAGGTAGCAAAAAAGTAGTCCGATTTCAAAAAGTGCTCATCCTGAATACATTTTTTTTTTAGCATATTTTGACAGTTTAAATTTTCTTTTGTATATATATGTATTTAAAATGTTAGTGATTTTAAAGCTGATTTTGAAAAGTGTTGATGCAATATCGACCTCTTTTTTTAGAGGGCTTATTTTTGACACTTTAAATTTTCTAATGTATTAAGTGTCGATATATATTTTTTTAAATGTTGATAATTTTCATGCATGTTTTGAAAAACATAACATTTATTTTTTTAAAGGCATTTTTGACACTTTAAATGCTCTAATGTCCAAAGTATAAACATTTTTTTTTAAAATGTTGATTATTTAACAAAATTTCAAGTTGTCTTATGTCTCTTAGTGTTTTTCGTCCTAGGATATATATATTTTTAAGGGTTTTCCAAACATGTGTTTTTTTATTTTTTTGTTTTGCAATGTTTTTATTTTTATTTTTATTTTTTGCAAAATAAAAACATAATAATAAAAAAATGTAAAAAAACAAATACAAAATTAAATATAAAAACACAAAAAACATAGAAAATGTACCAAAAATTAAAATTAACTTAAAAAGAAAAAAAATAAAAAAAACGAAACTAAAAAATAAAAAAACTATAAAAAATAAATAAAAATGAAAAAAGACTTTTCAAAACAAGCATAATTAAAAAAAAAATAGAAGATAAAAAAAAACAAAGAAATAGAAGATTTTTTAAATAATTAAAAAAAACTAAATAAACCATATATGTTTTTTTTTAAAAACATTAAATCAAATAATAAAATATAATAAAATTAAAAAAAACATTAAAAAAAAAACAATTAAATTAAAAAAATTAAGCATAGTTATGAAAATTAAAAATAGTTAAAAAAAATAAAATAAAACAAAACATAAATAAAATTAAATTAAAAATTAAAAATTGATATAACCTAATATTTTTTTTTTAAACCTTATTAAAATATTAATTAAAAAAAATTACCTCGTCTAGCCCAGTGGTCGAGCAGCCCTGGGCTAGGCAGTCGTGGGAGTTGCGCACGCAACTCCCACAGTCGCCAAGCCTGGCGGCCAAGTGGCCAAGGGCTGCAAGGCCTTGGGAGCTGCTCACGTAGCTCCCACGGGTGCCCAGCTCAACGGCCGAGCGGCCGTGGCTGGTCGACCAACCCACAGGGTTCGCTACCCGGCCATGGCCGCTCGTCCATCAGGTTGGGGGGCCGTGGGAGCTGTGCACGACCATGGTCGCTCGGTTGCCATGCTGGGCGGCCTTGGGAGCCACTCACGCGGCTCCCACGACTGCCTAGCCTGTCGGTCGAGCAACCATGGCCGACTGTCCAACCCATGGGGTCAGTCGACCGACCATGGCCGCTCTGCCGTCGAGCTGGGCAGTCGTGGGAGCTGCTAACCATGGCCGACTGTCCAACCCATGGGGTCAGTCGACCGACCATGGCCGCTCTGCCGTCAAGCTGGGCAGTCGTGGGAGCTGCTTGTGCGGCTTCCACGACAGCCCAACCCGATGACTGAGCGACTAAGGGCTGCAAGGCTGATTCTCAGAATCAACCTTGCAGCCCTAGGCCACTCGGCCGCCAAGCTGGGTGGGGTGAAATTTTTTAATTTTAATTTCCATATGAGCTCCATAGTGAAACAGGTTGTTGGACAGTTCTTAAAACACCATGGATGGAAAGGATCTGCCATCTCTGTGAGAATATGAACATCGAGGATGAAAATCACTTCCTCTTAGAGTGCCCCGCGTACAACCACATTAGAGCTCAATTTCATAATCTTTGTTGCAATACTGACCTTCCTAGCCTTTTAAGATGTCAAAATTATAGTGAGCTCGAGAGGCTTCTCTCCAAGCTTTTTGAGCATAGGAATAAAATCTTAAATCAAACTAAATAACTCTTTTCTGTAGGTCCGATAGACCAAAGATTGGTCTCAGTGGACGTTAACCACCACCCCCATCATCATCATATATTAAATTAAGTTATATAAATTTTTATTCTTTTATTATATATATATATAATAAATGTTTTATTTATTTATTCTTAAATCATATTTGTTTTGAAATGTTTTATTTATTTATTTTTTAAAGTTTATTTTAGCTTTTTTTTTTTTTTTTTTTTTTTTTTCACGCTTTTTATGTTTTTTGTTTGTTTGTTTGTCTTTTTATATATAATTTTATATTTTCTTTTTCACATATTTTCATTGTTATTTTTTTTTAATTATGTTTATTTTGATTTTTTTTGTTTGCATTTTTATTTATTTTTTATAGTTTTTTTTTAACTTTTTTGTTTTTTTAAGTTAATTTTATTTTTGGTACATTTTTATGTTTGATTTTAATTAATTAATTACTTTTTTTTTTAATATCTTTTTTTAATGTTTGATTTGTTTTTTTGTCATTTTCATATATACATACATATATTTGTGTTTTTTTTTTCCATGTTTTTTTATTTGTTTATTTGTTTATTTTTTATGTTTTAATATATATTATTATCTACTTCTTCTTCTTATTATTTTTGTCTTTTTGTGTTTTTAATTTTGTTGTTATTTTTCTCAATATATATGTTTTCTTTGTCATGTTTTTTATTTTTATGTTTATATATATATATATATATATATATATATATATTTGTAAGTTGAGTAGGACTACATCTTTATCATCATGTCTAAATACATCACCCCGATGAGGCGCAAAGAATTGAACCAATGGCTTCACATCAAGAAGTGCTTTAACAACCCACCCAATCACCCTATATCCAAGACCCCTTGAACTTTATTTACTTATTATTAATTTTTAAACTTTTCGTGTTTTCTTATTTTATTTTATTTTATTTTTTTTCAATGTTTTAATCTTTGTTTTCTTTTATATTTTACATTTTTGTATATTTATTTATTATTTTGTTTTATTTTATTTTTTCATATAGCATCTATGTCGATCCTCGACTAGCAAGTCGATCCCATTATGTGTCAATTTGATTGTTGATCTTAAAGTTTTCGTTGTAAAAGACGAGTCCACCTGCACAATGTGTTAATTTCATGGTTGATATTTAAGTTTTAATTTCAATAGGTCGAGTTTGCCTACACTGTGTGCCAATTTGATGGTTTCCTTTTAAAATTTTGTTGCAATGTGTCAAGTTGTTTTAGGTCAAGATTTTAAAGTCATCGTATTTTTAACATTTAAAAAAGAAACTCCTCCTGGAATACCGACTCTTTCATCCAGGTGTTCATTTTGAAAGTTCTTTTAGTCGAAAAATTTACATAATGTCACGGTTCAAAAATTATAAAAACTTTAAGGTTTTGCAACATTCCATTATTCCAACATCAACATTTTTTGTTTTTAGGTTGTTTTCACATTTTTTTTTGAGTTTTTTGGCTAGATTTCTCATTTTTAGTTTATAGTTCCCATTTCAAAGTTTACGTTGTTCAACTTCTAAGAATCAAAATTAAGCCAAAATGCACTTATTTTGTAACACACCTCCTCCCACATTTACTCAATCTAACCGTTCCACCGGGGTAAACATGTGATGAAGAGTTACTATGATATGATTCAACTTCCCAAGTATAGTTAAGGAAGTGGAACCGACATGAAAATACCAATCTGACCTTCCACATATGCTTTAAAACCTTCAAGAGCCAACCAACCCTTCCAGGTGACCAACCCTTGAGACAATTTATTATTTTATTGATTTAGACCTTCAGCTGCTCCCATGACAAGCCAAGCATCCGATTAGGGCCTTCGATTCGCTTCCACAGCAAGGCATGCTAGCGAATGTGGATTTTTTCAAGTAGTTTTGAGCCAACAACCCTGAATTTTGAGCCACATTTTCAGGGCTATGTCTTAGGCCACTACCCAAAACTTCATGAAACTTCCGGGAATGAATAATAACAATTGAACAATTCTACTAATGAAAACATTGGTACAAGTACTTGATCTAACCCCTACTAACCCTGACAGGAATTTCGTCAAACATATCACAAATATGTAATCTACATGTCACAACAACAAATCTGAGTATAGGGGTTTCATACTTATCCGAGGTTCGCAAGGAAGCATTGATGCCTTATCAAAATAGTTGCATTATCATCTATTAGGTCATACATTCATTGTTCATTCATTTTTTAATTAAAACATGATAAGAGCCATACATCAAGTCTATCGTAAAATATGATCATAGAAAAAATATAACCAGTAGAAATAAAAAGGCTATAATAGCCATAAAAACCATATATGAACATGTACATTTACCCATAAAATACAAGAGGGAAAAATCTCTTATTAACATATGCAAAACATAACCAGGTATGGGATTTCCGCGTACCACCCGACCATAGATTGGGCTGAACCAAATATTTCTTTCAACCAATCACCCCTGTGCCATATTCTAAGCATGAATATGGGATCTCATGGAGTAAACCAAGAAAAACCAAACTAGGGCTTCCAGAGGCCAAATCGCCTCAACCATCAACCAATGATCCATCTCACGGTCGGACATCATTGACCATCACTAGATCAGTCTCTATCTAAGTTGTCCGGGGCTATAGAGCCTTTGTTCCAACGAGAGCTTTTAGGGATTCTAGAGCATTTTTCCAACTAAGGCTTCCAGGACTAGTAACTCAACCCACCAAGGGCTTCCAGAACATTTTCCCAACCAAGTCTTCTAAGACTAGTAACTCAACCCAAGTTGTTACAGGGCTTCCAAAGCATTTGTCCAACCAAGGCTTCCATGAACTAATAACTCAACCCACATCCAAAGGAACATGAGTACCAACCAAAAATCAAATATAAACCCACAACACCATGGATATTAAGGAAATTGAAAGGCTAGGAAAAACCATTGTCAATCTAGGCAATCCTCCATGCCAGTGACAGATCATAACAAAAAAACCACATGCATTCCAAAACTAACAAGTAAATCGTACATGCAACTCAGGACCTGTAAGAAAAACCCGTTGTAGTTGTTGATCCAGATGTCCTCTTGCATTTTCCTGCTCTTCCTTTGCCTTCTTGCTCAAAATCCCAAGTATGCAACACTCCTCCAAGAGTGCTCTAAGAAAACTCTTAAGTGTACAAGAGTATGAGAGAGAGATAGAATAGAATGAGAGCTCCAAAACCGAACTGACAAAAGACTACAAAATGATCCTCATAAGCCTTTTTATTTATGAGGCCTCTATTTTCTTCAATTTTCCATTATTTTCCTTCATTTTCCTCCTCACATGCAACTTGTGACCTTTCACCTCCCTTTTCTCCTAATTTCCATTATTTTCACAAATAAAATGCCAATTAATGCCACTTTTCCTTTCCAAACCCTTTGCCATTTCCTTTTCTAATTTCCATAGCCATTAAAAAATCACAAGTGATCCCCATCACTATGTTGTTGCCCAAAATTCATCTTAGAATACATGTCCCATGACAATGGTTATTATTTTGTCTTTATTAACTTTATTACATGGTTTTTTTACCCGGGTTGTTACAAAACCCTCCCCCTTGGGGAAACGCCATCCTCGGTGTTCAATGACACCTACAACCAACAAGATTGCTGAAAAGAAAATCATACTACCCATGGAGCTTTATAACTTAGCTTGCTGCAGTATTTACAACGAACATCCTACTGAAATAAAACCACATAGCCAACGTGAAAAACATAAAAAAATGACAACCATACCGCATATTAGAGATTTATAACATAACTCGATGTAGTATTTACATACATGGACATGATCAAAACACAACATCAAAACAAAGCCCAAATCTAATCAATGATCTCCCATGTAGCTCCATCGGGCCCAAAGTGCTTCCACTACATATTAACATGCTTGATTGCTCGGTTCCAGAGCATGAGCATATTTCTCTGCAAAATACACTGAGGTTCTGGTTGGAATTCTCCTTCTGGCTCCACCTGCAATACAAACTAGTCAATCATATGATCAACCTCTCTAACGTACTTCTTAAGCAATGACACATGGAAAACATCATGGAATTTCACTATCGAAGGCAGTGTAAGTCGATAGAATACTGTCCCAATCCTTTCAAGAATATTGAAAGTTCCACGATAACGAGGTTCGAACTTGACATGTGATCCAATCCTCATTGAGCTTGATCCAGATTTATGCAGGAACACAACATAATACACATAGAGCCATAAATATAAAAATTCAGCGGAAATAACAGTTCATTTCATTAATACCAAGAACTGAAAGTTGTTTACAGACATAATGGAAATCAACTAGCTAGGGCACTGGTAGCTTATCTCTGATAAGAGATGTGGTGGCTACAAGCCTCTGAACTTTGTGTTACAATGAAGCTCAAAGGCTTATATATTATTGAGAAACAATGGAAAACCCTAAACATCCAAAAACCTAACCTTAGGATATGAAACACAGAATATGGGCCCCGTCGGGGTAAATTGGTACATCAATTTCCCGGGGTCATAACTTTGGCAGACTATCTCCGTTTGACGCACATGATACATCGTTAGAAATATTTATTCGAGGAATACAACTACTGACAACAACTATTAAGTCCGGATAAAACTACAATGTGATGCCAAAAAAACGTCGTTTAGGGACTCAAAATGGCTCTGGAAGTGCAGGACTCGAAAAATGCTAAAAATAGTAAACTGTGTTATAATTAAGGAAATTAAAAAAATGAAAGACACAATGGTGGGGCCCCAAGTGGAATAAGCGGGTGGCCACCAATATCCACCTGGATCATTCCTCCCCCCTCAGGAAGCAATGGTCCGAATTGCGTTGAGTTCCCCCATGGGATGAAGAAACTTCTGCTACACTTGGTCCCTAGTGAACCACTTGCCTTGGTGCAGGAGTTAGCCATATTTGACAACCCGATACAGTTGGATCTTCTCCTGGTGAGTGTTCTTGATTTGCATGTCCATGATACAATATATGGTGGCTTGTTCCATGCATTTTGGGTTTAACTTTGTTGGTGTGAGTTGTTCTGCAATGTCAGAGGTGTCTAGTAGAGGTGGGAAATATGGGCGAAGGCAGTCCACATTGAATACTGGGTGCAGACCAAGGAATAGTGGAATACTGAGCTCGAAGGCATTACTCCCTATAGCCTTGGTGATCGTGTATGGCCCATATCGGAGTGGGAAAAGCTTGTGGTGGGGTCCAGTGAGGCGCTCCTTCTACAAATGTAGCCACACTTTATCACCCTCTTGGAAGTGGTGTGGCACCCGATGTTGATCATGTCGTTGCTTGTAATTAGCATTAGCTCTGTCCAATATGTCATGAACCTGCTCAATGAAGTTGTTCGCTTTGTCAGCTTCAGACTGGACATGAGCCAAATCGGCCTGAGTAGTCACAAATAGCATGGCTACGTCAATGGGACATAGTGGTTGGAACCCCAGGCCCACCTGAAAGGGGCTGTAGCCGGTTGAGTTGTGGAGAGCCCGGTTATAACTGTGTTTTACATAGGGAAGGCTCTCATCCCATATGCATGGATGCTTTGAATTGTACATGCGCAGAATGTGTATAATCATCCTATTGACGACCTTTGTCTGGCCATCAGTTTTGGGATGGAAAGATGTGGACTTGGTGAGCTTGGTGTCCAGCATTGACCAGAGACTGGACCAAAATGTGTTGAGGAACCTACTATCCCGATTTGAGATGATAGACTGTGGGATCCCAAAGTGCACCCACACTCGTTCAAAGAAGAGTTTAGCAGTGGCTTCTGCTGTGATATTCTTCTTGCAGACTGACATAATGGCCATCTTCAAGAATCTGTCGACGACCATGAAAACACAGTCGTTTCCATGCTTAGTAGAAGAAAGTCCTGACATGTAATCCATGGAGATGGATTCCCAAGGTCGAATAGGGGTAGATAGCGGAGTAGAGAGGCCTTTCTTCTTGATGGTAGGTTTGGAAATGGAGCAAATAGTGCAGGATCTGATGTACTTCCAAACATCCTATTAAAGGTTCGGCCAATAGAAATAATTCTGTAGTACTACCACTGTTTTCTCAACCCTGAAATTACTAGTGACTCAACAGTAGTGTGCTTCCAAAATCATCTTGGCACGCTCGCTTGAAGGAACACAAAGGTGTCACAGGTGACATAACAGTGCATCCTGGAGGTGAAAATTTGGAACTTAAGTACCCTCCAAGAGTGTCTTGTATGTGTGGCCAAATTCTGGATCGCTCTTGTAGAGAAGCGGCCAATCAAAAGTCTCGTGCCCACAAGAGTTGAGAACGGTGGTTAGCACCACAATCGATGGTCGGTTGAGGCAGTCTAAAACATTATTGGTGCTTCCCTTCTTATACTTGATGTTCAAATGAAATTGTTACATATATGTGGAACAATTATGATGGCGATCATTCTACAACTTCCTTTGTGTCTGTCTGAACTGCAGGGGTCGGTGGTCTGTGTGGATGATTGTTTCCTTCCCCAAAATGTAATTCTTCCATTGGCGGCACACCTGCACAATGTGATACATTTCTTGGGGTGCTTGACTTGATAGTGCAGAGTCACCCCTATGGGTGAGGTGAAGATGTCCCCGTACTCCTCAACAACCTTTTCCATTTTTTGTTGTCATGCGGAGGATCCCTTTCTGGAGGTCGTGGCCACATTCTTCTTCTTGCCCTAGGGGCGGATCATCAGGAAATTTTTTTTCCCGGTTTTGGAAATGAGCTTACTGTATTGTTTTGCAGTAACCAAAGAGATAGCTGCAGGCGGTGGTACCCCTGGTATCCTGTACAACTTGTTTCCCAAAGTAACAATAATAGCGCGAGGCCGGGACTCATACACAACATGTCGCTTCCACAAGTATGGTTGGCATAATAATACATCACAAAGTATCCCGTTGATGACCTCTGTCTGGCCATTAGTTTGGGGATGGAAAGTTGTGGACTTGGTGAGCTTGGTGTTCAACATTGACCAGAGGTTGGACCAAAATGTGCTGAGGAACCTGCTATCCCGATCTGAGATGATAGATTGTGGGCTCCCAAAGTGCACCACACTCGTTCAAAGAAGAGTTTAGCAGTGGCTTCTGCTGTGATATTCTTCTTGCAGGCCGAAATAATGGCCATCTTCGAGAATTTGTCGATGACCACGAAAACAAAGTCGTTTCCATGCTTAGTAGAAGGAAGGCCTGACATGTAATCCATGGAGATGGATTTCCAAGGTCAATTATGATGCAGAGAATCTGCAATAAAATCATATACTTTCCCACAATATAGTGTGTATCCTCTTTATTTACAAAATCCTTATTAAAATCTTCATTAAAACCATTTAGAATCAACTCAATATATATATGAAGAGAGAGCCGAACAATAAACAAAATACTTGCATCAAATACAGCAAGAAATTACAAATTCAAACGCTTCTTTGGCCGAATAAACATTTGTTGCCTTCTTGGCCCCCACCATTATCACTCCGCACACTATCCTTCTCTACATTTCTTCTCTATCCTATTCCATTCTTTGTGCTTCTCCACATCCTCACACATAGCTTCACATTTATACATAATTATGGATTAATTTGAATCCATGATTTCCTCCACAAATATCTCAACCAAATCCTAAAATATCTTTATCCCTTCTTTGACTCAACTAAGTTCCATTTAAGGAGTTCTTATTCCCTAAAATATCTATCCAACCCAACTCCACTCATATTATCAATTAATTAAGAGAATATTTACAATAAATCTCACACTCAATTTTTTTTTTTTTCTCTTAATTTATTTAAAATGTGCATAATTTATAAAATAATTAAAAAAAACATCACCCCCTAAATCATCCAAATACAAAATGAAAATTAAGCAAGATGCTCCTGCATCAGACTCCCTATGTAGAGAAGTTTCCATAGACTCCTGTCTATGAGGTCTGTCACTTTTCTGTAATAATGTGACAACCACAAGTCTCAATGACTTGCTCCCTCCAAGATTCCAAACTCTGTTTTGCCACTGGTCTTTTAATGTATCAACTCCATTTTGTAATTTTGCACAGAATTTCCAGAATATTATTTTCAGAATACTATTGAATGTAACTCTCGCTTTTCCATACCACATCATCTTTATTTCGAAAATTACAGACTTGTGTAGAATCACTGATACCCATTCTTCTGGTCTCCAAACTTTGAAATAATCTCGAACTGGTTTTACATCAGCATCACTCATTCTATCAACCAGATTCCATCGGCCTCTCCAACAATTTATTTCACCAATTTCTCAGAGTAATTCCTCTTTGTTTGATGCTTCCGTCTCTAGCTGCGCTGAACACTCAACTCTCTGAAATGAAGAATAATCAAGAACTTATCCTTGATCACAACTATAGTCATTGATTGCCCCTATAGAAACAACTTTCTCATCCGGTGCTGTACCTGCATTCATCAACAAACTATTAGTTTTGAAAATACAAGACCTTTTGGCCTCTTTTGATGCTGCAAGCAGCAATCTCCCATCATAGACCTTCTGGATTTCAGTAAATCCTCTTTTGAATTGCTGGCTGCTTTCATCTTTATCATGTTGGATTAATAATTCTATTTCCTTTATGTCTCTAAGGACATAACTTTCTTGCTGCTCCTGATCTTTCATCTCATCTTCAAATATTTTCTGCTCAATTTCTCTGATTTCGACATCATATTTATTAATTTCACCTTCTGTACTTACACCCACATTGTTATTTGAAGATTTAAAAAATTCAGTTAACTCTATAAATGTTAAATTTTTTTTATCCTTATCATGCACGGTAACTGCAATCACTTATGTATCAGGTTCTGCAAGTTTCATCTCCCCTTCAGGTTCCTTGAGCCATCATTCCAAGAACTCTATTTCCATGTTAAATCTTTCCAGCATTTCATCACAGCCTTCATTCTCATTTTCATTCTTCTTCTAGCAATATTCCTTAGTTATCTTGTTTTATGTATCATCACATTGCAAAATTCTTTCATCAATTTCATTAAACAAATTCATTTGTTTACCTCCTTGGAATCTCACTACGACATTTTCCTTATGCTTCTGCTCCATAACAACTTCAATTGGATGTCTTATGCCAAACAAGAATTCATCTATGAATTATTTCTGCTGCAAAAAATCAATACCTTCCTCCTCTGAAAGGCATTCTCCATCATACCTCACCTCAAGAGTTTCATTCATCTTTGTGACAGTTTCACCAAAATGTCCATCATCTTCTGAACATCCTACAAACACACAAAAACTATGAGATTTAAAAATACAAGGCTTCATAGCCTCATCTGCTTCCCTTGTCAGCATATCTTCAAATTGTTCTGAACTATTCCAGTATTCCATGAGATCTTTCTCATTAATCTCTTCACCCATAATTTCACTCTGTTCTGGTCCACAAATGGAAACTTCCATTTCTAACTCAGCTCCTCTGAGTTCTTCACGTCTCAATTGCACACTCATCATCTTCTCGAGCTTCCTCATCTTTTCCGATAACTGCATATTTACATGTTGATTCCTCTTTACTTGTAGTCTCTGCCATTTCACTTTCTTCCTCTTGGTCCAACCATTTCTCTGGTATTTCTCATTTCTCTGCAAAAATTCCATCAATAACTCAAGGTGAGCTGCTATCTCAGCCTTCTCCCTCTCATATTCTTCATTAGTCAACTGCTTCCATATGCCATTTTCCTTGGCATCTTCCTCATTATTCCTTCTATTGCGATCTTTGTTAGAACCTCTGAAATGACTATCAACAATCATCTTCTCTTCCTTTGCGAACTTCATTTGTTCACTTATGGATTTCATTCAATCCCCTTTTCAGCAAGCTTTCCTACTTTCCATCCAATAATGCAAGCTCTCTTTCTACGCTTGGTATCTTTCAGTTCTCTGTCTTGGAATCATTTCCGGGCAATTCTCTTGCTCCTCTTTTCTACAAACAACAACTGCAGTATTTCTTGTGTTACAATAACCAACTCTTTGGTTGTTGAGCTCCCCTAATCATGCACCCAACTACATTCAAACCTTTGACTTGGTTCAAGACTCTTTGACTCTAGACTTGACATCAACTCTTCATCTTGAATGAAAAATTCACCCTTTTTTACAATAACTCAATGGTTTAACTTGACTCAAGCTATCCAAATTTCTTCATTTGACCTTAACATCTTATTTGACTTCAAAGCTTGACTTGATAATTACAATAGTGGATATTTTGACTCTAATTCAAGTTATACAATATACCAATGAACATCCACCCTTAATACATTCTCATGATGTAAAATCTCCACTCTACCAATTCTCTCTCATACTCCATTCTTATGATAATATCATAAGTCACTAATTATATCATCTCCCATTATCACTTTCTTTTACTCACATGATACTTAAGCCCTTAAATCGAAATGCAATACACTTTTCCCAAGATTTATTTTATGATGAAAATAAATAAACCATTTAGTTTTCAAAATTTAAAATACCTCTTTGAAATGAATTTTCATACCTTACGTTCCCTTCAAGGTTATTTAATAAACCTTTTCTTTGCAATTTCAACTCTCTGGATTTCACTCTTCTGTGTCGTTCTTATCACTATGAATACTCACATGCCTTTCATACCATAACCTCTTCAACACGCTCATCATCTTAGCACAGATAGTTTTCCTGCACTTCCATGCAACTCCTTCTTTGTAGTGACAGAGTTGCAAATACTGGCAAATTCTGGCCCCTTCAAAGAAGCACCACCAACAAGGAAACCGTCAATATCCTCTTGTTTTTCCAATTTCAAATAATTGCCTCCATTTACAGAACTCCCATAAATAATTCGAGTTTGAGATGCAACTTCGGCAGAAACATTATTGCTTAACCATTCACGGACTGCTACATGAACCACATCATCCCAACTAAACATATTATCGGCAAATGCCTTTAACTGTTCATAACAGACATCAAAAGTCTTCCCTACTTCCCGTTCTTCTAGCTTCTCCCTTATACACGCAATCACTTTGAGACCTTGCGTCACTGCATATGTCGATTTTTTTCCCAAAAAACTGATTATCCTCGCCAATGACATGTCTACGCTCAGAATGCCCATGAATCACCCACTTACAATCAATATCCTTTAGTTTCTCAATACTGATTTCTCCAGTGAAAACCCCACACTTTTCAACCTAGGAATTCTAGACAGAAATTTCTATACGATCGATTAAAGAGCTCTTCACTTGGTCAATATAAACAAATGGAGGTGCTACAGCAATATCTACATCATCTTCAAGTTTTACATTGTTCAATTCAATAACAAGCTTTGCAATGGAATCCTTTGTTCCATTAGATTTCCAGTTGCCCCAAAGAAGAAATTTCCAGTGCCCGCCATAGTGACAACTCCACGACAACCATTGCCAGTGGTTTGAAAATTCCTCTGCACTTGCTTATTCTAACATCCTCAGCCTTTTCAAGAAATCCATCGCTGCTTAGATTCATTATAGCTCCATCAATTTCTGCAATCTGATAAGGTTTATACACTCGGGTTGTATTATTAACCCAACACATAACCCAGGAAGATGCATTTTGATGTAAATTACAGCATAAATAGAACTCTTACTAATAGGTAGCATGGGCATAAGGGAGTGGATGCCGTTTGGCATGCCCTTGCGTTACTGCTAAAGAAATTGTGAGTTTGTAACCACTGTTACACAATCTCAAACCACATACTACACAATGTGATCTTTACAATGAGCTCGTTATACCATCGATACTGGTTGGAAGTTATTATAGGTTCGAATTTGCCACAATCTATTTCCACTTTCCCAATTGGTCTTTACGCTATTATTTCAAGCAGTCTCCAACTTTTTCATTCAACGTTCCAGAATCCGTGCTCATACTTGTGTTCCAGCTTGTAGAAATTGGATGCCACTCTACGCTGGTCCGATTCCAGCTACCAGCATTTGCAGCCACTGTCCTTGCTCTTGAATGCATCCTTTTACCAAAATACAATTTCACCTGAACTTCGCAATTTCCTCGCTTGTTCCATGACCACTTCGCTTTGGCTGATGCAATTCTTCCTTGAAATTGATCCAGAAATCGGTCTTCCACATGAATGTTACAGGGATATGAAATGTGACCTTCAGATCCTTACCAAGAGTGGAGCGCAATCCATTCATCAACAATTATGAATGCCAAAAATATTTGAATAGCCTTCTGAGATCATTCAACGTAGACCCACTTGTTTGAAATAGAGCAATGAATTGGATAATGCCTAAATAATTGACTACGATTTACAATAAATCATCATCCACCTTCAATGCAGGTTATCTATCCATGGGTAATTAGTGTTATTTTTGCACTGCAACTTCAACTTCACAGCAACGTAACACTCCATCTCCTAACACAGTACACAGGTTCCTTTTTCACTGACCTCACATGATCCCATCTTTCTTTTCTTCACCAAATATCAATATGTCATCAACGCATTCCAAAATAAAACACACTGCACACTGGATATACTTTTGAAGGATCACATTTTTATTGACATCGATCCATTCCCTCTGTGTCAGCTTTTATTTACGCTCCACAGTGCCGTACGTCCAAATCAAATGAGATTTGAAACTGGAGCAACTTCCATTGTGTAGCTTACCGGGGTCGAATTTTCCGATCGATATTACTTCAACCGCTCCTTGGTTCTCATGGCTCCTCCTTTGCATCTACATGCAGATCCACATCACACAACGCACAACACACTCATCTCTCATCTGCGACTGCACAAATTAATTATATCTTTGGGCTCTGATACCAAATGATGCAGAGAATTTGCAATAAAATCACATACTTGCCCACAATAGAGTGTGTATCCTCTTTATTTACAAAATCCTTATTAAAATATTCATTAAAACCATTTAGAATCAACTCAATATATATATATATGAAGAGAGATTCAATAAAAAAAATACTTGCATCAAATACAACAAGAAATTACAAATTCAAACCCTTCTTTGGCCGAATATACATTTGTTGCCTTCTTGGCCCTCACCATTATCACTTCGCACACTATCCTTCTCTACATTTCTTCTCTATCCTATTCCATTCTCTGTGCCTCTCCACATCCTCACACAAAGCTTCACATTTATACATAATTATGGATTAATTTGAATCCATGATTTCCTCCACAAATATCTCAACCAAATCCTAAAACATCTTTATCCCTTCTTTGACTCAACTAAGTTCCATTTAAGGAGTTTTTAATCCCTAAAATATCTATCCAACCCAACTCCACTCATATTCTCAATTAATTAAGAGAATATTTACAATAAATCTCACACTCAGATTTTTTTTCTCTTAATTTATTTAAAATGTGCATAATTTATAAAATAATTAAAAAAAAAACATCACCTAATAAATCATCCAAATACAAAATGAAAATTAAACAGGATGCTCCTGCATCAGACTAGGGGTAGGTAGTGGAGAATAGAGGCCTTGATTATTGATGGTCGGTTTGGCAATGGAGCAAGCAGTGCAGGATCTGATATACTTCCCAACATCTTGTCGAAGGTTCGGCCAATAGAAATACTTCTGCAATATTTCCATTGTTTTCTCGACCTCGAAATACCCAGCGACTCGACTGTAGTGCGCTTCCCAAATCATATTGGCACACTCGCTTCAAGGAACATAAAGGTGTCCCACGTGACATAATAGTGCATCCTGGAGGTGAAATTTGGAACTTGCGTACCCTCCAAGGGTGTCTTGTATGTGTGGCTGAATTCTGGATTTCTCTTGCAGAGAAGCGGCCAATTAGAAGTCTCGTGCCCACAAGAGTAGAGAACGGTGGTTAGCGCCACGATTGGTGGTCGAATGAGGAAGTTTGCAACATTATTGGTGCTGCCCTTCTTATACTTAATGTTCAAATGAAATTGTTGCAGATATGTGGACCACTTCTGATGGAGATCGTTCTGCAACTTCCCTTGTGTCTGTATGAAATAAATGGGTTAGTGGTTTGTGTGGATGACTATTTCCTTTCCCAAAATGTAATGCTTCCATTGGCGGCATGCCTGCACAATGGAATAAATTTCTTTGTCATAATTGGGATACTTGCAAACTATGTCGGAAAATGTCTCATTGTGATATGCCACTGGATGCCCCTATTGAGTAATAACTACCCCAATAGCATAGTCAAAGGCATCTTTCTCGATCTAATATGGTTGTTGCAAATCTAGTAATGTGAGCACTAGGCCAGAGCAGAGGCGATGTTTCAATTATACGAATGCCTTCTGTTGAGATTCTGACCAAAATAATTTTTCTTTCGCTCCTCCCTTGGTGACTTGACTCAAGTGCCAAGTGATATGAGAGAATCCCAACACGAACCTGCGGTAGAAATTAGCAAGACCCAGAAAAATGTGAAGTTCTGTTAGAGTGGTTGGGGCCGGCCAATCTCGAATTACTTGGATCTTGGTTGGATCCACATGCACCCCCTAGTCATCAATAATGTATCCCAGATACTGAACCTGGGTCATGCCAAAAGTGCACTTCTCCAAATTGGCACACAACTTGTTTTGCCGTATTTTTTGGAGGACCCGTTGGATGTGGTGGAGGTGCTCTTCCCAATTTTGGCTATAGATCAGGATGTCATCCAAGTACACTACTACAAATGAGTTGGTCAATGGCCACAAAATGTCGTTTATTAGCCTCATGAAGGTTGTGGGAGAATTCGTCAACCTGAAAGGCATGACGAACCATTCGAAAAGGACCTCCTTGGCTTTGAAGGCAGTTTTCCACACATTAGAGGGTTCGATTGGTACCTGGTGATACCTAGACTTAAAGTCGATCTTGCTGAAATATTTTTCCCCTTTGAGTTGATCCAGAAGACCATCAATCCGTGGGGTCGGGTACCTATTCTAGACAGTGATCTTGTTTAGCGCCCGATAGTCAATACAGAGTCTCCAAGTCCAATACTTCTTCTGCACTAACAGGTCAGGCTCCCACAAGGCGATGAAATTGGCCGGATGTGACCCTTCTGCAACAGCTCCTAAATCTACCTCTTGATTTCATTGTTCTCCAAAACAGAGCGCCGATAGATCGGTCCATTTGGTAGCGGTGAAACTGGGGTCAGATCGATGGGGTGCTTGACCTGACAGTGCAAAGGCACCCCTGTGGGTGAGGTGAAGATGCCCCCGTACTCTTCCATGACCTTGTCCATTTGTTGTTGTCGTGCGGAGGATCCCTGTCTAGAGGTCGTGGCCATAATGTTCTTCTTGCCCTGGGGGCGGATCATAAGGAAAAAAATTTCCTGGTTTTGGAAGTGAGCTTACTGCTTTGTTTTGCAGTAACCAAAGAGATAGTTACAAGCAGTGGTAGCTCTGTTATTCTGTACAACTTATTTCCCAAATTAACAATAACAACGCGAAGCCGGGACTCATACACAACATGTCGCTTCCACAAGTATGGTTAGCCTAATAATACGTCACAAACATCAAGAGGAGAAATTTCACATAATACCCCATCTGTGAAGGGCTTGATGCTGCAGGGAAGGCGAAACTGCTGGTTGACGCAGAGATCCCATCCTCGGTGAAGCCACCCGATGGTTTAAAGTTGTGTGTGTATTGTGGTCGGCAAGCCGAAACACATCACTACCTCTACTGAAATGAGGTTCTTTTGGCTCCCATTTTCGACAATGAATTGTAGTGGGGAACCCTTTACCCACATCTAAGAGTGGAAGAGATTCTCCTCCTCCTCTGGATCTTCCAGCTCCTCCTTCTTGATCTTCCAGCTCCTCCTTCTGGATCTTTGCAGTGGCAATGGTGGCATTGGGATCCGTATCAATAATCTGCTTCCCTTTTTCATTCCCCTTGTCAGGTTCTGATTTAGAGTTGGAGCATGCATCTAATTCAAAATCCTTCATCTCGACCACCAGTGACTTCTTGGCCCGACACTCACTTGTGTTGTGAGTGGAGCTCTTATGTAACTCACAACATTTTCCCGTGTCCTTCTTCGGCTTCGTGGTGTTGTTCTTTTCTTACGGCTTTGGTAGATTATCTTGGTCTGCCATGCCTTGGCTTTGTCCTTTGTTCTGCAGTTTGGGGGCACCTTTCCCTTGCTTTTGATTCACATATCCAAAGTCTCACTTCTTCTATTTGAATTTCTGCTCAATCCTGGGAACATAGCGGTATGCCGTACCAAGCGAGGAGATGTCGAGGAACTCCATTTCCTCCTGAATGTATTTGTGAAGACAACTGTGGTACTTCAACACCAAATGTTTCTCCGAATATTTAATACCCAAGTTTTTACGCAGGGTATGGAAGAGATTCGTCAGCTCATGTACATCTTGATCTCTTTGTTGCCACAGCGTAGTCTATTGTATGTACTTGTCCTTATAACTCCCCACGGGATGGTATTATTTGTTGATAATGTCTCAAAAATAATTCCAAGTGGGTATGACCGAGAACAAAGAGATTTCCCCCTTGTCCTTTTTCTCACAGTAGGTTTCCCACCAGTCCTTTACATGGGGGGTAGCTTTAAGGAGTGCAAAAATAACATTCTCCTAGTCAGAAAAGTCATGAACTGAGAAATATCCTTCTAATAGATTCAACCATCTATCTACGGTGTCTGCATCTATTTGGCCCTCAAATATGGGAATGTTAAATTTTACTTGTACCTTTAAAAGAGTTGCGCCTCTAGAGTGGTTGTTGGATGCAGATGTGCCGCCAGTGGGCAGTCGTTGAAGGATTTGGGAAAAGTTATCCATCATTGCGTTCCTTTGTTTTTCGAGGGCCTCCTCAAGCAATATTTTGATAGGATCTCCCGCTCCCTCATCTTTATTTTCATCCCCCATGGGCGTCTGTTGAGGTTTGCGAGGTTGATCTTGCAAAGGTTCGTCCAGATCGAGCCCTCCTTGTACCCCGACCTCGTTGGGGACATGCAAAGAAGGATCAAGAAAGAGTAGACCACTCTGATACCACTGATCGAAATTTATGTAGGAATGCAACAAAATACACATATATCCATATATATAAAAATGCAGCGGAAATAACACTTCATTTCATTAATATCAAGAACTGAAATTTGTTTACAGACATAATGGAAATCAACTAGCTAGGGCATTGGTAGCTTATCTTTGAGAAGAGATGTGGGGGCTATAGAACTTTGAAGTTTATGTTACAATGAGGATCGAAGGCCTATATATTATTGATAAACAATGGAAAACTCTAAACATCAAAAAACCTAACCCTACGAGATGAAACACCAGAATATGGGCCCCATCGGGGTAAATTGGTACATCAATTTCCCGGGCTCGTAACTTTGGCATACTATCTCCCTTTGACACACGAGATACATCATAAGAAAGAACTATCCGAGGACTACAACTGCTGACAACGAATGCCAAGTACAAAATAAACTACATTGGGATGCCCAAAAAACATCGTTTAGGGCCTCAAAACGGCTCCAGATATTCAGGACCTGAAAAACTGCTAAAAATAGTAAAATGTACTATAATTAAGGAAATTGAAAAACTAAAAGACACAATGGTGGGGCCCCAAGTGGAATAGGCGGGTGGCCACCAATATCCACCTAGATCATTCCTCCCCCCTTAGGAAGCGATGGTCCCCATTGCGTTGAGTTCCTCCATGAGATGAGGAAACTTCTGCTGAACTTGGTCATTGGTGAAACACTTGCCTTGGTGTAGGAGTTGGCTAACTTTGACAACCCGATACAGTTGGATCTTCTACTGGTGAGTGTTCTTGATTTGAATGTCCATGATACAATTTGTGGTGGCTTGTTCCATGCAGTCTGGGTTTAACTCTGTTGGTGTGAGTTGTTCTGCAATGTCAGAGATGTCCAGTAGAGGTGGGAAATAGGGCTGAAGGCGATCCACATTGAATACTGGGTGCAAACCAAGAAATGGTGGAATAATGAGTGTTGTAGTGTGTTTGGTGCACGTATGTATGAAATCAAACCAACTTAAGGGGTGTGGTCTACCCACTTAAGTTATTGGTAACAGGCAGAAAAAGAAGTGGAGTCAATCAAGTTAGTGGAACAAGCTAGAATCAATAAGCATACTAGATAGAGAAATAGCTTGCATATGTAAAATAAAACTAAACTAAAAACTAAAAAAATAAACATGAGCTCTGAAAAGAGTCAAATGACAGAAATAATATGAACGGTGGCCCTAGGCCCCTTTCTATTGAGCGTTGGTAGTAATAAGATTGAAACTTTACCCTCTTGCCATAGGGCCCCTAGACAATGCTTCTAGGTCCTGATGCAAGGATGTTTTTATCCCAAGCTTGCCTCGGTGCATTCTCCCTCTCTCTCTACTATGTTGGACTAAACTTGTTGGGTGGCCAAAAATTGAGTCCCCTCTATCTTCAGCTCCGGCTCACACACTGCTGGTATTGCTTGGGCAATTCCGGCCAGCATAACAATGTGTTCACCAATTCTTCATCTCATGGTGGTCTTATATAGGAGATTTAAAATCCTCCCTTGCCTCTCTTGGTACATGGAGGATGGTGACCCAAGAGAGGGGTATGATTCCTTTATGTGCTCCAAATATTCCATTGTGTGCTCACATAGTGTCTAAGGAGGCGTTGGTGGCTATCCTTAGGCGGCTACAAGTAAGGCATCACTTGTCCTTTGCTTTGTGTGGTCCTGGATAGTGACATTTCGCCACTCCCAGGATTGCACGCATATTAGGAAAAAAGGCATGCGGAAGGCGCTCTTCTCGAAAGATAATGCGTGCAAATAGAATTTAGGACTAGTTCAAATTTGATTTTCCTCAGACCTTAGAGATTTTTAAATACTTTCTAGATCCTGTAATGTCTTCCAGCCCTGTAAATCCTTTTGCCTGACATTAATTAATATCGTCTTCTGCTGTACGATTTTCCAGTGTTAACAATTTTCCCCTAATGTGTGAGGTCTACGAAGAACTGTATAGATGAAATACATTATAGTTTCTAATCTGTATCGTGCGTAGAGGGAGAGAGAGTCCTACATGAAGCTTGGAATTGAAAACACACTAGTAAATTTGGCCCAATTTCCGATGGCCACTTCGTCGCTATTCCGACACATAGTCGTCACAAGAGTGACAGTTTGAGGCCAGAAAAAACGTGGTTAGCATTAGAGCCGCAATTCTGACACTTCAAAAAAGCGTCAAAAGAGCGACACTTGTTCCGATGTTTCCAGGCATCCGTCGCTCTTCCGACGTTACCCAAACCGTCGCTATTCTGACGTTTTATAAGCGTCGGTCTTCTGAAGAGCCACAAATATCAGTTTTCCAATGATAGCACACTGTCGGTCTTCCGAAGTTTTTCAAATTTTCAAACAAACGTTGCAATATCGACGAACGTTTAAAAAAAATAAAAAAAAGAAACGTCGCAATACCGACGAAAGGATGAAACGTCGCAATACCAACGAAAGGTTAAAACGTTGAAAGCGTCGGAAGACCGATGCTTATGAAGCATCGCAATACCAACGAACATTTAAAAATTAAAAAAAGAAACGTCGCAATACCGACGAAAGGTTAAAACGTTGTAAGTGTCGAAGGACCGACGCTTATGAAGCGTCGCAATACCGACGAATGTTTAAAAATTAAAAAAAAGAAACGTCGCAATACTGACGAAAGGCTGAAACGTCGCAATACCGACGAAAGGTTAAAACGTTGAAAGCGTTGGAAGACCGACGCTTATGAAGCGTCGCAATACCGACGAATGTTTAAAAATTAAAAAAAAAGAAACGTCCCGAGTGAAAGAAGCAGTTAACGTAAATTGATGTTTAAGTTTGGAATGTCCCGAGTGAAGGAAGCAGTTAACATAAATTGACGAACAAAGCATGCGAAAAATGTAACTTGGCTAACCATTTTCGAAATATAATGATATTATTAAAACAAAATTGAGGAAAAAATGGTCAACATTGAGCATTTAAAGCTGTAATTTCACTGGAAATAAAACTAAATTCGGAAGCAAAATCCTTTATCGCATAAATACGCTAAAGGCAAATGGAAAGTCCACAACTGAGACACCATGTTTATTGTTCGATGCGAAATGATTGGGAGTCACTATCCACCCTTGATCAATCTATATATATGCAACTATTACACTGACTATATCTTTTGCCTCCTCCATGGAATACAACTTCCCAAAAAGGAAGCTACAACAACTTTCTTTCATTTTCAAAAAATATAATTAATGCTCACTAGATACACGCCATGTTATACCTGACGGAAGAATGGCTATGTGGGATGTAATCCACCTGACAGACATTTCTCTCTTATGGAAACAATGCTATCGGGCACTTTTCATGAGCTGTAACACTTCATTCGATTTGGAAGAAGTTGCTGTATTTAAATCTGGCTTGGCTATTCACCTCTCAGCCAAAATTGCCTTTTTTATAAAAGATGTACATTCTTAAGTCAGTGCCAAAGTGGATTTGGTAGCCCTTTTTCCTATGTAGGCAGGGGGATTTTGTCTGACCACTCTGGCCCTTGGATGTAACAATATTGGGTCTTGACTGAACATGTATCTTGCTGTAATATGTGCAGCATTTTCCCAAGGAAAAAACATTTGAATCTTCTACTGAAATGCTAGAAATAGTTTTACACTGAAGATAAGAATAAGTAAACCAGTAAAGTTCAACATAAACTCACGCAAGATCTCCTCCCATAAGAAGCAAGTCGCCACGAGGCAGATCATTGGAGTGGTCCTCAATGCTTACTCTTAAATAAGGTTGGGTAAGCAGTAGAGCTATACTATAAGAGGAGTTTCCACCATCCCCGGTATCTACCATGAAGTCAAACCACAGTTATTCTCTTGTGCTGAGGTGATCATAAAGAAAACCCTCTTTTGCCGAACTTTCTTGAGCCCTACTCATTGCTGCATTGTCCATAAAACATTCATAAAATGCAGATCAAGTGCAAGGTCAACAAACATTTCAAAGATTGTGGGATAGAATTTAGAATAAATTTGATCTCAGATGGCGAGATCTTAGCATTTTCCCAGAATTACCTGCATCATCTGCATATCAAAGCGACCAACAAATAGGGTTACAGATACCAAAAGGTCAAAAAATTTCTTGACCAAATCAGCTGATGTCCTGCACCATAGATTCTTGTCATCATGAGTCCACAATAATTTTTTGTAGCACCATTATCTTGAAAACCATGTAGTAACATGCATACCCTGAATACCAAGGAACCATGTCCAAAAAATCTGGTGACATTTTTGTCTTTTGGTACTCCAAATTTGACAGAGATTCAGGTTGTGTCAAAGCCCAACTGTAAATTGTCAAATTCCAAGTTAACTAGGGATATTTTTTAGTGTATAATATAAGCACAGAATGAAAGAGTAGGAAAATGAGGGATGTTTTTTACTTGCACAACTTAAGATACATGTTACGATAGATTGATGAAGGATGATGGATATATCTCACATGAAAAAGGATAATACACAAAACCTATATGCACACTTGAGAACGGATGCACATGTAAACATATGAGCATACATAGAGGCACTCAGATATAACCAATGTATGTATTTAGGACACAGACAGACGTGCATAAATTAATGTATGTTGTACATTCATATGTATTTAAAAATATACAACACAATGTCATGACCATGTTAAGGCATACCCAGTTGATAGTTCCACCAAATAATTTGCAATATATAGTCCTATAAATTTTTCCCAAAGAGAATAAATTGGTGATATAGTGTCAGAAGGCCCGACACATGCTTCATGGCAAACTAACTGTAACAAGAAATGAAAAAAGTTTATTTAATAACCCAACTGATTATGTGAAGCAATTCAACTTAAAATAAAAATAATTGCATCCTATCATTTTTGAGAACTTAGGATTTAGCTAAACTTTAAAGTCAAAATTCAGGTTGACCACTATACAAAGTTGTATACAAGGGGACAGATTCTAGAAGCAAAGAACAAAGAAAACTTATAAGTGATAAAAACATACCTCACCATAGATAACCCACTTGGAAAATACAAGATAATCGCTTGCAGACCCAATAGGAGCAAACCAAGTAGAGCAAACTTGGTCTTTCAACTCATGCATATGAGTCAACCCGGAGTACCAGGTAGCATCATCTGTTTTATTCAATGAATCTACAACTAAATGACCAGAATGTCTCCTTCCAAACCACTTACTTCTCAAGAAAGCTCGATTGCTGCAATGGCTGTAGAAAACACAACAGGCTATACTTAAAACCTGCAACATTGACAACAAAATAGTCAATTTTTGAGCTCAAAACTGTTGTTTTTACAGTATTAAACATGTGATGTTTCAATAATTCAAGAAGTTCTTACAACGCTGTTTTGTAAAATGGTAAGAATTTCTGGTCGTTTGCCTACTACACGAGCAACAATGCCCATGTACCACAGAAAAATAAATGTGATATGGAAAACCACAAGAGCCAGCACTGATGACAAGAATAATGTTAAAAATAAAGATAAATTCATCTTTATATCGATTCCCATTGCCTAGAGAGTCGAAAGATGATACACTGCAGAAATTAAAAGCCATATCACATACCTGCAGGAAGGTTAACCCATTTTCTTAAGATTGCTCTTAAAAGAAACATGAAAGAAACCTCAGATTGCTACTGCAGGAGCTCTCACATTGATAAACGGATAGTAGAAGAAAATATTAAATAAAAGTGATCTGTGGACAAATAGGAACACATACGATACCACCGACTGAAGTTGGAATAGCTTGGTTGAATGGTTTTCCCAATGAAAGGATCGGGGCACAAATCTCCCATAGCTCGCCTCATTTTAGTAAACATTAACCCTTTCAAGCTGTAGATTTGAAGTGCCCTGATATCTCCTAGTAGGATCGATCCCGTGTTCTTCATAGATCACTGCCCAGAACTTGGAGTCGATCTGGTTGCCACATTGGCCCTCCTGAATGTGAAGGATCTCTCGCATTTTTTCTATCGACCCAACTCATATTTGGATCAGATCTGAACTGCCCCTCTGTCACAGTGCTCAACACATCAAGAATTGTTGCAGAAGATCACTCAGTGATTAAGGTAAGAAAAACATCATTAGGTTGCTTCCTATTTCAATAGATTTGCGTGTAACTCCTCTAGGATGCAATCAATGAATCTAAAGATCACTTATTGTGTTTTTGATGCAGGACATATGGCTTTAGGTCAACGTTCCAGACTTCAGAACCTGCAAGAAAACTCAACGAAACCCATAGAAACCAAACCAAAAGAACAACGAAACTCCAATATCAAAGATGGCTCAGAAACCCTTTTGCAACTTTCGCTTATTTGAAAACCTTTGGCCGCAGAGCTAATAGATAGAGTGACTTTGTTTTAACCCTGAACTGCCCCTCCAAACAGGATTTGTTGCATCCTCCCTCCTTCCTTGGACAAACCATGCAACCAGACGGAAATGAACGAGGGAAATCAAAACTTTTGATATTTTAAAATTTTTGAAATTTTGAAATGAAATACGTGTGTTTTTTAAGGCCACTCGAATTCCATTAAATAAAATGTGTGAGACTTTTCTAATTAAATAAAATGTGTGAGAATTTTCTTGGGGTTAATAAGTGGTTTGGGTAAATAAGTGGTATTGTTGATTATAAATAATTATTAATGAGATTAAATCTAAGACATTTATTTAAATTATTAATTATATAAAATTGTTGAATTTTTATTTCATAAACTAGGGATTTTGGTTGTTTTTTTAATCTAATTATGTGATATTAAAGATGAATTATGGTAACTTAAAAATAAGTTTTATGTGGTTAAAAGGGAAGTAGTAATGTTATGGTATGAATGATTATTTTCAATGAAATTTTTGGTTTAGTACGGATAACTCATCTATGGATAATTTCCATGATTTTTAAGACGGAGTCAATATAGGAAATGTGATACTTAAAGGGCTCCCACATGATTTAGAAATTTTATATCTATCGGTTTATAAACATTAGAGGTGGAAAAATATCCTAAGCTCTAGAGCTAAGTTTGTTCCAACTTAGCTATATCTTGAACAACAAATTGTTGTTGACGTCAAGGATATGATAGAAATTTGGTGGGTTGTAGGGTAGTCTTGTCATGAAATAAATGTAATGTAGTTACTAGGTAGGTAGGGGGAACCATTTTGGTGGAACTTGGCCATAAATAGGACATCTATCCATGCATATTTTTTTAAGAACAAATACACCTAGTGGAATCACTTTAGGATCTAGGCTACTGTGCACACACTAACTAAAGGGATATTAGTGAAACCCACAAAAGTATTATACATGATTTTATATAAGTAGGTGTTCTTGTGTTCTCATTGGTTAGTTATGGGAAAATGACAATAAAGTAAGAGAAGTTATAGGTGCTTTTATAGAAATAGGTGTTCTTGTGCTCTCATTGGTTAGGTATGGGAAAATGACAATAAAGTAAGAGAAGGATTTGACTACTGGACAATTAGAGGAATGATTCCACACAAAACCAAGCGTGGTGCTGCAGCACTTTCTATGCTAAGGGATTTTGAAGGGGTTCCCCCACCATATGACCGGAAGAAGAGAATGGTCATTCCATATGCTTTGAAAGTGTTGAGGCTGCAGCCAGGTCACAAGTATTGTCTGCTAGGAAGGCTTTCCAAAGAAGTTGGCTGGCATCACTATGACACTATTGGTTATTTAGAAGGAGTATGAATACACCATCGTTAATAGCAATGTAACCGACCCCTAGCAGATCAAGGGCTACAAGTTGTAGTTTTCGTCTGAACATCAACATACCACAACCATGCTTACAACCAGGATATGTTTTTTGAGGAGGAGAAATCTCGTCGAGATCAACATCAAGAATCCATTGCATAAAAAAAAAAATACAACTTGTGGTGATTCCAGATGAGCAAAGATGAATAGCTACAATAGATGTCGAATGTGGAAATTATGGAGGAAAAAGATGAAATTCATCTTCCTTTTGCATTCGAGCGAGAGGAAAATCAATCATCAATGAAAATTCAAAATTTTCAAGCTGAGCAAGATCAACCAAATTGGGGGCAGAGTTTGGGGAACCTTCGTAAGTGAATGGGGCCTATGTGATATGGCTACGAGTTATCTACCCCCACAAAATCCGATATGCAAACAATAAACATTGTAGGCATAGGGTTAATTAACCCCACACATAGTGGAGTTAGCGCCCGAAAAGCAGCTTGCCCCAAAGATGGAGCTCTTAGCTTCAGTAAAGTATTAGATAAGCTGCATGTTGTGCTCAATGAAGCAGTCAATTTTGAAAATGACAAGAAATTAATTATGAAGATGAAGTTTTTGACTAGAAAGATATAAATACACAGAAATAATTACCCTGTTGATACAATAATAATATAATATGCAAACAACCTTCTCACATTCATGATCTGAGTATATAGTGAATTAGAAAGAAGTAAGAAAACAATTACTTCTTCAAAGCTAATTCGAATTTGGAGGGCTTAGGGGATTGGGGGTTAGGGTTTAGGGGATTAGGGGGTTAAATGGGTTAGGGTTTCAGGGGTTTAGGGGGTTAAATGGGTTGGGGGTTGGGAATTAGTGTTTAAGGGGTTAGGGGTTAAGGGTTAGAGGTTTAGGGTTTAGGGGGTTAAATGGGTTAGGCGTTTAGAGGTTTAGGGGCTTAGGGGATTTAGCAGTTAAGGATTTTAGCTAGGGGTTAGTGGTTAAGGGGTTAGAGGTTTAGGGTTTAGGGGTTTAAATGGGTTATAGGGGTTTAGAGGTTTAGGGGGTTAGGGGATTTAGTTGTTAAGGATTTTTGGGGTTAAGGGTTAGGGTAAGGGGTTAAATGGGTTCGGGTTTTAGGGGGTTAAATGGGTTAGGGGTTAAGGGTTTAAAGGTTAGTGGTTAAGGGTTTATAGGTTTAGGGTTTAGGGGTTAAATGGGTTAGGGGTTTAGAGGTTTATGGTTTAGGGGGTTAAATGGGTTAGGGGTTAAGGGTTAAGGGGTTAGGGGTTAAGGGTTTAGAGGTTTATGGTTTAGGGGTTTAGAGGTTTAGGGGGTTAAATGGGTTAGGGGTTAAGGGGTTATAGGTTTAGGGTTTAGGGGGTTAAATGGGTTAGGGGTTAAGGGTTAAGGGGTTAGGGGTTAAGGGTTTAGAGGTTTATGGTTTAGGGGTTTAGAGGTTTAGGGGGTTAAATGGGTTAGGGGTTAAGGGGTTATAGGTTTAGGGTTTAAGGGGTTAAATGGGTTAGGGGTTCAAGGGGTTAGGGGATTTAGCAGTTAAGGATTTTAGGGGTTAGAAGTTAGGGGCTAATGGGGTTATGTTTTAGAAGGTTAGATGAGTTAGGGGTCAGGAATTAGGGTTTAAGGGGTTAGGGTTAAGGGTTTAATGGTTTAGGGTTTAAGGGGTTAGGTGTTAAGGGTTTATAGGTTTAGGGTTTAGGGGTTAAATGGGTTAGGGGTTTACTAGGGGTTTAGGGGGTTAAATGGGTTAGGGGTTAAGGGTTTAGGGGTTAGGGGTTAAGGGTTTAGAGGTTTATAGTTTAGGGGTTAAATGGGTTAGGAGTTTAGAGGTTTAGGGGGTTAAATGGGTTAGGGTTTTAGGGGTTTAGGGGGTTAAATGGGTTGGGGGTTGGGAATTAGTGTTTAAGGGGTTAGGGGTTAAGGGTTAGAGGTTTAGGGGGTTAAATGGGTTAAACATTTAGAGGTTTAGGGGCTTAGGGGATTTAGCAGTTAAGGATTTTAGTTAGGGGTTAGGGGTTAAACGGTTAGAGGTTTAGGGTTTGTGGGTTTAAATGGGTTATAGGGGTTTAGAGGTTTAGGGGGTTAGGGGATTTAGTAGTTAAGGATTTTTGGGGTTAAGGGTTAGGGTAGGGGTTTAAATGGGTTAGGTTTTTAGGGGGTTAAATGGGTTAGGGGTTAAGGGTTTAAGGGTTAGTGGTTAAGGGCTTAGAGGTTTAGGGTTTAGGGGTTAAATGGGTTAGGGGTTTAGAGGTTTATGGTTTAGGGGGTTAAATGGGTTAAGGGTTGGGAATTAGGGTTTAATGGGTTAGGGGTTAAGGGGTTATAGGTTTAGGGTTTATGGGGTTAAATGGGTTAGGGGTTAAGGGTTTAGGGGTTAGGGGTTAAGGGTTTAGAGGTTTATGGTTTAGGGGTTAAAGGGTTATAGGTTTAGGGTTTAGGGGGTTAAATGGGTTAGGGGTTTAGAGGTTTAGGGGGTTAAATGGGTTAGGGGTTGGGAATTAGTGTTTAAGGGGTTAAATGGGTTAGGGGTTGGGAATTAGTGTTTAAGGGGTTAGGGGTTAAGATGATAGTTTCATTGGTCTCTGTTTGTGCACATTAGTTGCTTATTCTTTGCGTCTCAATGTAACAATTTTGTAAGTATTGTTGCTTGTTGCCATGTCTTCTTTATTTATTAATTTATATATTATTGGTTAGCCATTGCTTTACATTTATTGATGAAAATGTCTATTGCAGTCAAACCAAATGTATGTTCAATCAAACCAAATGTATGTTCAATAGAGGGAGGGATATAGTGAGAGGATTGGAGGTTAGAGAGAGAGAGAGAGAGAAATAGAGAGAGAGATTGGGGAAGAGAGAGGGAGGTATAAGGAGAGAAAGGGAGAGAGAAGAAGGATAAGAGATAGGACTTATGAGAGAGGAACCAGTATCATAGAAGAAATAATATGTGACCAAATTACTCTATATGGAGATGGGAGATAGGGACACCCTAATTACCTACTAAATGTCTAAACCAAATGTGGTGTAAATGTTTGTAATGGTGGTCGATTATACGAGGAGAGGATTTTATGAGGAGGCATTGGATTTTAAGGGGGTCACAATTTAGCATTTTTCATACGACCACCCTCACACGACCCAACCCAACCTGACCCGACCCGCCCAAAAATGTTTCCAAATATAACCATTCTATCCCATTATAAAACTGGGACAACTATCTTAAGAGGTTGTATGACTCTCCTGACACTATGGGCACCATCTTAAGCACTCCAATTAAGGATGATGTATTCTCTCTTCACGACATTGAGTCTAGTATTAATAATCTCGCTAATGGGAAAGCTAAAGATATTGAAGGATACCAAGCTTAGATCCTTAAAATGAAAGATCTATCCTCATTCCTTATCTCCACAAGCTTCTCAATTGGGCTGTAATGCATGGCTTCCCTTGGATTTGGACGCAAAGCCTTATTGTACCTATATTTGAAAATGGGGACAAGAGTGTTCCATCCAACTACAAGACCATTATGTTTAGCCATATCCTAACCAAACTTTACATGCTCATTTTAGAGAAGAAGCTTAGCCTTTGGCTTGAAATCCCGGGAAAAAGAGCTAAAGGACAAGCTAGTTTTAGGAGACATCGCTCGACTATTGACCATCTAGTCACTATTAGAATCATTGCAGAGGAATGTCGCAATAGTAAAGTCGATCTCTTCTATTGCTTTGTGGACTTTAGAAAATATTTCGACGCTGTCCCTCAAGATAAACTTTGGGAGAGACTTAAAGAGATCATGGTCCCTCATGAGCTGAGGATTGTTGTGATTCGTCTCTACGAGACCATCACTACCATTATTAAGAACAACGAGGGGTGGTATAAAGATATTAAATGCAATATTGGAGTTAATCAAGGGTGTCCCCTATCCCATACCCTTTTTGGCATATACATCAATAAGTTAGATGAGTGTCTGGAATCTACGGGGTGCAAGGGCACCAGCTTGCTGGTGTTATCAATACTCTTCTCCTCTATGCTGATGATATTTTTCTTCTTGCAAAAATCCATGATGACCTTGACAAGCAACTCCAGATTCTTCATGACTACTACTCCAATATGGGTATGACAGTTAATACCGAGATCACTAAATTCATGATCATTAAATCCAAAAAGATCACCCATGGTAGTTTTGTGGATAATAACCAGTACCTAGAGCAGGTTTCTTCTTATAAGTATTTGGGCATTGACTTCCCTCATCATCTCAAATGGAATTATAACATCGAGAAAAGGATTATTGGGGGCTAGAAAGCTTATTATGAGCTTGAAAAAAATTGTAAGTCAGTCGATATTTACATTTGGAGTAAAAAGAGGTTCCTCTTTGAGACCCTTGTCACCCATGTTGTCTTATAGAAATGTGAAGTTTGGGGTTGCAATATATCTAGAGAGTCATGGAGGAAGATTGAGATGATTCAAAATCAATTCATAACCTACGACCTTAAGATTAAGGGAAATACTCCCTATCCTATCCTCTTGATCAAATTTGGTTTGTCCCCCATTGAGAGTACGACTATGTTTAGATATCTGATGTATAAGAAGAAGCTTGACAACATGGAATAAAAAAGTCTTCTTAAAATTGCTTCTAACTGTAGTCAAAACCCTCACCTTCGCCTCAAGCGCGGGTGGCATAAGGATGCCCAGTCTTGGCTCAACCATTGGGGAATTAAGGAGGAGCTCAGAATGGGAAGCAAATATAATATCAAAAATACTATCACCTCCAAGTTTAAGGACAAGTTGTGGGAGGATCAGGAGCTAGAGGGTAAAAGGAAGCTAAGATAATATAAGGAAGTGATCAACCCCACCATTGATAATCATAATTATCTCTCTGTGTTATCCAACAATAAGGAAAAAATGAACATCGCTAAGATAAGAAGTAATTCCCATGAGCTTCGGAGTGAGACCGGGCAGTGGTCTATTCCCAAGACCCCTTGGAACGATAGACTCTGTCATATTTTCGATTCTAAGCTAGTGGAGGATGAAACTAAATTCCTTTTAGACTACCCCACTCTTACTCACATTCATTCTCAATTCCCTACCATCTGCCACACTTCCAATCTTTTTGACATATTAATCCAACCCACCTATAGTGATCTTGGAGCACTTATTTCCGTTCTCTTCAACCATAGAAACAACATTTTGAAGAATCAAACTTAGATTCTTTCTCTTCTCTTAAGGTCCAATAGACCGCATTGATCGTAGCGGATGGTAACTATCATCATCATCATAATGTATATAATTTTGTTTTTATATAAGATAAGAAATTATAATAATGTGTTATTGTTTTTTAATTATATTTTTTTAAACTTTTAATTTTTTTATTATTTTAATTTCTAGATGTGTTTTTTATTAAGTGTCGTTAATAATTGGTTAGTAATTTTCAATATTATTTATTTTTTGTTTTCTAAAATATAAATATAAAAGTAAATATTTATATTTAAAATTTTAAAAATGAGATTTTTTCTAAATTTAAAAAATGAGATTTTTTCTTTGAAAATAGTTAATTAATTGTATTGAAAAATAATAATGTTGAGGCATTTAGCCTAGTTCTTTTAATAAACTTTAATTAACAAAGATTTGATTACTTATTTTCTTTTTTTACTTATTTAAAAAAGAGATTTTTAAAAAGCATCAAATTTGAGTTTAGATGTGTGAGTATGAATTGATTTATATGGAGAATCTCCATTAGATATTAATCAAAAGGTTGAAAATTATTATATTTTAATAAGCTTTAGAGTGATGTTAAATTTTAGAAGTACATGATATTTTTTTGGAACATAATTGAAAATGTTTTATACCATTTTCTATACTTACAAAATTTTATTGTGAGTGAATAAATATAGTTGAAAATGTTTTATACTATTTTTTATATAAAATTTTTATTGTCTATTAATACATTTTAATCATAGGAATTTGGCTTCTATGATTATAAAATGTGTATAATTTTTTTTTGTGAGAATCATATGTAAGAAAATTTTATAAATACGTTTCGAATCAATCAATGTAATTCATGATCGAAACAAGATGAGAAATCTGATAAAGAACATGTTTAAATAGATTAAAAAAACTCCAATTAATTATTGTAAAATAACGAGTAGTTTAAATACAAATTTGAGATTAACTATTTTAAAAAATATTATTTCTAAAAAACATCAAAATTAAAATTATTATATTTTAATAAACTTTGTAGTTTAACTTGCAAACCATGTTCAAAGATACAGAGCTTTAAAACTAAACAAACATCAACGTTTACTTGTAAATCAATACCTTGCTATAGAGATATAATGCCTCACCCAGAAAAAATGATATTAAATTTTATAAATTATAAATAGCCTATAAATGTAAAATGATTTACGTGTAAAATTTATAACTGTTTAATACATAAGTTTTCCCAATTACAATTACGAAAATAAATAGTTTGAGGTTTGAATGATTTGACATGCTTATTTCAAAAATTTTAACCAACATAAATATAATCTTAATACAACTATTTACCCCTTATGGTGTTGGTACAACTTAAAGGGATTATTCATAAAAGTACATCTGGGGACTAGAGGACCATCAGTGAATCCTTCCAACCAGTTTGTTCAATGTTTACCAATTAAGTCAGAATGAATGAATGAATGACGTTATGAGCTGTGTTCGATATTGTCATATCCCACTATCCAACTTCTTGGAATGTTTTCCACAATAAACAATAAGTTTGCTCAACCATATGACTTTTGAAGTTTGTTATAATCGGTAATCATGATTTCTGTTACAAAGCGTCTGATCACATTTTTCGTGCCCGAAATCATTACCTGAAAATTATCATTGTAAATATACAGGAACTGTACAGGCGTGCGCAAGAATCTACCTCTCAGAGACTCACGAGCTTTGAGTGAATAGTGAGGGACTCAGGGACTCTCCGAATTGCCACAGTTTTATGTTAACAGATGCGAGCTGATCAAGCTCACTTGGTAATGGAAGTAGAAGATGATTATCAGAGCCGTGATAACACAAGAAGAGGAACTCAACTTCACTTTGTAATGGAAAATATCTGGACCACTTCGTCTTTTTCAATCATCACGTTCTTGATTCTTAGAATGTTCTCAATTGGTACTGAGGTTACAGTATTTCATATATGAAATTTGCATGTATTTAACAATTTTATTCTATAAGTATTGATTATAGCAATTCTTGGTCATAATTTTTTTTCAGGTCATGCATTGGACCCATTGGATCTCGATGGTAATATCATTGTCAAATGGGACATTCTCTCCTGGACAGAAGATGGTTACAATGTAATACATTTATAGTTTTTCCTAGTGGTTGTTTATGATTAGATTTTAGAAATATTTTGGAAATTTCAAATAGCTAATTTCACTTCTCTTCATGGAATACTCAGAATATTTTAAAATCCAGTAACATCTCTATTAACATGGTTATATGATTACATCGCAATGAATTTTGCATGTAATGGTGACCTTGTCTAATTATCAGCAATATCGACACATTGAGAATCCTGGATGGATATTAGGGTGGACATGGAAGCATAACGAAGTTATAAGGCACATGCTCGGTGTTGAAGCAATTGATCAAGGAAACTATTCTCACGTTGAAGGATTTAACATTCCTCACTCCTGAAAAAGAGATCCGAAGATAGTAGACCTGATGCCCGATGTCTCTTATTCTCTCAAAACAACAAATTGTTGCAGGGGTGTTTTGCTATCTTCTCTTGTACAGAATCCGAAAAATGCTGTGTCCAATTTTAGAATGCGAGTAGGGAAATCAACTCGGATTAATTCTAAAACCACAGTGGTTATGCCATCTAATTTTATCCTCAAAGCACCTGGTCCCGGTTATACTTGTAGTCGACCACAAGCTCAAAATGCCAGTCATTTCCTCTCTGGTGATGGACAAAGGCAAACCGAAGCCATAAGTTCGAATCCCAATACGCTTCTTCTTTTGTGTTGTGCATATCGTTAGCCAATCCGTTGCAATTCCAACGCTTTGCTCCAAACGTCGCAATAGCGACACTTAGCTCTAAGTGTCGCTACTGCGACGTTTGGAGAAAAGCGTCAGAATTACGACGGATTGGAGGAAAGTTTCACAATACTGACACTTTCCTCCAATCCGTCGCAATTCCGACGGTTTTCTCCAAACGTCGCAAGACCGACATTTACCTCTAAGTGTCGCAAGACCGACACTTTCCTCCAATCCGTCGCAATTCTGACACTTTTCTCCAAACGTCGCAAGACCGACATTTACCTCTAAGTGTCGCAATACCGACACTTGTCTCCAAACATCGGTATAGCGACAATTGTAGGTGGGATTTGAAAAATTGATAAAATTTGGGGAAATTTCCAACATTTGGTCAAAAGTGTCGGAACTAAAGTGTCAGAATTTCCGCCAAATGTACTAGTGACACCCTTCACCGTTTCCAAAAATGACCATGGCCTAAGGGATCCCTATAAGAAAATACAATTTACAATACATATACATATTTTAAATGATGCAGGCATGTCCCATGCTCGTGATGCTGTGGTTAGTTAAACAAATCTAGTTGACAAATATATGTTCTGTCTGTATCACTGATATGGTAGTGATGTTGGTGGTTGCTGACGATGACTGCTGACGCCCACAGGGGTGTTTTTTCTTTGACAATAGGTGGAATATGGTACCCATATGCGTAAAATTGGTATGGAATATAGCTGCGCATTGTACGCATAGGTGCTGGCTAGGACCTTCCCATGTAAGCATTGTTGACAGAGACACTTTTGGAGGCATGGGTCTTCGACGGATTTGATCAAAGTGAAATGGTTGTAAGGTATGATACCATCTTGACATGAAAGCTTTTGCTGAAGTCGAATTTCAGGAGGATCGATGACATCTGTGGAAAATGATGTCTTCCACAGTGCCACCCGAGGATGCCCCTTGTATGGGGAGGGGTGATCCAAGGAACCGCTTCCTTTTTGGAATATAGGTGTTGAAGTCGACAAAAAGGAAGCCTCAACCAAACGAGGGGTCGCTGATATGAGGGATCGAGGACCTGGATGTGATGGGTTTAACATAGGAATGTAGGCGAGGGGTGACTGAAAACTGATGATGGGGATTCAGTGGCCCGAGGTTAGAGTATGCATAAGCAGCTTGGTGGCAGTCATAGTTATTTCTGATGGGAAAATCCTTGGATTCGGTAGGACTTCCAGGGCGGGTGTAAACTGACTATGAATGTCATGATGGCGTGTGTGTGGGGGGTATATTACTCCGAATAAGGTTTTTCAGGGATTACTGCCATGGGGGAAAGATGAAATGAGAGGGTGAAGGACGTAGTGCACCGTTCGGGGTCTTTGTACACTTACCAAAAGAATAAAATAATGGGGTTTGGTTTTGTTGGAACAGGGTCTCCTACGAGTTGCGAAACTGGTCCAATTTTATATTTTTTATTATATTTAGTCTAGCACAGGGGTTTTGGGGTGGGTCAAAGCCCTGAAAGCATTGTAATCGGTCAAAGGGTAAACCTGGGGTCCGAAAACCACGGTTTGCGGACCATAGGAAAGTTTAAGCTAAATTGTCATAAATAGAGGAACATTTTGAATTGTAAGGTAGGAAAAGGAAGAGATATTGATGCGAATTGTGGTTTATTAAGTCTGTTTGGGTTTTGGGGAAGGACTCCTGCTGGCTGTGTGCACGGAGATCTAGAGTCCTGCTGTGTGCGGACCCTGCTGCTGTGTGCGCAGGTTGGGACAGGTATTGTAAGAGGGAGTTGATGAATTGATGAATACGAAAGGATGTTTGAGAACTGAATCTATGTGTACTGTTTATGCGAATCATTGGTAATTTCTATCTTATGCGTATTCTATATTCAGCTGCGAAATTTCTGTGTAAGTGTTTTACTACATCTAGATTTGTTTTATGCAATATTGAGCTACTGTCTTGAAAGTATATGATTATTGAGCACCATAGTATAATCAACCTTGCGCATGTGGATGCGAAAAGAGACCTATAAGTCCTGCTCAGGAAGATCTGGACATCTCGAGGTAGGACACAGCTCTGCTTGCCTTACCTATCCTTTCTAAGGGTGCGGAAACCTGGTTCTAGCACCCACCCATACTACTTCGGGTGAGACTTTGACCTGCGCAAGTAGGTCACTGCCGAAAGGGCCAGTAGTATAGGGGTTTGTTGGCAAAACTTGATCTCCGAACGTGGGTCAGGACCCCTCGAGCCAACAAATGGTTCCGTTGCTGGGACCTGAAGCATTTTGAGAAAGGGACCGAGTAATGAGAAGAGAGTATTGGAAGCTTGAAAGGAAGGAAATCGAGGAGTGGTTCGAAAAGCAGATCCAGGAATTTGCGATCGCAGCGCGAAGTTAATAGCGGAAAAGTGGAAAAATAGGTACATTCTTACAGAAAGCTACGAAATATTCTTTGTGAAATTTTCAATCGAGCTTTAGGAGTGGCTAGATAGGTTCGTAGAATTATAGAAGTGTTGGAAGGACGAACGAGTCACTCAGTGGACCCCAAAGCTGATCCAGCAGCTCGAAAGGACTAATAATACTATCACGTGCATGGTAGATCACTGGGTGGACAATGTGCTAGGAGGATTTATGACAAAATTCTCCATTGATCAATTTTTCTCCTACTCTGAGGCCGAGCGAAGATTCTTTAAAGGGTTCTGGGGAAAGTTTTTGAAGACATCACCTTTGCTGATTAAGATATTACTGTGCGAAAAGCATATTCTGTGTAGTCATACCGACTGAATGACCTCGGATCCAGACGGGAGCGCGACGCGCAGTGGAAAATACTACCAGACCAACCTTGAGGGGGAAAAATCTGCCTATAACCCTCTGCGCGAGACGGCTGCGCAAAGCCCCCCGACTACATCGCCGTCCAGGCCACATAAAGGTAAGAACTCACCCATACCTCCACCTCCGCCGGACAGTGATATGGCTGCGCACCTGAAACTACCTACCTTCAAGGGGGTAGGAGACGAGGATATAGACCGATTTTGGTTTGTTGCAGATTCCGTATGGACTGCGCAAAATGTGACAAATGATACGGTGAAGAGAGCGCAACTATCCCTGGCATTCAAAGATAGAGCATTAGACTAGTATATGCGATACGTCTCTCAGAACGGGAGTGCGTCTATTCAAGACATTAAGGACACTTTGAAGCAACAATTCCGAAAGCCAAAATCTTACTCTTAGTTGCTAGAAGAAGTGAAGGACTTCAAGCAAGGTGCATCTGAGTCTGTACGGGAGGCTGATCAGCGATTGAAGAAAGAAATCAGGGAAGGAGGATTTGAGTACGATGATAGACAACATACGGAATGGTTCATCGCTATGTTGCTGCCCCACCTACGTATGCTAATGAGTCACCAAAACTTTGAATCGCAGGAAAAAGCTGTGGAAGTCACTATGAAACTAGAAGCTGCGCCTAGAGAAGATACTTCGTTAGGAGTACAACAAATTCAGGAGCAACTTAGAGCTATGAACATGGAAATTCAGAGCCTGCGAAAGGAACGAGGAAAAGGAGCCAACGTAGATCTATGGTGCATACGATGTCGGGTATCTGGCCATACAAAGGATTAGTGCCCATTATTGGCAGATTACATGCAGGTAGGAGGACCTAGTCCGATCCGCCCAGGTGTGAGTGGGGGACCCATCCTATCACGACCAGGCTCGAGCGGACCTGTGCTATGGTGCGATGACTGTTGTGTAGCAGCGCTGCATGATACAGACCATTATCCTAGGCTGGGTGCGTATGTACCAGAACTGAAGCAACAGTGGTGAAAGTTCTATCGATCAGTAGGACACGATGAGCAGAACTGTCGCACTTATGAATTAATGATAGATCAGGGAAACTTGTATAGGGTACAATCAGACCCTGTGTCACCAAGATCTCTCGTGAGCTTTGGTGGCTCTCCAGCACGAGGTAGGGGAGGTCAGGGAGGGAGTGCAGTTCGAGGGCGTGGAATCCTAATCTGTTATAACTGCGGGGAAATAGGACACTTTGCAAGGGACTACCCAAATCCCACTAGGAAATCCTGCAAATATTGCAGACAGCTGGACCATACAGTCGAAGATTGCCCAATCTTAATAGCAAAAATGCAGGAAAAGCAACCCACCCCTACGCAAAATGTGCAGAGAGTTAAAGCCGAGCTAAGGAACATAGACCCAAGTGTGAAAATCATAACACGCAGTGGGATGGTCACCTAGGGATCAAGGGAAGAGGCTGCCAGGGATCCACTGACCTGTCATGGAGGGTTGAACATAAAGAGGGGACAAGAGACCATGGCCCTAGCTGAACAGGACCTCGCTCAGAGAGTAGCAGCTACTGTGCAGGTACCAACACACCCCAAGACAAATGAGGGGGTTGAGCCCTTTCTGCAGGTATGTATGAAGCTGCTACATAACCGAAAGGTTGTAGAGAACCTTTAGGCATTAATGAATAACTATGCAGTGTGGCCCGATCCGACCTCCGGGACCAAGGATGTAAACAAAATATATAGGTATAAAAAACACACTGGTAGAGAAATGCATCTGACTGCGCAGATTGGTGACTATGAGATGGATCAAGTTATTTTTGACCTTGGATCGGATGTGAATGTGTTACCTAAGCAAATAGACAGCGAATGGGAGAACCTGAATTGGAATGGTCCACCATCCAGCTGCGCATGGAAAATCAACAAAAGATCATCCCTCTGGGAAGGCTGCCAAAAGTCATGGTATATATCGTAGGAGTAAAGGTCCAAGTTGACTTTGAGGTAATAGAAATCGTGGAAGATGCGGATCCCTACCCTGCACTTCTAGGGCTGGACTGGGCTATAGATATGGGGGGTGTTGTCAACCTCAAAAATCGCAGCATGGTATTTGAAAATAACGGTACGCGAGTAATAGTACCACTGGATCCCGCGGAAGGTGTGCAGTATACATATCCAACGCGTGATGAGGAGGAAGTAGATCACATTTACAAGTTGACTACGTAGGACGAGGACTGGATTAACCCCATGGAGGAAGGAGTGCTCTACTGGGAAAAAGACAGTGAATGCTTTTCCGACTCTGATGGGGAACTAGAGAATTGGCAAGGCCGGTTGCATGAGGTTTTGGCGCTATGATGTCTTCGGGTCACAAGGAACTTCCGTTGCATCTCCGCCGAGGTAAGAGACCTGCCTTACTTTGGGGACTCGGGTGACATTAAAGAATTTTTATGTGCATTCGAAGCAGAATTTCCCAAGGGACGCAAGCTAGGGGCCCTTCGGCTAGCCCTGCACAGCGCGCATGCGCGTTGGTGGGATATGCATGGGAAGGTATTCCGCAATTTGGAGGAATGTCGGGATAAGATGATCTTGCAATTTGGAGCCCTAGCTGGGAGACGGATCCAAAAGTTCCTTGGGTTAGAAGATCCATGCAGATATTTGCTTGCATGGGAAACACAGTGGGGTGATGAAACCCAAACGAACGGGTTCACCTGTTTATTCATGACCTAGGACTACGTTGAGCTGCACGGTATCTAGTTGCAGAGCAGCATCAGCGCACGCGCCATTGGGAGAATTTGCAGGATGAGTTTATGTGAACATTTAGGGTGGAATATGGCACAGGGGTGTTCGACGTAGCTCTGTAGAACACGAACTCCTTAACTGAGGGAAGATCACACCTGGTCATCGCACCCGGATCAAGAGGAATGCCAGTACCACACATGGTTGAATGCCAGTAGCGCGACAGAAGGAATGATTGATCCCTGAACTATCCCAACCGCAGCACTGGACGAGATGCGTACGGTGGCCAAGTTACTGAAGTGGTACCTGAATCGCATTACAACACACCCGATGTCGGATTTAATTAGGGGTACGCGAGAAGCATGGGGGCATCGTCCAAAATCAGTAAATATGTGGGAAAGCCCTCAGGTGAGAAAAATGACCGTCAGAACACTGCACTATGGTAAAAAGGGAACCTTACCGTTACGGAAAATAGGCGGCTGGAAATCAATGCGGAAATTTATGGTGAGTTGTTACCGGTTGCTTGATGGTAAGTTTCAAGTTAGATTTACTCTACCATTGGATAGACCCGAACATTATAAGGACAACAAGATAACTCCGCTCAGGGCTCCATATGGTCTCTGTAATCTGCCTCTGTTATTCTACTACTTGATTGTCTGGACCTTTAGCGTTTGGGTCATACCCCATCAACCCACTTCCGCTGTCTGCGCGTTTCCAAATTGGGAAGCCTATCCTTTTGTTGCTATGGAAACCCCTTACCTATCGAATGCTTCAACACCTACCCGGTCAGGCGCACAGAATATTGTTTAGAGGGTGGGGGGATGTGGGGGTGGGCGAATGGTTCTCTCTGACTCCCACTGCGGTGACTTTGAACCTGTGCGGTAGCGCCAGCTCGTGGATTGTAACCACACCCAACCACGGTGCTCAGGCCGCTGACGCTTTGAAGACATGAAGGTGACCGCCTGGCACTGCTTCAGCCTCAGAAATTGGCTGGAGTGTTCGCACCTAGTCCTGGCATTTGAAGGATCTCTCCCAGGAGATCACGCCGGCCCATGGGGTCTGCGACCTCTCCGCAGTTCCAGACTACCTGCTAGTGACAGCCATATTTGTTTGCTACCTCACATTATCTTGGTTAGTGACCACCTCCCGACAGCTATGGAACTACAAGTAGACCTGGCGCAGCTGCCCCGCGAGGCATTACAGGATTTACACATCACCGTGCTGCAAGAAATCCAGCATCGCGACTGGACCGCGCAGTAGCGGCTCGAAATAGTGGTTCGCCAACTCGACACAGAACTCCCTGATCAAATCCCGGCATCAGCTTTGTCCCAGGCTACCATAGAAGGCTTGGTTGTAGCACTCAAGGCGTCCCAAACTGAAGTCCAAACCCTTAAGACCCGAATGGCCCTCCAACTCACCGCCTGTCAGGCCCAAGCACAACCTACCATACCCCTGGAGGTACGAGCACAACGGGTTGTGTTGATAACAGAAGCAACTGATGTTATTAAAGGACAACTTAATTTGGGTACTCAGTTGCTCAAGGCAGCCATGAAGCTCTGGATAGCGGTCCAGTTCAACCTGATGCTTCAACACGTCCAAGAAGACTTACGACAGAAGGAATCTTCTTTTGATTAGATCGAAGCTATGTTGCCCTCCCTCGTCCCTACGCAGCGTCTGGCACTCTTAAAAACTAGCAATGCCTTCATAGACACGATTGCGGATCTCCGACGCGCCAAGCATGTCATCAGAAAGTGCTTGAAGCCATGGGGAAATGCCGCCTTCTAGATATCTCAAGGTGCTCATGACGCCATCACGTGACTCAACCAGATATTGGAGCAAGTTACCACGGCTCCTGAAGGCCCCACCTCCCTGAAGCTTTTCAATATCGCACAAAGTGCTGCTGCCCAAATTCAGAAAGTGTTACCTTCACTCATCGTCACCTTCAATACCTTGCGTGCGCAGATAGAGACCGCACCACCACAGTGACTCAGGACGAGTCACAAGATTGTGTTGGGGGACTGTTGGAACAGGGTCTCCTATGAGCTGCGAAACTGGTCCAATTTTATATTTTTTATTATATTTAGTCTAGCGCAGGGGTGTTGGGGTGGGTCAAAGCCCCGAAAGCATTGTAATGGGTCAAAGGGTAAACCTGGGGTCCGAAAACCACGGTTTGCAGATCATAGGAAAGTTTAAGATAAATTTTTATAAATAGAGGAACATTTTGAATTGTAAGGTAGGAAAAGGAAGAGCTATTGATGTGAATTGTGGTTTATTAAGTCTGTTTGGGTTTTGGGGAAGGAATCTTGCTGGCTGTGTGCGTGGATATCTAAAGTCCTGTTGTGTGCAGACCCTGCTGCTGTGTGCGCAGGCTGGGATGGGTATTGTAAGAGGGAGTTGATGAATTGATGAATACGAAAGGCTGTTTGAGAACTGAATCTATGTGTACTATTTATGCGAAACATTGGTAATTGTTGTCTTATGCGTATTCTGTATTTAGCTGTGAAAGTTATGTGTAAGTGTTTTACTACATCTAGATCTGTTTTGTTCTGTTTTATGCAATATTGAGCTACTGTCTTGAAAGTATATGATTATTTAGCACCATAGTATAATCAACTTTGCGCACGTGGATGTGAAAAGATACCTATAAGTCCTGCTCGGGAAGATCAGGACATCTCGAGGCAGGACATAGCTCTGCTTGCCTTACCTATCCTTTCTCAGGGTGCGAAAACTTGGTTCCAGCACCGACCCATACTACTTTGGGTGAGACTTTGAACTGCGCAAGTAGGTCACTGCCGAAAGGGCCAGTAGTATAGGGGTTTGTTGGCAAACCTTGATCTCCGAACCTGGGTTAGGACCCCTCAAGCCAACAGGTTTGTACAAAACGGGTACCCCAAAACAGGAAAGTGTTCACTCACTGATGATGTGAGGAAGGTGTTTTTCTGAGGGTGGGGGTCCCATTGGTTGGTCTCATGTGCGGGGTTGATGAAGCAGATGAGAAAGTATCGCAGATGGGATTATGCTGGTGGAGGTATGGTGGGTCAAATGTGAGGCGTGGTGGTGTGCTCTTGATCTGCTTGTACAACCTGGTTGTCCGGGAAGGGGGTTCAGCTTGTATGGTAAACTTGCCCTTATGCATGGTAAATGGATGGGCATGAGGTGCTTCCCGAACTGAAGTGGTATGGCCATGGCGTCACTTATGTTGTGATATATGGTCTACTGTCGGTGACGAGCACCATGGAGGGGAGGCTCTACTGACCAACGCAGCTGTTTATCATGTGTAGGGTGAGGTGATGATAAAAATTGTCGGATGTGAAGACCCTATGGTTTATTTCTGATGGAGAAATGATGTCAGGATATGCAGAGTATTCTGGGACCCTATCATGCTGGGGGTAGAATGATACCTACTCTGGAAGTTTCAAGAGATAACATTGTGGATGGTTTGCGAGCTTTTCCTGCAAAAAAAACTACCTCAAGTGAAAGCATCTTCTTTGAAAGTCATGAGCTTTAAAAAAGAAGATGAGAGAGGGCATACCTGCCGGTGCTGAAAATTTATTTTTTCAGGAGTACAAATGTGTGGCATCAACTTTGTTCATCATGGAGTGCTGATTGTGGCACAACTTACAGTTCGAAGATCTGACCTTCTAATCTCTCGTAATGGTCCTCCAATTTTTTTGAAAAGGGTGATATATAGGTGGATATGGCCCTAATTCAATTCATTTGTACTTGCTGAGTTTTTGAGAGGTCATAGGACTCCACGTAGAATTTCTTGCCATTGCGGTCAACCTGAGCACCAGGGATTCATGAGATCATGCCCAGGTAACCTTCATGACGTCTTGTACTTGAATTTTTTTTTCAGTTTGATTGTGCCGGGGTCCGTACAGACTGGGTTTGTACAGATTCTAGGTGTTTTTTGCACTAGATTGCGTGAACAATCAGGGAAAAGGCGTGCTCCTTGTGAAATTATTCAAGGGATAAGCGTGCTAATGTGCTCATTTCCCCTTTTTTAGCACGCTTGTGCAACATATAGGCATGCGCTAAGCGCACCTGTCTGAGGGACAGGCGCGCAAAGCTGAGGCAGGAAATATTTTGGATTTTTTGCCTATTTTGGGTTTTTTTTGTACTGATGGGTATCTGTTTTGATGACAGGTTATTGTGCAGGGAGCGGGACTGGTCCAAGCTCCATGCTAAGCTGGCTGTTGATGTTGGGGCACGCTGTCAGCTGGTGCTATGGGGACTCCTGAAGTTCACGGAAAACGAGCTTCTTCGGTCGTAGGACCGACTGCTACGTTACGTGATCTGTCATTGGCGCAGGAGGCGCAACATGTTCGTTTTGCGCGGGACATATTTGGTTATGCATCCTAAGACAAATGTTTACTTTGTGAACATGTTACTACCTCAGGGTGAGGTGCTGAGGTATCCACTCCCTGTAGGGAGAGTGGACTTGGAGAGATTTAGGAGACGACATTGTGGTGGGGTGCCTCTTACAGAGGGATGCATCAGCATTGCATCAGTTAAAAATCTGGTAGAGAAATGTGATCTGCCAGTGATTGTGATACTAGCAGGGTCGGTTGCTCCGCATCAGGCATCAGGCCCGCAGGTTGGAGTGTTGTGCCAGTTGAGGTCCTGGCATTTTTTCGACTTTGCCCGTTTCTACTTTGACGGGACGGTGTCGCAACTCAACAAGGTCCAACGTGGATCTAAGTCATTTGCGTACACCAACATCTTGTGCAAATTTATGTATGAGAAAGTAGTGCTGCTGATGCTGGTAGTGGCGGTGCCTCCTGGGGGGCCACGGGAGCCTCAGATGAGGAGATGGGCTCCGATGGGGCATTACTGGAACGCCACGACAGAGGCCTAGTTTGAGGCCAACTCGCAGATGTTCTTACCATATCCATATCCGGGGATGGACTTCTGGGGGGATCCAGACATGAGTCTCCATTTTGGTTATGCTTGGGGTCCCACAGGTATGTTTTGTATGTTTTCTGCATTTATCTGAGTAAACATGTACTTATGTGTTTTACTAGTGACACTGACATTATTTTTGTTACTCTTGTAGATGTTGATGAGGTTGGTCACCCCGTGGCTTGGTTGGTCGGCCATGATCCTCCTTGATGACCTAGGGGTGATCAGGGAGGAGGTGGTGCTGGGGGACCTGGCGGGGGTGCTGGCCCTTTTGTGGAGGGCAATAGCTTGGCTGCTGGAGAGATTTCGACTGAGCGAGCTCGTGCCGATGTGGCAGTGGCTCGTGCAGATATGGTAGATGCTCGTATTGCGAAACTGACAGCTCAGGTGTTAGTTCTTGAGGATTTCTGGGGTCGAGTAGACAAATTGACCCAGGGGATGCCTTCTCAGGGTTTCATGGATGACTTCGAGGAGGTCTGGTTGGAGATTGTGATGGTTCGCGAGAAGGACTATCGGCCCGTTCTTCTTCGGGTGGCGATCGCGGTTGCGACGAAAGCTCCAGTGGTAGCACTTCGGGCGGTGGTGGGTCCAGGTGCCCCTCCCAAGGGAGCACCACCCTAGATTATTTTTGTACATAGGGAAAGCACCCATTATGAGGACGATTCCCTTATTTTTGACAACTTTTGTATATTTGGGCTAGTAATTGGGCCAGTGACACTATTTTTTGTACTTAGACATACACATTGTGATGTATATATATATATATATATATATATATATGAAGATATTTTTTGCAGCTCTATATGATGTGTCGCCTGTTTCGATTTATGTATGATGTTATGCTGATGGATATCTATATTTTTGGTTTTTTATGTAAGATGGTTTATTCGAGATGCATTCCATTTTAGGATATTGTTAGCTATGCGATCTGGTGTTTGGTTTTGACTCCTTGGTACATGTGTAAATTTCATATAGTCAAATTGTCTGCTTAATCTTTTGGCACGCAAATATTTTGTAAATATATGTGTATCTCTTGTCTCAAATGTTTGGTTTAACTAGGAATTGAGGTAGATATGCATATGGCGTATTCCCTGATGGAGGGAATCGCACATAAGTCCGGTAAAAACTTCATATTCTACCTGATTGTTTGTTGCTGAACCAATGCACACCTCGTTTGAGCAAAGTAGCGATCGGTCAGGGTGGTAAATAATCTAGGCAGATGCGGCTAAACTTTGAGACCATCTTGATGCTCCGTCGGCAAATCTGAAATAGGGTTCAGGTTGGTGATCCATGGTGGCACTTCGAGCACTTTTTAAATAAGTATTTTGGTCAAAAATTTTGAGTGGTTGGGTTTTGTGTACGGACACTCTAGGGAAGGGCCGTCTTGGTCCTTATGGGTAGAATTTATTGAGGTAAAGGCCATTGATGGGGTTATTGAGGTAGGTCCCATCCGGTTTCGTCAAGATGTATGCCCCATGTCGAAGGCAGTGTTTAAGTATGTAGGGTCCTTTCCAAAAAGGTTTCGAACTTTCCTGGCCTTAGGGCTTCTTTTGTGACATCATAGCAGAGGAAAAATTCTCCCTCGGTGAACAAGCGAGGGGTGATGTGGTGGCCAAATGATGCTTTTACCCTTTTCTTGTGGGCCTCGTTGTGTTGCAATGACTGTCGTCGATTTTCTTCGACAAGCTCTAGTTGCACTAGACGCTGTTCTAGAGGCTGCATATTATCAAGGAGTTCGATGAGTGCATGTAAATTTGGGATCTCACAGAAATCAATGCAAAAGCGCAAGGTACCTTGGCCTTTTGTGACAGGAATAGGGTGGTAATCATAGGATGTTTGGCAGTAGGAATCCTATTTCCGATATGTGATGATAAAAATCGTATAGGGTGGATTGTGTCATCGACGTTCGGTGGGGGAAGAATATCCGTAATGGGATTCTGCGTGATCGCAAAGTTGGTCTCCCCTCTAGGATGGTTAATTTCTGGTAAGTGGAGATTGTGCCTGTCGCAGAGGTGCCTGGACATTTCCATTAGCGGGCATACCTCTGGTGTGTGATTTTGGCTCGTGCAAATATTACATTTTTCACTATGCCAACCGAGTAGATTGTGTGGGATTCTGTACTACTCGTTGTTCTTGATGTGGATGCTTGGAAAGGGTGTATTGTAGAAGAGGTCATCTTCTGTTCCATTTCCGTATTGTTGGTTTGGATGTGTCCACTGCTCTTGCCACTCTTAGCTTGGGGAGGTGTACACATTTAATCGTGTGGTGAAATTGTGAAAAAATCCGGCAGTAGGTATGCGTGATTTTATCTTGGTTAGAGAGACGTTTATGAGGGAGAAGAGAATATATGAAAACTATTTTCAAGGTGCTTCAGTTCTCTGCATTGGTTGACCCAGTGGTCGTTTAGGTCGCATAGACCGCATGTTATCCTAGGCTTGGTCGGGGTCATGCTTGGTTGATGTGTTGTCGTAGCTTGCCTGGTATGACATTGTGGGGGCGGGGACATTGACCCGATGATGTACTTTTTATGCCATTCCCAGAGGTCGTCCTGTCTCTTCTTTATGGTATTAATCATGTTGATGGTGGGACGAAGTTTCGAGGGATAAGTACAATGCTGCTCATAATGATTGCCTTGACATATAAGGAAAAATATCCTTGATATGAAGGTTCCGTCGAGCTTAGTTTGAGGTCTGGCGGGGAACCAACACCGTAATGCAGCTAAATCAGGACAATGGACGACCGCATGATTTGGAATTTTGAATAATGTGCATGTTGGTCTTCGCTGTGGAGGGCGGTTAGGGGTAACTAGGGGTTTCCTAATCAGTCAATCTTCAACAGACAAGAACATGATGGATCTTCTCGTCACATCTTCCTGGGTTGTGGAGCTGCCCGTGGACTCCGCATCCATGTCATCTTCTTGGGAGAGGTAGGCTATGGTGGAGAGTAGGATAGCGAGGGCTAGCCGGAATTGGGGGATATAGTGACAATTCTCCAAATGTGATTGTCAGCGCATAATGGACATGTGAATTGCGTTGCCCGCAATCCAACGTAGTAAACCCTTTCTATAGAATACCATTTGTTTATGCACTCTTCAAGGAAGTGATCACGTTCATCGCATAGCGTGCAACAAATAATGGGCATGAATGGGGGTCTTTCTTGTGCCATTCGTTGTTCCTCCTGTAGGTACATGATGGTATGAGGTTCATTTCCTGATGCCTGAGTGGAGGGATCCTCTTAATAGAATCACTCGATGGTGTGTAAGGCATCCCTATATTACGGGATCTATGGGAAATGATGGGTATAGTGCTCATAGTTGCTGTAGAGAGCACATGCGTGATTGATACGCAGCGCTTTGCCTTTACCTTTGGTGGTAGGTTCCTTTTTACGAGAACACGGTGTCGCGATGTCTGTCTTAGATCCAAGGAGTGGTTTTAATTCATCCATCTCTGGGCAGATATGGGTAGGGTGACCGATTACGTCGCATATGGTGTAGAATGGTGATTCCCGTTGAATGGCGGGGGTCACCATCTTCTTTCCTCTCTTCTCGGTTTTCTTAGCCGAAATCACCGGTTTTACAATGGTAATTTCCTTTGCAGGGGTGGTTTCGACCATTTCTTGGATGAGTGGGGCCTCCTTGAGACTAAGGGGCTTCAATCCAGTGGAAGTAACGTGGATGGATCCTGTTCCTGCAGGGAGAATGAGGTACCAAACTGGAATCGCCAACAATATGTTGGGTAATACCAGTGTTGCCAAAACCTGCTGGGAGACGAAACTAGTTGGGGGGTAGAGAAAAGGTGTTTGGGAGGCAGCGTAGGCTAGCGAGGCTGCCGTGGTCGATGACTCCGTGCCATTACTTCTCATGTCCATTTCCTGACTATATTCGACGCTTGATGTGGATATCATGCACACTGGAGCCCCTGTGACATTGGGCGATGACTCAGGGATTATGGGAGGATCTCCTAGGAATGACCCTAGAACAAACGATAATTTGAATTGGTCGGGGCCATAATCTTGGTACCGTGAGAGAGCATCCGAGACTGTATCTACATAGGGTATAATTACATCAGTGTTTGTTAGGGGTCACTTCTCACTATGTGTTATTTGATCTACGGTAATGATGTAGTCCTTGTGGGGGAACATCATGATGCGGAAGACGGAGGAGGATATGGAAGACATGGCATACATATAACTCCGCCCAAGGAGTATATAGTAGTCCATGTGAGCACCCAAGACTTCAATGTCTATGTGGACCATCTTTCTGGCTAAGCAGACTGGGACATTTTGGTATAGGCCAACATGGTTCGAAGGACGACCGTCGTATGCTTGAAGTGTGATGATTGAGGGTTTTAGTTTGGGAGAACCCAACTTCTGCCAAACATTTTTGGACATGATGCATGTGGATGCACCCTCGTCTATGACGCATTGGTGGATAGTGATATTCTTCACCGACACTGGTATTTGGAAGGCGACCATGGAAGGAAGCCGAGGGGTGGCTTTGCTTAAGTAAAAAGCCATTAGGCGCATATCGGTAGGGTCAATAGCACCTAAAGCGGAAAGAAGGGCTTTCCGTTGTTTTGGGCATGACTGAAATACTTCCAAAGCTGACATAACACAGGGAGATTGTGATAAATTGTCCATGATACTATAATTATGGGCCGCTTTGGAGTAGTTTCCTGCTCGTCTATTAGGTCCCTTTGCCATTTTCCGCAATGGTTCTATAGGCATCTTTGAAATGGTCAAAGGTGCAGTCGGTGCACTGGTACTTGCCCTTGACGTATTGGTGTCTAGTGGGGTGTCGTAATTGCGATTCCGTGTTTCAAATTTTTTTTCTTCCCCAGTCATGTAGATTTCATGGCTGCTTTTCCCGGAATCTTTTGTATTTTGTTGGTGAGTGCTTATCGTCCCTTGATTGGGGAAGGTTCTTGCATCACGTCTGGTTGCTGGGAAGATCTTCCTTGTCCTTGGTTATTCTGTAGCTTCTTCAGCTTAGGGAGATCGAGACAGTGGTGAGTATAGTGACCGTACTCACCACATATCGAACAAGAATGGTTTGTTCCAAGAGGTGGCCTTTTTCTCTGCCATTGGGCATTGCTCGGCTCTTGGTTTTGATTCCGGTTGGAGTTGCCTCCAGCCTGGGATCGCGGTGGGCACTGTTGGTTGCTGACCCCCTGTCTAGGGTTCCCTTTTGGCTTGCTTTTTTAATTTTTCTTCATCACGTAGGAGGGTAGTTCTCCTGATTATATTGGTGTGGTTGGTTTTGGACAACTGCACAAATTTCACCTGTGCATTGTTTTTCATAGGTGAGTCGTGTGCTGGGGACTGAGTGTAACGCGGTCCTTAGTTTGCACCTGACTGTTGGAGGGGATTTCTTCCATCAATGTTTCTTTTAGCATAATGATTCCCCTGAGCTGGAGGATAAGGTCCTCCTTGGTGATACGCTGGCGCCCTATTGGTCAAATTTTGCTGAGGCATATGATGACTTTGAAAACCAGGTTGAGGCACGTTTTGGGTAGAACTGTATGTGTAACCGGGGTTTTGACTGCTGCTGCCTAGGTAACCTTGGGTCAATGACCCAATTAGTCCATCTGCAGAGTTCGACGCGCCTGAATTCTTGATAAGTTTGCAGGCGCGGGGTGTTAGCCAAGATGTTATAAATGTATCCTGACTACATATAAATCAACTCAAGCTTCTGGGCTTTGCTGATTGCGTCCTCTTCAGATGTGGGATTATGCTGGGCCACATCATTTGAAATCTCTGTTGTAAGATTTTTTAAGAACAAATATAAGAGAACCCGATCGTAGAGTTTAGCTTTACATAAACTATGATGCCGTCTCCATTCATGGAGATGGTCCGAGATATGGACGGTGGGGGTTTGTCTAAAATGAGTCAGTAATTCCATTCCCGAATCATGGTGAATGGGTAACTGAAAATATGTTAGGAACGTGGTAGCGAGGGCGCTAAAGGTTCCATGTGAAGCTGAGGGTTGCTCCACGTACCACTTCGCGGCTACTCCTGTAAGAGTGCATTGAAATAATCTCAATCGAATAGTGTCATCAATGATACCATTTGATGAGCACCATAGGGGAAAGGTCATTACATGATTACTAAGTCTTCCACTTTCTTGCCTTCAAACTTTGGTATATTCAAAGGGAGCTTCGTGGGTGTTACACAAAATTTTGTCACTATCCATGCAATCCCCATCCTGCACATTTGAGGATCATTTATGTGACTAATAATAAGTGTCATGCCTTGCAAAGAGTATCATTTCATCCCTTTCCATGATGAAAACATTCCTTTTTTTGACAATTTCCTGAGCAGACCATCAGAAATACATGTTTTTTCCTTGGCGCTAGTAGACAGTTATACCCTCACACGAATGAGGAAGATTAAAATTGGGACCCGCACCCATTGGCACTCTGTCCCAGTGAGCTACTCGCGCCAACCTATTTATGGAATGTTTTTAAAAAATAGAGGCGAAGTTTCCATCATAACAACTTCATGGGCGAGTCATCTGGAGTGGTTCGACTGAATAACCATGGCCTCCCTCCTTTGGCCTCTTGTTTCCACCTTTTGGGGAAACCTCCCAAGAGATAAGGCCTCCCTTCCACCATTGTAGGGATCCCAACCTCCTCCTCTCCCTCTATAAATAAAGCTATCTCCCATCGATACGCTAGCCGGATTGAACATATTATAGCTGAAAGGCTGAAGAGAATTCCCAAACTTTTTGCTAGAAAGATAGAACGGAAAGAGACCTTTGTCGAGAGAGCTTAGGCTTGTGTCCTCACCTCGTCCGAATTCCCCAACGATCCTTTGAGATGAGCTTTGAATGGACACTGTTGAAGGAGGCTGCGACGTCAGGGCTCCGATTGTAACTCTTTCTTATATTTATATATATACATGACTATTGTCTGGTTCCCATCTTGCGTTAATGTGTTTTATTTGATGCAATATGCTTAACCCTCCTTGACTGGTTAGTTGATTATGAATGAAATCATTGTCTTGTATGCCGCTCTTGTTTGCTGATCTTCGTGTAGGTATCCGAGCACTGTTGCAGAAGGATTGTGACCCATCGAGACAGAGATCAAGAGGCCACCACCACTACAACGACGATAGCGTTGGACTCGAGGTAGGTCAATCTACCCCGTCCTTTTCATTCATTATTTAGGAACCTACACTTTAGCTTTTCCCTTTGTTGCTAGACCCGCTCTAGGGCTAGAGGGATCCTCTCTGTCCGCATAGAGGATTTAGCTTCCCAAAAAATTGGCGACTCCAATGGGGATCAGCGTGAGTTTGTCGTTTCGTTGCCTTTGAGGAATTTTCCTTGTCAAGTCGACTTTGGTCGTTTGCTTGCTTGTTTTCCTTTTTTGGCTTGCTTGAGTGTTTGGAATCCTCCTGTTCAACTCTAGAGTGTCAAGATTGACCTCTGCTCACTAATTCTTCCTTCCTCCCATAGTTATCCGGCTTGGTGCAAGTTTCACTTGAATAGTTGTGCCAATTAGCGCAGGTTGCTTTTGTTGCAGTAGTGCCAACCCCTATTTGGCATGGATTACCGCCTCACAATCGCACTGAATCTTGCAGGATTTGGTTTGACCCTTTTGTTGAGTTTTTGGTCAGTTGTGCTTGAATCTGGCTTATTTCTTCATTTCGAATTGGTCTTTTTGGAGTTGTTTTGACTACTTTAGGCTTGCTCTTCTCAGTTGTTTGTCTATTCTCTCATCAGTGCAGTTCAAAGCCCTAGGTTTCTAGGTGTCTTTTGCTCACTAAGCCTTCTGATTGAAGCTCGAGTCTTTTTGGATGTGGTCAGTTCAATTCTGTGATCAATGGTATTAGTATGTCTTTATCCTTTGAGTTTTTGGTTTGTTGAATGATTACTTTTGTGTTTGTTTGACTCTCCATCTCTTCGTTTTCGAGCATAGATCACATTGCTCGTTTGGGTAATTTTGAAAGCTTTCTCTTTGATTGTAAGATTGCATCATTGGTTTGAGTATGTTTTTATGTCTGTATTGCTTTTAGATTGTTCATTTTGAGATCTCTACATTCATAGTGCTCTAAACTAGTGTTTGATTTGATTTTTGTGATTAGTTCATTGTGTACTTTGTTCATTCAAAAAACAAAAAAATTTCATCCTTTTGTTTGCATCGAAAATGAAAAGTTCTTTTGCATAACTAGCACTTGCATCTAGGAAAGAGTTTTTTGTTTTTCGTTTTGACTGTATTAGACACATTAATGGACATCTTCGTATGTTTTCATTGTTTTATGATTTCTAAAAGATCTCTATCCTTCCCTTAGTTAGCACTCATAAAACGGAAAATGTTATTCTATTGCATATAGCTTGCATTTATGAAATCTGAGATCAATTTCGGTAGGGCCTTGAAACTGAGACATTAATTCAAGATCAACTGTAAAATTGATTCAATTAACCTAAGGAAGCATTGAAACCTAATAATTAGGGGAATTTTGAGGTCTAAAATGGGCCTCCTAAGGAAATAATAAAATAATAGCTAAATCAATAAAATAATATTTATGAATTTGCAATTCACTTTTTGCACCATAATCCATGTAACCATGGTTAAATTCAATTCAAAAGTTGTACCAAAATAAAATTAATAAAAAAGTTATGTTGATGTGACTATAATAAGAATGAGTATTTCAAGAAAAGGTCATTATCATTGAACAACTAATGCATTTGTCATTTGTACTTAAATAACCTAAAATAAAATATAAATATAAATTCATAAATTCTTAATTATATAATATGTTATTAATTAAAATTTATATTATTTAAATTGTATAATAACATGTAATTAATGTACTATATAAAAATAATATAGTAAATGTAATATATTATTTTATGTATGAATTTTATTCAAAAGGTGTGAAATGACATTTATTATGAGTACTTTACTTTGACTTTAAAAGTACTTAGAGCACTACCATAGTTAACCATGAGTTCTTATCCACCATTGAGAATGTGACAAGTAAGTACATTTAACTCAAGCAATGCCACCTCAACCATTAGGGATGATGTCATCCCCTAAAATGTGATTGGTTCTCATAAAGTGAATTTTGATTGTACATTTTCCTTAGGAGGCCCATTTTAGACCTCAAAATTCCCCTAATGGAAAACATTTTTAGAGGTCTAGGCTAGTGACGTGTTCCGACATCGTTAAACCTAGTAGTTGTCGTTCGCCACCTGGCTTTAGATAACACTAGTACGGACTTGTGCTCCCCATACCATTGCGTATATAAAGGGAGACCCTCATAGGTTCAAATTCTTTATCCATAGGAAGCTGAGTCTACCGCCCTATAACTGTGATACACCGAACACAACATTTGGGGAGAATACTTGCACATACGTTAAGTCCTTGGTCATTTCCCTTTCATTTGATCACCAAGGTGTATATGGAAGTTCACGAAAACTTGGTACACATTCTTGATTAGATTACCCGAGTAGTCATTTTGATCTTTTCGTGATTCCTTAAAAGAGAAGAGATCATCGAGCACTTGTCCTTTCACGCTCGTTTAAAATTGAAATTGATTAGAGTCATCTTTTGTCTGTTTCTTGACTCTTAAAACATGAAACAACAAAGTTCTGCTCCAGTGTCATAAAATTAATTACCCACGATCACATGCTCGTTAAAAGTACTTTACTTGGCTTATTTTTGTCATTCCTTAGAGTTTGGTCTTGAAGCCTTGAATTGGCTTTCTCATTTTCCTTCCTGTGTTGAAATATTGTCACAGTGGTGGAACCACCAATTTCGTCATCTTTTTCACCGCCTCCTAGTGGTAGTTATTTTCCTGACGTTTCTTTTAAAACCCCTCAGTCCACTAGGTCTACTGAGCTTGCGCAACCTATTCTCGCAAGTGTTCAACCTCTCGCTACCCGATCTCCTCCTGAAGAGTCAGTTGAGTTCAATTGGCCTCCTCAGGGTGCTTGGTCTGGTTTTGGGACTAAGGAAGAATTCCCTCCTCTTACTTCGGGATCACCTCTTATAGCTGCTGTGATACCTCCTATTACTCGTCATCATTTCGAAGATATTACAGCTTCGTCAGACATGGATTCTTTGAGTCCTGTCAGCAGTGAAGAAATGCCTTTGTCCACAGGGGAATATCAAATTTTCCCTGAAGATATCCCACCTGTCTCTAATCAATCTTCCCCTCCATCGGTGTCACTTACACCCGGTTATAAGAATTTGAGTCAGATTATTTTTGGTGCTGCGTCCATAACACACTCCAGTACTTCGACTCCTCCAAGGAGTTCGGTCCTTCCTTCGTTAGGACTGTCACCTTCAACACCTAGTTCATCGATCGTTGTTACATCTATCCTGGTCCAACCTGCCATTTGTGTGGCTTCATTTTCACCAGTTGTTACACATCAGTCATCATGATATTTTCACACTCGTAGGTCTATCTTTCTTAATCCCACATGGCCTGTCAATCCTGGCTTGGGAAAATCACAACCCCATGCTGCAAAGGCCACGCCTGCTTCTAGTGTGGCTACAAATTCCTCTGCTATTCCTGGCGGCCTTACTTTCAAAAAGTATCTGTTGGCTGTTCAATAGTAGAACTCTTAGGGTTCTCAACAGTTTCAAGCTCCTATTAATCCTCTGCATCACTATAATGTCTACGTTAACCCTGTCTATTTGCCTCCTATCGATCCAAATCAGGTTATTTATTTGCCTCATGCTGATCCTTATTGGACCGTCCCTCATTGAGGGCCAATAATACAAGGACAACCCTCAGGTTTACAAGGAAAACCCTTGCAGGGAAAACGTTTGACCCAACAGGGACAACCTTATGGTTCGTAAGGACAACCCTGACAGGGTCAACCTTCGGTCCCGTAACCCTACGGTCCTTCCAGTCAACCTCAATATCAATATCAACTAGGAGCATCTTACGTTCCTGGGGGGAAAATGTATCCACCATAGGGACAAAAATTTGTGCAACAACAACAACCTTACGTTCAACAAGGCCAGAACTTTGTGCAACAAGGACAACCCTACGGTCCTACTCCGGGTCAACCTAGTTATCACGGACAACTTGGTCCATCGCCACCATCGGGTCAGCCCCTTCCACAAGCGCAAACCGGTGGCCCTCAGTATCTAGGCCAACCTGCTCAGCAGGGATAGTCTGCTTAGCCTCAGCAGCTGGTTCAACCTGCTCAACCCACTCAGCAGTCCGTTCAACCTGCTCAACCTCAAGGCGCTACTTACCCTCCTCAAGGTCAATATCAAGCAGTATGTAATGCGCCCCAGGTTCCACTTATTACCCTCAAAATCAATCCTAGATGGTGTATAATCCACCTCAAGGAAATGCTTACATTCCACAATAGAATCCATATGTTGCTCAGCAAGGACCTCAATGGTATGCTCGGAATCAATATCCCGGTCCTCAACCCCAGTATAGGCAGAACTATCAGGCTTATAACCCCTATGGTCAGAATCCTCCAGGACAAAACATATGAGGGAATAATTTCTCCCAAAATGGGTGTGTTGGCTGGGTAAATCATTCTTGCGGACAAGACCGATCTCCCTAGTGTCAAAAGACAATCTAGCAACAAACGAACAACTAAGTTTGTCTTTCTCTAAATATATTAATTTTACAAATAAATGTTATAAAGGTGTCGATCCTACCTTAGATCCAAATGCTTATTTGCAGTCGTAGTGCTTCTGTTGCATCAAAATCCTTCCGTCACAACAAGAGTTCTTCCGTCGCAACAAGATTTCTTTCGTCGCAACAATAATCCTTCCGTCGCAACAAGAGTTATTTTTTCGCAAGAAAGTGTCGTCTTTCGTGAACCTGCAATCACAAACAAGCAAATATTAAATAGCACCTGTATAAAAAATAATCATAAAACATACCTATCATAGTGATCAAGGAATCTATGAAATAAACGATCAAACGACAGCTTATTGAAATAAACAATCGAACGACAATTTATTGAGAAAAACAAAACTTGATTGTATTAATCTTAAAATAATAGAAGAACCTTACAACCTTAGCCTTGATGTTCGAAAGGCCTTCCCGGGGTCCTAAGCAGGAGTCTCCTCTACTTTGATAAGTCTTGCACTCTTCCTCTAGGAGCACAAAGAGGTATGTGATCTTTCCTCTCAAAAGCTCAGCCGAAAGAATACTAAATCTCAATAGCACTTCAAATCAATCACACATAAAGCTTGAACTCTAATCCTCAATCTCCCAAATCTCAATCTCCAAAATCTCACCCTTTGAGGCTACCCAATGCCTCCTTTTATAGAGCAGATGAGGAGGTTAGGATTCCACCTTTGTAGGGATAGAATCCTCCTTCAAAGGGATAGACTCCTCACATCAAGGGATTAGTTCCTTAAGGTGAGGGATACATGCACCTTATCAAAGCGTACTCATCCCCAAAAAATCTCATCTAGAACCTTCTAGAATTGACCTCAAACCACTTTTTTGACTTTACTTTCTCGCCTTTTTGACTTTGAGGAGGGTACGCAGGCATTCCAAAGGAAAACTGCATTCTAGAACGCAGGTAAGCCATGCATTACCTGCGTACCCAAGCCAGGAACGTAGGCAGGCTTCATGTTACATGCGTACCCATTCTTTCAGAGGTTTTTAGGGTTTTTCTTCTTGTTTCAGGGCTTGACATGAGGATTAAAGGTTGTAATACTTGCAGATGAGGTATGTATGAGTGTTAATGAGCTCATACAGTTAGCAGAATGTCAAGGTGACAATTTTTAGTGTAACAGATTGCCCCCTAAAGTGCAAAGTCTGGAATAGATGAAGATGAAGTCTGTCATATATGAAGAGTGAAGTAATTTATCATTTCAAGGATCATCCTGTGGACACCCCGGTCGGAACCTGTAAAAACATTCAATGCAATATATATATATGTAATCATATCATCACTGAGGTAGGCATTCCCATACTCAGATAAAAAACTAACTAAAATTTTTCTGATACAGAAATGATTTTTATATTACATCAATATTGTAGACACAACATGGGCACAACAATCTGTAATGAATAGTCTACAGTATAATAATAAAACTCCTCGCAGCCTGGATGGTGGAAACTAGATCCAAGGTCTTGATTTCTACTTCCCGAACTAGTACGATTCTATCCATGCGATTAAATGTGTTGAAGTCGAACATGGTAGAAACCACTTGATTACCAGTCAATGATGCGAACTGTTAACAAGTGTGAGAGAAACCACCAGTAATGTCAATGGCTCTCAAAGTACTCAGTACAATCCATGAAATGTGAATGAATGAGCTGAAGTTGGACATGTCACGGAATCATTCAATCGAAGGTCAATGATGCAACCTGTCGTCGAAGGCGAGAAGCTTGCCATTGAGGCATGCAGATTTCAAGGTATTGATGATTTCTGGATCAACTTCCTAGATAAAGAGCTGTCGTCGATAGAAAGTGATCCGTCATAGGCAAGCCCACAACAAGAAATCATAGATCAAGTTTTGAAGAAATATATTGGCAAGGACTGACTCAGGGATGGTCAAAATGGATGACAAATATTTTACAGATGAATGGTTTATTTGAACTGTCCTCTTGAACACATAACGACACTGCAGATGGTTTGGTGACAATTGACCCAAAGCTAATACCCAGAAACCGACTGAAGACTTTCAATGTGGTTTGATTAACTGTTAGGCAAAGGATTTTCCAACCCAGGTGAATGAAAGTGTCATGTTCAAGAGTGGTTAACTGGAATTTTGAAAAATCAAAATACAACAAACAAGTCCATTTTTATCTCTTTTCCCCCACCATTACTGGCAAGTACCTCTTTATTTTTAACAAGCTTGAGGAGGATAACATTTGCTTGTTTATAAGCTCATCCTTCGGATGAGTCCAACTTAGTTTAAGATTCGAACCCTAAGAAGGAGTGGTCCGTCCCTGTTTAGAATTGAACAGGTCCTTTACTGTTAAGTTTTAACGAGTCCAGTATAGGAGAAACTCGATGTTTTTCAATTTTAGGGAGTCAGAAGAAAAAACTTAAGAAAACTCTGTGGGTGTACTTTTTCGTAAATTTAGTCTCTCGAGCCCGAAAAAGGATAAAATAATGCAGGAGAGAACTCTATTGACCGTAATTAGTCAACGTATACCTTTTTCGTAATTAGTCCATTTCAGTCCGTAAAAGGGGTAAAATTATACTGAAGGGACGATCATTCATTTACTTTAATGAGTTCGAATAATCAAGTGCTCGGCAATCTTTTCATGTTTAGAGAGTCTGAAAAGGGCTTAAAAGAGGACTCCAGGGTTTCGCTTTTTTGTAAGTTTTAAGGAGTTCGAAAAAGGGATAAAAATGTACTCATGGTTTTCACTTTTTCGTAAGTTTTAACGAGTTCGAAAAAGGGATAAAAATGTACTCCTGTGGCCGACTTTCAATTTAATTTACGAGCAGGAAAAGACGGAAAGAACTTGGCATTTTCATGTGTTTTATGAGAATGAAAGATAGAAAAATAATCTCGGGATTTTCATGAGTTTAACGGTCTTGAAAATAACTCAAATTGACTCAAGATAGGTTTCATTTTTACAAAATCTTGAAATAGAGAAAAACTATGCTTCAGAGTGGTTTCATTTTTACACAAGCTTGAAACAGAGAGAAAACTGTTCTTGATGCCCCCTAAGCGTAACTACTAGAGTGCATGCTCCCCCAGCTTCATTTCATTCAAGTAAGTACACAGATGGTAATTAATAGCTGGATGGAATGAAGGTTAATTTACGAGATCATATGAAAGACCCGACCTAAAACTGTAAGAAAATTATGCAAAAAACTAAAATAACTAACCTAAATATATGACTTAACATTTACGAGATCTAGTCAAAGACTCGACTCAATTAGGGGAGGATTTGTTCCATTTTTTAACGAGCTTGACACAGGAAAAGAACTATGCTCATGGCAACGTGTTTCATTTTTTAACGAGGTTGACACAGTAAAAGGAACTTTCCTCACCTACATGTTTCATTTTTTAACGAGGTTGACACTGTAAAAGAAACGGTCCTCGTATCTACTCTCTACAATCTACCTACTGATTCATTTTTTAATGAGGTTGACACAGGAAAAAGAACTATCCTCATACCTGATTCATTTTTTAGCGAGGTTGACTCAGTAAAAGGAACTTTTCTCGTATCTACTGATTCATTTTTTAATGAGGTTGACACAGTAAAAGGAACTATCCTCGGACTCACTGATTCATTTTTAACGAGGTTGACACAGTAAAAGGAATTATCCTCAGACTCACTGATTCATTTTTTAACAAGGTTGACACAGTAAAAGGAACTATCCTCGGACTCACTGATTCATTTTTTAACGAGGTTGACACAATAAAAGGAACTATCCTCGGACTCACTGATTCATTTTTTAACGAGGTTGACATAGTAAAAGGAACTATCCTCGGAATCTTGATCATGGCTTCCAACTGGAAGAAAGACATGTCAATGGACACACCTTGATCATGGCTTCGAAGAGGTCTTCATAAGAAGGAAGAACAGTTCTATGAAAGGAAGACATGTCAAGGGACTAAAAAGGGATAAAAACATCGTGTTAAAATAATCCCATAGAGTTTTCCATGTCAATTACCGGATCTAAGTCAAAAGAAGACGAGCAAACAGTGAGAGGCTCGCTTACATCGGTAACTGAAAACATGGGACTAGTTGCCACATAATTAACCCGTGGCGGGGTAGATACCACTTTAGAATTAGGAACATTTAGGGGTGTCAGATTATTGGTAGTCGAAACAAGACTAGGGAACGAAAGCTGGTCTACAGTCACAATATTCCCATTATGAGGGAAAGACATCACGTGAAAGAGCGTCGATACGATAGCTTTCATTGCATATACATAGTCTCGCCCAAGGAGTAAATTGAAATCCAAGGGGCCTCGAACTACCATAAGATCAATACAGACAGTTTTACCTTCCAAAGTAATAGAAAACTTAGGAAGGATCCCTAAAGGTTCACTAATGGTTATGTTAAAAGCTTTCAGATTCTGCGTAATAGGCACAAGCTGAAAGGAACCCAAAGCTTTCCAAACAGTTGAGGATAAAATACTAATATAAGCACCTTCATCTACCTGTGTGCGATGTATGTCCCTACCACCAAACTTTATAATGATTCGGAAAGGGATGGAGGAAGGAAGACGAGGTTTTGTCAGTCTATTCCAATCAAAGGAAAAGACCTCAGTACTTGGAGGGGGTTCTGTAGAAATAGGTGAAATGCCCCCTAGCATAGAAGAATCTGATGTAACAAGAAGAACCTGAGCGGTATGAAGTTCACTCTCTATAGGGAGAATGGGATCGATCGAATGTGAAATCGAACCGACCACTTGATCAACTAATGGATCATCAACCTGAGTGATATGAGTTTCACTCTCCAATGGAAGAGTGGGATTGACTGTACTTGAAACTAGATCAATCACTCCGTTAGTTGACGGTAGGTTGGGAGAAAGTTTATGGTAACCAGTTGGAAATTCTTGCTGTGGAATAGTAAGGTTTTCCAACAATTTTTAAGAACAGTAAGGTTTTCCAACAATAAATCATTCTTGCGGACAAGACCAATCTCCCTAATGTCAAAAGACAATCTAGCAACAAATGAACAACTAAGTTTGTCTTTCTCTAAATATATTCATTTTACAAATAAATTTTATAAAGGTGTCGATCCTACCTTAGATCCAAATGCTTATTTGCAGTCGTAGTGCTTCCGTTGCATCAAAATCCTTCCGTTGCAACAAGAGTTTTTCCGTCGCAACAAGAGTTCTTTCGTCGCAACAAGAGTTCTTTTGTCGCAACAAGAGTTCTTTCGTCGCAACAAGAGTTCTTTTGTCGCAAGAAAGTGTCGTCTTTCGTCAACCTGCAATCACAAACAAGAACATATTAAATATCACCTGTATAATGAATAATCATAAAACATACCTATCATAGTGATCAAGGAATCTATGAAATAAACGATCAAACGACAACTTATTGAAATAAATAATCGAACGACAATTTATTGAGAACAACAAAACTTGATTGTATTAATCTTAAAATAAAAGAAGAACCTTACAACCTTAGCCTTGATGTTCGAAAGGCCTTCCCGGGGTCCGAAGCTGGAGTCTCCTCTACTTTGATAAGTCTTGCACTCTTCCTCCAGGAGCACAAAGAGGTATGTGATCTTTCCTCTCAAAAGCTCAGCTGAAAGAATACTAAATCTCAACAACACTTCAACTCAATCACACATAAAGCTTGAACTCTAATCCTCAATCTCCCAAATCTCAATCTCCAAAATCTCACCCTTTGAGGCTACCCAATGCCTTCTTTTATAGAGCAGATGAGGAGTTTAGGATTCCACCTTTGTAGGGATAGAATCCTCCTTCAAAGGGATAGACTCCTCACATCAAAAGATTAGTTCCTTAAGGTGAGGGATACATGCACCTTATCAAAGCGTACTCATCCCCAAAAAATATCATCTAGAACCTTCTAGAATTGACCTCAAACCACTTTTTTGACTTTACTTTCTCGCCTTTTTGACTTTGAGGAGGGTATGCAGGAATTCTAAAAGAAAACTGCGTTCTAGAACGCAGGTCAGCCATGCATTACCTGCGTACCCAAGCCAGAAACGCAGGAAGGCTTCATGTTACATGCATAGCCATTCTTTCATAGGTTTTTAGGGTTTTTCTTCTTGTTTCAGGGCTTGACATGAGGATTAAAGGTTGTAAGACTTGCAGAGGAGGTATGTATGAGTGTTAATGAGCTCATACAGTTAGCAGAATGTCAAGGTGACAATTTTTAGTGTAACAGGATGGAATGATAACATGGGTCCTTATCAAAGGCCTATGCTTGCCTTTTAATCCTCAATTACCATTTCTCGCTATGGTGGAACTGCCAGATGTGTCAAAGTTAACGAATGATCCGATTCTTCATAACCCATATTGGCCTCCAGTTCCAACCAAGATTCCTGGTGCTTTTCCTAAGCTTGAGGGCAAGTCCGGAGAAGACCCCCAAGCGCATGTTATGATCTACCACTTGTGGTGTTCCTCTAACTCTTGGGTTGACGATTCCATCAGACTCTGTCTTTTCCAACAGACTCTTACTGGTGCTGCTGCAAAGTGGTACATTGAATTGTCTTGTGGAATTTTTCAATATTTCAACTCTTTAGCCATAGCGTTTCTTACACATTTTTAGTTACTAGTTCGCTATGAGGCTGAGACACACCTCCTCACATCCTTGAAATAGGACCGAGCTACTCATATCTCAGATCATATTCATGAATGGAGGCACCGTCATCGCTTGATCAAGTTTGATATTCCTGATCAACTTCTAGCTGATTGGTTCACTACCTCGTTTATCAATCAGATCGCTAAAGACATAGCTATGGGGGCATGTGTAACCGAATAATAGGCCATTGCTTGTGCCTAGTACCTCAATCTTGTGTACTCAGTCTAGCACATTGTATGATATCTTGCCTGATGCTCCTCGACCTAGAACTTCCAAAGCACCGGCAACACCATCTGTTGACGGTATCATTGGTTCTGTGCTTCAGAATTCTCGGAAGTCTTCCCCTTTAAATCCTGGGAAGAAAAAGTCTAATCCTTCCAATGATATTGTTTCTTAGTCTACCCCGAATTCTGGTAAAACCGTGGAAGTCAATGTCATTCAGGCCAATCCGGCAGATAAGACTTCCAATTGGAAAAATAAGGGCAAAGGTAAGGCCAAAGCCGATACCCAGAAACTGGATTCATCTAAATCTCGTGCTGATGATGGTTCACAACACAAACCGAAGTACCCTTGGTTGATTGTGACGAAGAACACTACACCATGGACTGTCCTTTATGGGCCAAAGTAAGTAGATTTCTCAAAGGCACCCAAGGAACTACGACTGTTCTAAAAGAACCTTTTCCATCACAACAAACCCAAATGGTAGAGGAACCTCAATCCTCTGCCCCATTTGGCTCTCAGGTTTTCATGATGAAAAGTTCTGCATCTTTTTCTATCACTACTCGGTCGAAAGATTATACCAGATCACATCAAGCAGCAGGGAAAGAGATCGCTGATGGTCCTCCTCCTTCGCCTGCTTCTGGACCTCTTCAGATTTAAAGGCCCAGTACTAAGCCTGTTGTACGACCACCTTCCAAAGGTGTACTCCGTAAGTCTTCTTACAATCCCAATGCCCATGCTACTCAAAATGACAGTATTGTTGAGGATTTGGCTCAGGCGCCATCTACAATGTCTCCATTAGAAGTACTTCAGAGTTGTCCATCTCAACGGAAGGCTTTGTTATCTGTGATCGAAGGGGTTGATCCTGCGATCGACGTGGTAGATCATGCTGATTCTAACCTTCTTGCTTTCGACTTAGAGAATTTCATCCCATGACTCCCACATCAAATTGCGCTCATCATACAAGTTGGTATTAATGGTCTAAATATCCATCGGGTAGTTGTGGATGAGGGTGCGTCTACGTGCATCATGTCATCTACTTGCTGGAAAGCCATTGGTTCTCCAACTCTGAATTCATCACCAAATTCCCTTGAAGCATTTGATGGAAGATAATCTAAACCTCTTAGTGTTCTCGCTAGTTTACCGATTACATTAGAAGGGAAGACAGTCAATGTCGAGGTTGAAATAGTTGACGCCAAGCTCAATTACAATCTTCTCCTTGGTCGCAGTTGGACTCACGCCATGCTGTGCGTTCTGTCCACTTTCTTTCGTGTTTTGAAATTCCCACATGAAGGAAAGATTGCTACTGTTGATCAGTTGTCATTATTCACTTCTTCTTCCGAGGACAACGTTCTGTATGTGGATCAAATTCCTACTCCCTACGAGAGCATAGGGCCAGGTCTTTTCAAAGGTTCTACCCTCATGGGTATTTTTCCTCTTCCTCCACCCAACACTGTTCAGATTAATATGATCTCTTGGTATGACGACCCATGGATCATCCCTTCACTTGAGAAGATCGATTCTGTTGGAGATTCGATGCCATTGAGTCTGATTGAGATTGACTATTGTGAACTCATTTCGAATTTGGAGCCTCCGCCTCCTGATCATGCTCCTTTGAGCATGTCTCTTGACACTTATTCTCAATCCCCTTAGCTCGGCGATTCAGATTCGCCTAATCCCTTGAAAGAGATATTTCCTTCCGATGAAGCCATCATGGAAAATATGTCTCTCGAGGATCCTCCGTGGGACGATAGTCATGATCGTTCCTCGTTCATGCCTGGAATTAGGGCCATGTCTATGTGTCTTGAGAGGTTTGCATCTCAGGTTCCTTCTCTTCCACTTCAAATGCCTATTATGACACATGAATTTTTTATGGAGGGTAACTTGAGTAACATCACGCAAACGATGCCTATCGAAATTTGTGTGAAATTGGGATTTGTCGAGAACATCTATATCGGGGTCACCTTTTCTTTAGATGAAGTTCAGGTTTATACTAGCCTTTTCCGCAACTTCTGCGACGTCTTTGCATGGTCCTACGAAGAGATTCCCGGTATCGATCCTAGTATAGTGGTACATGAGATTCCAATCTACCCTGGTTGGAAGCTTGTTTGTCAGCGACTTCATCCTGTGCACCCTAGAAAGGCTGCCGCCATTAAGGGTGAAGTTGAAAAACTTCTCAAAGCTGGTTTTATTTATCCGATTCCCTTGACAGAATGGGTGTCCAACATTGTCCCTGTAGATAAGAAGTAGGGTACCATTCGGTTCTGTGTTGGTTATCGTGATATAAACCGGGCCCGTCCTAAGGATAATTATCCTACTCCCTTTATTGACCAGTTCATTGATGACTGCGCTGGGAGTGAGATATTTTACATCATGGATGACTTTTCTGGCTATAACCAGATTAAAATTCTCCTGACCCATCAACATAATACTACCTTCATCTGTCCTTGGGGTACTTTCGCGTATAAGAAGCTACCTTTTGGCTTGAAGAATGCTGGGGCCACATTTCAGCGGGAGATGTCATATGCTTTTCATGATATTAAGCACATTGTTCAGCCTTATCTGGGTGACCTTTCGGCTCATTCAGCTAAATGTAAGGAACACCCTGACCGTCTTCGTCAGATATTTCTTTGCTGTCGACATTATAACATCCAGTAAAATCAGCATAAGTGCGTCTTCTGTGTCGATTCCAGTAGACTCCTCGATCCACTCAAAGTTGAGGCTATCATCAATCTCCCCTCTCCATCCTCATTAAATAAGTTGCAGAGTCTGCAGGGGAAGGCTAATTTTTTACACTATTTTATACCTAACTATGCAAAAGTGGCTAAAGGATTCACATGATTACTAAAGCAGGGCATCCCATTCCTTTGGGATGAGATCGCCCAGAAGACTTTCAATGCTCTGAAGACATTGCTTGTCAACGCTCCTTTGTTGCATCCTCCAAACTATCATCGCAATTTTTCCCTCTATTTACCTGCTGCTTTCAATACGATTGCCATGGTTTTGGTGCAAGACGATGATGACAGTGATGAGCATGTTATTTACTACCTCTCTCGTAACCTTATCGATATCGAAACGCGCTATGCTCATGTTGAGAAGTTAGCGTTAGCTGTGGTTCAAGCAGTTCAACGTTTTCGTCATTACATTATGTTGCATACTGTGACTGTGATTTCTGACTGCAACCCTATGACCTATATATTGTCTCAACAATTTCTGGGGGAAAAGTACTTGAAGTGGATGGTCATCCTCTAAGAGTTCGATTTGGAATTTACTACTTCCAAGTCAAAGAAATCACTAGTCTTTTCTGATTTGATCTACTCCCTCCCTCTGACTCCGCTTCGTTTGGTTTTGAGGAATGCATTCCAGACGATACACTTTTTCTGATTAGCACCCTCGACCCTTGGTACGATGATATCATCGTATATCTTCAGACTTCTACTTTTAGATCTGAGTTGATGAAGGATGCTCGCCGACGCATCCGTCATCAATCGTAACCTTATCGTATATTTAGAGATACACTCTACTGCATCGGAGTAGATTCCATTCTCCGCCAGTGTTTGACTCTCGAGGAGGCTGAGAAAGCCCTAAATGATTGTCACAGTGGCTCCTGTGGTGGTCACATGTCTGGTTATGCCACTGCATAGAAAATTCTTCGTTCTAGGTATTTCTGGCCCTCAATCTTCAAGGACTGCATTATTGTTGTTCGAAAATGTCTTGATTGCCAGATTTATCAGCGCAAGATGCGCGTGCTGCCTTCACATCTCCACCCTGTCATTACCGTTGGTACCTTTGTGAAGTGGGGCATCAATTTTATGACGTGTAACCCTCACTCGGCCGGGGGGCATGCTTATATCATCGTAGCCATTGACTACTTCACCAAATGGGCTGAAGAAATGCCTACACTTTCCGCTGACGGTAAGACAACAACTCAATTCATATTCAATCACATCATTTCTAGGTTTGGTGTCCCTCAAGCCATTGTTACCGATCATGGTTCCCATTTTCGGCATTACATGGTGGCAGAGTTGACTTCCAAGTTGGGTCTGCGTCACGACAGCTCAATGCTGTACTATCCTCAGGTTAATGGCTAGGTTGAAGCTGTGAATAAAGTTATTGTCACCATGCTTAAACGTATGATTGGGATGCACAAATCCAACTAGAATATCATGTTATTTTCGGATCTTTGGGCATACTGAACCTCAGTTAAGGATGTGACCAGATTCACTCCATTTTAGCTTGTTTATGGTCTGGAAGCTACCCTTCCGATTGAGTGTGAAATACCTTCTCTCAAGTTGGCTGTTGAATTGCTACCGAACACTTCACCAGAAGAAGAGCGTCTCTCAACATAGAAAGTCTGGATGAAACTCGCTGCTTAGCTGCTTTAGTCATTGAAGCGTAGAAGAAGCGGGTCAAAGCCCATTTTTACCAGTCGATTTCCCCTCGTTCCTTCATAGAAGGAGACCTTGTCCTCCTGTACGACCAAGCTCATGATAAGATGGGGGCAGGAAAATTTTAACCCTTGTGGCATAGGCCCTACATTGTTAAACGTGTATTGCAGAATGGGGCCTATGAGCTCATTATTTACTAAGGTTAGCCTCTAGATCAGCCTAGAAATGGGTTGTATCTCAAAAAATATTATGCATGAGTCATTCGTGCATGTTTTGTGTACATAGGTGTTCTTTTCATTTTTGTAAATTTTTGGCTTGGTGTGCTTTGTGAGTGTTTTTCTGCTTATTGGATCGTTGCTTATTGTGTAGATATCTATTACCCCTTATGTTGGTTTTGCGGATGGTGGTTCCCGTAGTACCCAGAACTTATCTTCGACAGCCGGGTGATTTACGATCCTGCTGGTGAGTTGATAGACCTTCAAGGTATTTGTCTAGGACGAACTACAAACAATGTCGCTGAGTATAGTGCTATCATTGAACTATTAACTGAGGCGATTACCCTCGGCATTCGTGCATTGGTTGTAAATCTAGACTCACAACTTCTTGTTCTTCAACTTAATGGGCATTATTCAGTTAGAAACCCTCAAATTTTAAGGTTGTAGTTATGTGTTCGTTTGATGGAAAGAAATTTTGATTATATCACATATCAACATATTCCTAGGCAAATGAATGCATTGACTGATACAGTGGCTAACATTGCATTAGATAGAAATTTACATAATCTGTAAAATCATCATCACATGGAAAATATCCATATAGGAAAATAGATGTATATATATGTCGAATGTTTGCATCAGTGTGCATCATAAGTTCAAAATATATGTGTGTTTTTGTTACATCTTGAGACACCATGTGTCTCAAAAATATGCAGAAATAAATCATAGATGTCTAATCGGGGTGATGGTCATGATAGCATGTCATTGCCCATACAAGCCGCCTCAACAAGCAATGAACTCAGTTTGACACCCCTATAGTGTGTCTCTGGTATGCATGAGGAACTTCGTCGAATCACACATAGTCCAGGACCCTGCGGGAGATTCCCTCTAGGTTGCGCACGATTTAATCCTCCTTGCATCCCTCACCATGAGGGGAAATATCAATGTCATGAGGGATTCGCCTCACTATCGGAGACATGCCTAAAGGTCTCTCTAGGTCAACATCTGCACACACATGGATTTAATGTCAGAACATGCATAATACAAAAAAAAAAATCATAATACTCGTGAAAATAAAAAATGAGTCTTACCAAGTGCTTCATCTCAATCCTCTGCTTTTGGGAGTGGGAGATCTGGATCACCAGTCAAATCTGTGCCAGAGTAGGGCCAGTCCTCCACGAAAATCAGCTGTCGGCGGATCCAATCGAAGAACTCCTATCTCTAGGACATCTATTGGCCACCCCCTGACGTTGGCATCAGTTCTTCCCAACAAGACATCCATGGCTTCTGTGCTGGTGGTGTCGGAAATATCACTTCTTGTTGCTGAAATATTGGTAGTTGTTCCAAGAAAAATGATACCAGGATGGACCCATATATGAATTAATTTAGTTTTGTCTTCTTACATTTCGTTAGTTGATGTTTCCTATTGATCGTCACTGCCTATGCCTAGTTGTAGAGGGTCGGCATTAGACTGTCTACTGCAAGAAGTAACTGTGTCTTTGTTGCTTCATGCGGAGCTTGTGATCCTGTAGCTCGCGTGATGGTGTGTAGCACTACCTTTAGTGCCAAGTCCGGGATAGTCTGGATATCCACTTTCCTGCTTCCTAATCCTTTTCTGGCTCGTCGAAATACCCTATCTATCACCATGCTCATGTTCTCCATGGTGGGTCGGGTGCTGGTCAGGACTGGTGTTGCCCCCCTCCGCGACAGTCCTGTTATGAAATAAATGTTTGAGACGTCAATCTCGAGTTCCTGATCACGAAGAATGAATTTTTTTTGATCCTAATCCCATATACTGATTAAGTATTGTAGCAACTCCGATTGAGCTCTGAGGCATGGTGTCATGAATAATTTTTCCAGTCCATAGTCTCTGAGGGCTTCCATGCATCTTTCATTTTCCACGGCAAGCTCATATTCTTCACTGTGTTCCCGTTATTTCCATTCGATCACCATTTTCCGCTTCACACCTGCAAACATTTTCATATGAACCTCATTAGCCAAATTAAAAGCTTTGAATTTGTGAAAATTGGGCTTTCTTTCTTGAATTGTGAGCTTAAAAAGGTTTTTGCAGTTGGTGCGTCTGTTTGGGAAACAGTCGCGCCAATGGGCGCACCCAAGTTTAGAAAATTGGGCGATTGGCACGAGTCCGTGCTCGATACTCACGCCAACCTCCATGCCCTATTTTTTACAAATTCTCCCACAAAATTTCAAATTTGGGGTTGCAGGTAATGAATGAGGAATCAAAATACTGGAAAGGATGTCATCTCTTACCTAAAACTGTCGGATTTGGGATTGGTCTGCCAGATTCCCTGCTATCGCCACCGCAAAATCACAATGTAAAAAGGGTAACTATTGCTCCACAACAGGTAAAAGTGAAAATAAATTATTTTTTACCATTTTTGGCATTCTATAACTTTTCTAAACCCTAATTAGGTTTTAAGACATGTTTTTCAATTATTACATTATGTTATTTCGAGAAATGGGTTTTACGTTTGTCTCTTGTGCAGTAATGAGTCTTTTAATGAGATAGCGATGAAGTAACGAGTTGTATTTTATACTTTTTCAGACTCGGTAAAAACACGAAAAAGTCACTGCTAGAGTCATATTTTAGCTCTTTTCTGACTCTCTAAAACTGAAAATATTATCGAGACTCTTGTTGTTTCGAACTAGTTAAATGGCTGCGAAACGATATCTACCCAGTATATGTTTACGCCTTTTTCGAGCTGGGATAGATTATTTACGAAAAAGGAATACCTTAGCCTATTGCGACTAAGAGGTTCTCTCAGATATTGTTTTCTACCTTTTCGGATATGAGGGACTATTTACGAAAAGGGATTTGCTGGAGTTTTCTTTTCTGCTTCTTTTCAAACTCCCTAAACATGAAAATACGCTGAGTTCTTCCTTTTTTAGAGTCGTTAAACCGTGATGACATCGGACATCGTCACCATGACGTTTCCCGAGTTCCTCCTTCCTAGGGCTCGTAAAATGTACTAGGATGGATTTTTATGAAGGAAAAACTTACATTACAAGAATATGCTATCCCCTTCAAGGTTGTTTTTCAAAAATAATTGGGGTACTCGCCAGAAATGGTGGGGGAAAAGGGGATCAATTTTTTGTTGTGTTGGCCATATGTCGCTCTTGAACATGACACTCATCTTCATTCGTGTCGGGTTGGGGACATATCATTCCGTCATTTTTTGTCTCCATGGGTTTGGGTAATCTGTTTTGGCCTCTCATATTCTCTTTTCCATGTCATTGTGACCTCATATACCTTAATGTCAAATACTACCAAATCTAGAGTCGTGTCACTGATATGGTTAAGAGAAGTTTTCCTTTGCAGTTTTCAACCTCCCTCTAATCCTCTGTTGGTCCTGATTCACTATCATCATTTTCCTATGTGTTGTGTCAATGATGTGGGAAACTTATGGACCTCCTTTGACTGGGTCACTTCCTGTTGACTTCAGCTCATTATCCAGGAAGTTGATCTAGAGACTCCCTTCCAGTACCTTGGAGATTACATGCCTTAATGGCAAGTTCTTCGCATTCAATGACAGGTCCACATAATTGGCCTTCGATTGAGTGACTCTGCGAGTGTTCGATGCCAGATCACTGTTCACATTCTGTGGATTGTACCTGTTGTACCTTGAGATTCATTGTCATTATTGGTGGTTTATCTCATGCCTGTTAACAAATTTCATCATTGGCTGGTAATCAGGTGACTTTCTTGCATGTTCGACTTCAGCTCACATATTTTCATGCTTGAATTTGTACTTTTTAGCATCGAGATGAAGCGCAAGACCCTGGGTCTCATCTGATAAGATCCAGGATGTGGAATATTGTGGTTTATCATGAATTATTGCATGAATCTTTTGATTGGATGGCTGCAACCATACCTGAGTGTATTTGTTGATCCTTACTGTTGGATGGTTGCATCCATACCTCGGATCTCAGGTTATATATGTACTCTATTATGGATGGCTATGCCCATGCCACATGTTCATGTATCAGATATAAATTATATTTGTACTTGCAAGTTTTTTGACAATGGTGTCTGGTTTGAATGCGTTCTCGTAAAGCATTTCACCCCTTCCTCTCTCTCGGACCTCATGCTTTAGGGGGCGTCTGTTACACAAAATTTTGTCACTGTTCCTGCAATCCCCATCTTGAACTTAGAGGATCATTTCTGTGACTAATAATAAGTGTCATGCCTTGCAAAGACCATCATTGCGTCCCTTGCCATGAGGAAAACATTCCTTCTGCTGACAATTTCCTGAGAAGACCATCAGAAACACATGTTTTTGCCTTGGTTCTAGTAGACAGTTATACCCTCGTGCCAATGAGGAAGATTAACACTGGGCCCCATGCCCATTGGCGCTCTGTCCTAGTGAGCTACTTGCACCAACCTATTTATGGAATCTTTTTTAAGAATAGAGGCAAAGTTTCCATCATAAAAATTTCGTGGGCGAGTCATTTGGAGTGGTTCGACTGAATAACCACGGCCTCCCTCCTTTGGCCTCTTGTTTCCACCTTTTGGGGAAACCTCCCAAGAGATAAGGCCTCCCTTCCACCATTGTAGGGATCCCAATCTCCTCCTCTCCCTCTATAAATAAAGCTATCTCCCATCGATACGCTAGCTGAACTGAACATATTATAACTGAAAGGTTGAAGAGAATTCCTGAAGTTTTCACTAGAAAGATAGAATGGAAAGAGACCTTTGTCAAGAGAGCTTAGTTTTGTGTCCTCAGCTCGTCCAAATTCCCTGACGATCCTTCGAGATGCGCTTCGACTGAACCCCGCTGAAGGAGGCTGCCACGTCAAGGCTCCTGTTGTAACTCTTTCTTCTATTTATATATATACATGACTATTGTCTGGTTCCCATCTTGCGTTAATGTGTTTTATTTGATGCAATATGCTTAACCCTCGTTGAATGGTTAGTTGATTATGAATGAAATCATTGTCTTGTATGCTGCTCTTGTTTGCTGATCTTCGTGCAGGTATCCGAGCACTGTTGCAGAAGGATTGTGACCCATCGAGACAGAGATCAAGAGGCCACCACCACTACAACGACGACAACATTGGACTCCAGGTAGGTCAATATACCTCATCCTTTTGATTCATTAATTAGGAACCTACAATTTAGCTTGTCCCTTTGTTTCTAGACCCACTCTAGGGATAGAGGGATTGTCTCTATCCGCAGAGAGGATTTACCTTCCCAAAAATGGGTATGAGAGGCCATGTAGGATCATGTGCGATGGGGTCATTCGTCAGCTTGGTTAAATTGGGCAGATTCAACGAAGCTAAGAAAGGTGCCTGAGAGGTTGATGCCATTGTAATGTGTGAAGACACAAAGTTATGGTTAGAAAGAGGGTTAGTCTGTGATGTACCCTGTATTGTATTTAGCTGGCTTCCTGAATGGGATGCACTCCTCTACCACCTAGGGGTCGTGGGAGGAGTGGTATGTGGTGTGGTGTTGGGAGACTGACTAGAGTTCCCAACGACGTCTGCCCCAATAAAGGACGAACCAATAATGGTGGCAGCGTTTCGTCTTTGACGCCTGAATGGAAAAATACCTGGAACTCCTCTCAGTAATGGGGGGAGGTCCAAAAGCCATCTGGATCGACGAGGTTCCATTGGGACTGTTCAGGTGTCGACCAGGTTTGGTTTTGGAAAAATTTTAGAGGATAGAGTCTATGATCAAAGAAAAATTCTTGTCACATACATAAAACAAAGAGAAAAATAAAATAAATTTCCCTTTAAATTAATCTATGTGATCAAGTAATAAAAAAAGTAGTTTTCATTCGTTTGCGTATGATACTAAAAATCCTAGAAGACCTATGTGTCCTCACACACTCAAAAGTAATTGGGCCTTGAGAATATTTCTTGCGAGTGCTGGCACAATGTCTCGTAAGAGCTGGCGATGCCCCCAATCAGCCGAAGAGAATCCAGGAAGGTAAGGTTAGAAGGTCTGGCGCTTGCCTGCTCCGTCACCTAAAGGGAAAAGGTTGCCTTAGTTTTTGGCCACAAAGAACCATCGTCCCATGTGAGCATTTGAGTTTTGGGCTTCTTGGTAGTCAACTAACAATACCGAGTATAAGCCAAGTTAGGTAGCCCCAACTGATACCGCACACACTGTGCCTAAGCCTAACCCCCTCTGAAACGAGTCTCTGCCGTGCTCGGGTTTTCTTTACTATGGGCTGATAGGTGGATTTGAAGCTCCCTAAATACAAAAATTATATGTTTCAATATGAATTATGATCAAGACAGCTTATTGGATGCCTACCCCCTTCATCCTAACTTAAGCTATAAATTATTTTGTGGCCCCTGTGGGGAGAATTTAGTGAGTTTGGTTAAGTTAGTTTTAGGTCTCTTTGCTTTGCTTAGTGGGTGAGTGTCTGTGAGAAAAAATTGGACAAGCACATAGTTTGAACATGTGGATATCTATGATCCTTTACAAAATCCCCTATTTAAACTATGTTGTATTGTTCCTGGCTCAAATGAAAAACATGTGCGGATAATGGGCCGCTTTCTATTTTTCCTAGTTAATCTATGTGACTAACTATAGGGAGATGGTGAATTGTAAATAGGGAGTGTTCATATGCTTACCTAGGATCACTGGAGGGTGAAAAGGTAGCAGAGATTACTTGCTCTTCTATAAACAATTCAATCCTAGTCTCGAAATTCCTAGTGAAAAAATTGAACTAAACTAAAACTTTTACACTAGAAAAAAGAAAACTAGCTATGCATGCATGGTCTTGGGCCACTTACTTGGGTTAGTTATCTAGCTATGTAAGTACCAAAATTTGAAATACATAATTTTTTTTCGAAATGCAAGTGATTTTTCCCCCTTACTTAAACTATGTGTGAACTTTGCAAAAATCAACTTGAAGTAAAACTGACATTAAGCCTACAAAAAGCAGCTAAAAGTGAGCTTTAACAAGTTGCGGGTTACCACAACCAGTACTGGCAGGTGTATTAGGGTCTGCCAAGCACCTTACAAGCAGGAAAAAATAGAAACATGGGAGAAATTTCTCATTCTGTATTTTGCGCGCAAAAGGCTAAGACAGGCGCGCTCTCTGCGCACAGGTCAGCTTTGAACGCGCGCCCTGCACCTCTGTGAGAAGAAAACGTGCGCAAATTCCTGCAAATTTTTTTTGGAGCTATTTTGCTTCAGTCTGTCACTTGGGGGTGAACTAGGGATTGCAATATAAATCAGGGGAAATTCAGCTCCACTCCACATCACAGACAAAGGTCTCTGCAAAAAAGGCACAACCACATAAACTTGGTAATAAAACATTAGTGGAGTCACCAATCCTGTTGTAGTGTGTTTGGTGCATGTATGTAAGAAATCACACCAACTTAAGGCGTGTGGTCTACCCACTTAAGTTATTGGCAACAGACAGAAAAAGAAGTGGAGTCAAGCAAGTTATTGGAACAAGATAGAATCAATAAGCATACTAGATAGAGAAATAACATGCATATGTAAACTAAAACTAAACTAAAAAATAAACAAATAAACACGAGCTCTGAAAAGATTCAAACGAAAGAAATAATATGAACGGTGGCCCTAGGCCCCATTCTATTGAGTGTTGGTAGAAATAAGATTGAAACTTTACCCTCTTGACAAAGGGCCCCTAGACAATGGTTCTAGGTCCCGATGCAAGGATGTTTTTATCTCAAGCTTGCCTCGGTGCAGTCTCCCTCTCTCTCTACTGTGTTGGACTGAAATTGTTGGATGGCCAACAATTGAGTCCCCTCTATCTTTAGCTCTGGCTCGCACACTGATGGTATTTCTTGGGCAATTCCGGCCAGCATAACAATGTGTTCACCAATTCTTCATCTCATGGTGGTCTTATATAGGAGATTTAAAATCCCCCCTTCCCTCTCTTGGTACATGGAGGATGGTGACCCAAGAGAGGGGTATGATTCCTTTGTGTGCTCCAAATATTCCATTGTGTGCTCACATAGTGTCTAAGGAGGCATTGGTGGCTGTCCTTAGGCAGCTACAAGTAAGGCATCACTTGTCCTTTGCTTTGTGTGGTCCCGGATAGTGACATTTTTCCACTCCCAGGATTGCGCACATATCAGGCAAAAAGGCGCGTGGAAGGCACTCTTCTCTAAGGATTATGCGCGCAAATAATATTTAGCACTAGTTCAAATTTGATTTTCCTCAAACCTTAGAGATTTTTAAATGCTTTCCAGATCCTACAATGTCTTCCAGCCGTGTAAATCCTTTTGCTTGACATTAAATAATGTCGTGTTCTGCTATACGATTTTCCAGTGTTAACAATGAGCTCGAAGGCATTGTTCCCTACAGCCTTGGTGATAGTGTACGAGATATTAGAGCGGGCGAAGCTTGCGGTGTGGTCCAGTGACGTGCTCCTTCTGCAAATGTAGCCACACTTTGTCACCCACGTGGAAGTGGTGTGGCACTCAATGTTGACCATGTCATTGCTTGTACTTAGCACTAGCTCTGTCCAATATGCCATGAACCTGCTGGTGGATGTGCTAAATGTGCTCAATGAAGTTGTTCACTTTGTTAACTTCAGACTGGACATAAGCTGAATTGTCCTGAGTAGCCACAAATGGCATGGTTACGTCAATGGGACATAGTGGTTGGAACCCCAGGCCCACCTGAAAGGGGCTGTGGCCAGTTGAGCTATGGAGAGCCTGGTTATAATTGTGTTGTGAATAGGGAAGGATCTCATCCCATGTGAGTGGATGATTTGAATTGTACATGTGCATAATGTGTACAATCATTTGGTTGACGACCTCTATCTAGCCATCAATTTGGGGATGGAAATATGTCGACTTGGTGAGCTTGGTGTCCATCATTGACCAGAGGCTGGACCAAAATGTGTTGAGGAACCTACTTTCCTGATCTAAGATGATAGAATTTGGTATCCCAAAGTGCACCCACACTCGTTTAAAGAAGAGTTTAGCAGTGGCTTCTACTGTGATATTCTTCTTGTAGGCCGACATAATGACCATCTTCGAGAATCTATCGATGACCATGAAAACATAGTCATTTCCATGCTTAGTAGAAGGAAGGCCCGACATGTAATCCATGGAGATGGATTCCCAAGGTTGACTAGGGGTAGATAGCGGAGTATAGAGGCCTTGCTTCTTGATGGTCGGTTTGGAAATGGAGCAATTCGTGCATGATCTAATGTACTTCCCAACATCTTGACGAAGTATCGACTAATAGAAATACTTCTGCTGTACTTCCACTGTTTTCTCGACCCCGAAATTCCCAACGAATCGACTGTAGTGTGATTCCAAAATTATCTTGGCACGCTCGCTTGAAGGAACACAAAGGTGTCCCAGGTGACATAACAATGCATCTTGGAGGTGAAAATTTGGAACTTGCGTACCCTCCAAGAGTGTCTTGTATGTGTGGCCGAATTTCGGATCGCTCTTGTAGAGAAGCGGCCAATCAGAAGTGTCATGCCCACAAGGGTTGAGAAAAATGGTTAGCGCCATGATCGGTGTCAGCTGAGGCTGTCTATAACATTATTGGTGTTGCCCTTCTTATACTTGATGTTCAAATGAAATTGTTGCAGATATGTGGACCACTTCTGATGGCGATTGTTCTCCAACTTCCCTTATGTCTGTATGAACTGCAGGGGTTGGTGGTCTATGTGGATGACTGTTTCCATCCCCAAAATGTAATGTTTCCATTGGTGGCATGCCTGCATAATGGAATACATTTCTTTGTCATAAGTGGGATACTTGCAGACTGTGTCCGACAGTGTCTCACTGTGATATGCCACTGGATGCCCCTGTTGAGTAAGAACTGCCCCAATAGCATAGTCAGAGGCATCTATCTTGATCTCAAATGGTTGTTGCAAATATGGTAATGTGAGCATTGGGGTACAACAGAGGTGGTGTTTCAATTCTACGAACCCCTTCTGTTGAGATTCCAACCAAAATAATTTTTCTTTTTCTCCTCCCTTGGTGACTTGACTCAAGGGCTAGGTGATATGAGAGAATCCCAACACGAACCTGCGGTAGAAATTAGCAAGACCAAGAAACCACCGAAGCTATGTTAGAGTAGTTGGGTCCGGACAATCCCGAATTACTTGGATCTTGGTTGGATCCACATGTACCTCCGTTCATCAATAATGTATCCCAGACACTGAACCTGGGTCATGCTAAAAGTGTACTTCTCCAAATTGGCACACAAATTGTGTTTCCGCAGTGTTTGGAGGACCTATCGGATGTGGTGGAGGTGCTCTTCCCAAGTCTGGTTGAAGATCAGGATGTCATCCAAGTACACTACTACAAATGAGTTGGTGAATGGCTGCAAGATGTCGTCCATAAGCCTCATGAAGGTTGCAGGAGAATTCGTCAACCCGAAAAGCATGACCACAAATTTTGAAAAGGCCTTCCTTGGCTTTGAAGGAAGTCTTCCACATATCAGAGGGTTCAATTGGTACCTGTTGATACCCAGACTTCAAGTCGATCTTGCTGAAATATTTCACCCCTTTGAGTTGATCCAAAAGGTCATCAATCCATGGGATCGAGTACCTATTCCAGACAGTGATCCTGTTCAGCACCCAATAGTAAATATAGATTCTCCAAGTCCCATCCTTCTTCTACACTAACATGATCGAGCTCCCACAAGGCGATGATCTCGACCAGATGTGACCTTTCTACAACAGCTCTTGAATCTGCCTCTTGATTTCATCGTTCTCCAAAACAAAGCACCGATTGATTGGTCCATTGGGAAGCAGTGCACCTGGTGTCAGATCGATATGGTGCTTGACCTGACAATGCAGAGGCACCTTTGTGTGTGAGGTGAAGATGTCCTCGTACTCCTCCATGACCTTGTCCATTTGTTGTTGTCGTGTGGAGGATCCCTGTCTAGAGGTTGTGGCCTCAATTTTTTTCTTGCTTTTGGGGTGGATCATCAAGAAAAAAAATTCCCAGTTTTGGAAACGAGCTTACTGCATTGTTTTGTAGTAACCAAAGAGATATTTGCAGGAGGTGGTACCTCTGGTATCCTGTACAACTTATTTCCTGAAGTAATAATAACAACATGAGGCTGGGAATCATACACAACAAGTCACTTCCACAAATATGGTTGGCCTAATAATACATCACAAACATCAAGAGGAGTAATGTCACATAATAGCTCATCTGTGAAGGGCTTGATGCTATAGGGAAGGTGACACTGTTGGTTGACGTGGAGATCCCGTCCTTGGTGAAGCCACCCGATGGTGTACAGTTGTGGGTGTGCTATGGTCGAAAAGCCCAAATGATTCACTACCTCTGCTGAAATGAGGTTCTTTTGGATCCCACTGTTGACAATAAAATAGAGCGGGGAATACTTTACCCACATCTCAGAGTGGAAGAGATGCTCCTCCTCCTCTGGATCTTTTGACTCCTCCTTTTGGATCTTTGCAGTAGAAACGGTGACGTTGGGCTTCACATCAATAATCTACTTCCCTTTATCATTCCCCTTGTCGGGTTCTGATTTAGAGTCGAAGCATGCATCTGATTCAGAAGCCCTCATCTCGGCCTTCGGTGGCTGCTTGGCCCGACACTCACTTGTGATGTGAGTTTACGTCTCATGGAACTCACACCACTTTCATGTGTCCTTCTTCGGCTTCATGGTGTTGTTCATTTCTTGTAGCTTTGGTAGGTTATCTTGGGTCGCCATGCCTTGGCTTTTTCCTTTGTTCTGCAGTTTGGGGGCACCTTTCCCTTGCTTTTGATTCGTATATCCAAAGTCTCGCTTCTTCTATTTGAATTTTTGCTTAATCTTGGCATCATACCATTATGCCGTACCGAGAAAGGAGATGTCAAGGAAATCCATTTCCTCCTGAATGTATCTTTGCAGACAACTGCAGTACTTCAACACCAAATGTTTCTTCAAATCTTTGATACCCAACTTTGTGCGCAGGGTATGGAACAAATTCGTCTGCTCATGTACATCTGATCTCTTTGCTACCACAACGTAGTCCATTGTATGTACTTGTCCTCATATCTTCCCACAGGATAATATGTTCCTTGATGGCATCTCAGAAATAATTCCAAGTGGGTATCACTGAGAACAGAGAGGGTTCCCCCTCGTCCTTTTTCTCACAGTAGGTTTCATAGCAGTCCTTGACATGGGGGGTAGCTTTGAGGAGTGAAAAAATAATCTGTACAAATTATATAACTAATGCGTTATACATCCAAGATTCTCCTGATCACACACTATTTGACTTCATGCATAATACAGAATCTCTTCTACTATTGATCATTACTTGCGGAAATTAAATCAATTGCATGCACACATTGAAACCATAAAAATTCTACAAGTGAATGGTAGTGTTTTAACCAAGTTATCTCCTCGAAGCTAAAACACGAACTATTTGTATATAATATATTTCATAGATATCATGTAATAACCACTTCAAATAAATTGATCATATCAAAGTTTCGAAGACAATACAATCGCTACTTCACAATCAGGCCCGATTCAGCAAAACCATGCACCGATCTTTGCCACCCCCAGCTCGCTCATCGCGCAATCTGGCGTCGAATATTGGCCCCAATGAACTTGAAATTGGTCCGGCCTTGCTCACACAATCTCATTGGCATCTCCAATCACCGTGTGTTGCAAACTTATGTCACTATGGTCACAAATCGATAGTCAACTCATTTTCTACCTACCTCTCCACCGGTCTCAACGAACTATCTTGCACTGTAGTTAACTGATGTATTATTCAGTTGATTAATGAGTTAATAATTAGTGAATTAATTAATAATTAATTCACACCACTCTCACTAGTGTATCAATCAGTTAGACTAGATACAACTAGCTCAACTCTGTCTAACTGAGTTAAACTGAACACAACTCCATTAACTACCTCAATAACTCCACCAAACTCTGTCACATGAGTTCTAACTGAAGTCTCCATGCAATAGCTCCACTTAACCCTCAGGAATAGCGTAATTCCTTCTGTCAGCTCCTGTGCCACATCTGTGCACTTAACTGAAGTGCTCCAAGAGAATAAGACAATGTTTATAGTCCAAATATTATTAAGAGCTAATAATATTCGACATATCTATTTTTAGACTGGCAATCTAAAAATAGATTCCGCCCAATATGTCTAAAAATAGAAGTCCATCTATTTTTCCAACTTGACCAACCATCCACAAATAGCATCCTGCAACTCATAGAATGTGATCGACATGTCTAAAAATAGACATAGTCTAAAAATAGACTTGCGCCAAAAATAGCCTGCGGGCCCACTTAGTGAAGGCGACTCTTTTCACTAAGCTCATCATCTTGTTGCAATCTCAACACTCCCTCTCAACAAGATAGGGATTATCTGCCACCTCGATCCTACCTCTGTGGTATTCAAATTTTCTCTTGGTGAGCGCCTTCGTCAAGATATCAGCATCCTAATCCTCTATAGGAATGTAAGAAAGTAACATGATCTTCTGCTGCACACAATCTCTGATATGATGATACCAGATGTCAATGTGTTTAGATCTATCATGAAATACTGGATTAACCGAGAGTTTGATGCAACTTTGATTATCACAATATATCATAGTAGGCTCTAAGTGTGAACCGAACAACCCAACCAGGATCTTCCTCATCCATATAGCCTCACATATTGCAGCCAAACTCACTGCCATGTACTCGGCCTCCACTGAACTGAGTGCCACGGATCTCTGCTTCCTGCTGTACCAAGAAACTGCTGTCGACCTGATACTGAAAATCCCTCCATATGTGCTCCTTTTTGTCCGTTGGGCTCCCTTCCCAATCTGCATCCATGAAGCCATGCAGCTTCACCTCATCCGACTGTCTGTACCATAATCCATATCCCGATGTGCCTCTGAGATATCTCAATACATGCTTTCCTTCCTTCCAAAAGAGCTTGGTAGGATTAACCATAGCTTGTGAAAGCTGGTTAATAGTGTAGCATATGTCAGGTCGTGTATTGACTAGATACATAAGCGACCCCACCAACTGTCGGTAAACAGTGGCATCCACTACCTCTGTCGATGTAGCATCCTCTTTCCTCCAACCACCAGGAAGATGAGTGTCGATAGGCTTGTAGCCATGCATGTTGAACTTCTCCAGTATCTCCCGAGCATACTTTCCTTGAGACACAAACATTCCATCACTGCGCTGCCAAATTTCCAATCCCAGGAAATATGAAGGAGGCCCAAGTCCTTCATCTCAAACTCTTTTGCAAGATCAACCTTGCATGAGAGTATCAACTGTTCATCACCCGTCAGAATCAAATCATCTACATAAAGTACAATGATCAACAACTTAACCTCCACCACAATCTGGTATAGGTTTGGATCCGCCTCACTCTTGGTGAATCCAAGATTGGTGAAATAACTGTCTATCCATGTGTACCAAGCACGAGGTGCTTGTTTCAACCCATACAACACTCTTTTGAGCCTGCACACATGCGACTCGTTGCTGAAGATCTCGAAACCTTCGGGCTGCTCTATGTACACCTCCTCCTCAATGACTCCATTGAGGAACGCAGTCTTCACATCCATCTGATGAATGTGCGATCCCATCTGCACTGAGAGATCTAGGATGCTCCGTATGGAAGAATACCTTGCGACAGGTGCAAAGGTTTCCTCATAGTCGATCCCCTCAATCTGTGAGAAGCCCTAGGCAAAAAATCTTGCCTTGTACTTCTCGACGCTCCCGTCAGCTGCTTGCTTCACTTTGTAGATCCATCTCAAACCTATCACTGATTTCCCTTCCGGCCTTGGGACAATATCCCATGCACTGTTTTTGACAATCGAATCATACTCTTCCACCATGGCATCTACCCATGCAGGGTCCTCCATAGCTTCCTCGAAAGAGGATGGTTATGTCACGATACACTTGCTCATAAGAGCCATGTATCTAGTATATTGGTAAAGTGACTGTCTCTGTCTGTGCTGTGATGTAGGTGCTCCTACAATCTTCTCTGCATCAAGATTCAGTCACTCAGCTTCTGTAGTGCGCTTCCGCCCTCTGATGGTTGGCGCTGCATGAGTGGTTTCTTCCACTCCATGAACCTCCTCTTGTAGCTGATCCACATCCTAAGGCTCATCCTTAGGAACTAATAGCTCCTCATCTGCATGCAAGTGTGGCTCCCTCTCAAGCGAACACTTCATGGCTTTCTCCTCATGAAATTTGATATCCCGTCGCACAACAGTCTTGCGACTGTCTGGAAAATACACACGATAGTTGTGGGGTGTATCAGTGTACCCCACAAATATCCCAACCTCTGCGGTCAGCTCCAGCTTCTTCCTGGCATCCTTCATCACATGAATGTAAACAGGTGAGCCAAAAATCTTCAAATGAGAAATATTAGGCTTCTTACCAGAAAACGCCTCTTCGTGTGTACTCATGCCAAGTACTCTATGAGGACAACAGTTTTGCACATAAACCATAGTATTGCATGCCATAGCCCACAAGTGTATGGGAAGGCCCTGATCATGCAAAATCGGCCATGCAACACCCATGATCGTTCTATTCTTTCGCTCAACGACCCCATTCTGCTGTGGGTTATGAGGCACTATGAGCTCTCTTCGAATTCCTTCTGCGCTGCAAAAGTCTTTGAATTTGCCAGAGATGAATTAACCACCATTATCGCTCCTAAGAGCCTTCACCTGCTTCCTTGATTCTTTCTCAACCAGTGCCTTGAACTCACAAAACTTTGAGTATGACTCGCTCTTCTTCTGCATGAAGAAGATCCAATACTTACGAGAAAAATCATCAAAAAATATCACATAATACCTGTGCTTTACTGTCGAAGCTACTGAGAAAGGTCCACACACGTCTGTGTGAATTATCTCAAGGATCATCGTGGCACGACTATCCTTCTCATGAAAGGTGGCTTTCACAAATTTTCCCAAAGTACATCCCTTGCACTGTTCTGACTGTGCAAGTGTACCTTTGGGAAGCCCGATAGAAATCTGCTGCAAAATTTTCAAAGCACCATGGTGAAGATGGCCCAATCTCCTGTGCCATAGCTCGCCCTCATCCCGGCTCACCACTCCTTCTGCCTTGCCTGCCATTGCTGTGCAACCATCTACCTGCAACTGATAAAGGTTCTTAACTCGAACCCCTATCCTCCAGGTTTCACTAGTTGCCTAACTGCGCAGGAAAGCCTTTCCCTCGCTAAAGACAACATCATATCCCTTGTCTTCCAACATCGCCACAGAGATCAGATTCTTCTTCAATCCTGGAACATGCATGACATACTTCAAGATGAAAGGTTTTCTAGACTCCCTCTCAAATGAAATGGTCCTGATACCAGTCGCACTGTATCTACCATCATTGCCCATCTCGATGTGCACTCCAAGATCCTTCTCATCCAGATCAGTAAACAAATCTTTGTCTCTGGTCATATGGAAAGATGCACCACTTTCAAGAAACCACACTGAACCCATCATACTTGAGATCGAGCATGCAATCAGTTCAATCATCTATCTATGACATCTACATGTATTTGGCCCTCAAATATGAGAATGCCAAAGTTTACTTGTACCTTAAAAGGAGTAGTGCCTCCAGAGTGGCTGTTGGACGCAGATGCGCCACCAGTGGGCAGTCGTTGAAGGATTTGCGCAAAGTTATCCATCATCGTGTTCCTTTGTTTTTCGAGGGCCTCCTTGAGAAATATTTTGATAGGATATCCTGCTCCCTCATATTTATTTTTGTCCCCCATGGGTGGTCATTGGGGTTTGCAAGGCTGATCTTGCAAAGGTTCAACCAGATCGAGCCCTAACTCCTTATACCCCATCCTCGTTGGGGACATGAAAAGAAGGATCGAGAAAGAGAAGACTGCTCTGATAACACTAATCCAAATTTATGCAGGAACACAACATAATACACATATAGCCATAAATATAAAAATGCAGTGGAAATAACACTTCATTTCATTAATATCAAGAACTGAAATTTGTTTACAGACATAATGGAAATCAACTAGCTAGGGCGTTCATAGCTTATCTTTGAGAAGAGATGTGGTGGCTACAGGACTTTGAACTCTGTATTACAATGAGGCTCGAAGGCCAATATATTATTGAGAAATAATGGAAAACCCTAAACATCCAAATACCTAACCCTAGGAGATGAAACACCAGAATTATGGCCTCGTCGTGGTAAATTGGTACATCAATTTCCCGGGGTCGTAACTTTGGCATACTATCTCCGTTGTACACACATGATACATTGTTAGAAAGATCTATCAGAGGAATAAAATTGTTGATAATGAGTGTTGAGTCTAGAAATGACTACATTGCGATGCCCAAAAAACGTCTTTTAGGGCCTCAAAACGGCTCCGGAAGTTCAGGACCCAAAAAACTGCTAAAAATAGTAAACTGTGCTATAATTAAGGAAAATGAAAAATTGAAAGACACAATGGTGGGGCTCCAAGTGGAATAGGCGGGTGGATGCCAATATCCACCTGTATCAGAGCTCTTCTTGGGCTTGATGTGCAAGTACACCTGTTCCCCAACCTGAAACTCCTTAATCATCCTATTCTGATCTAGATAACTTTTCTGCCTATCGTGTTTTTCCTTTAGATTCTGCTTGATAACCTACATTTCCTATTCCATCTCTACCAACATGTATGATCCAATCAATACATTGTTAACTATATCATTCCAAGTGATAGGAATATAACAACTTTGCCCATATAGTACCTCAAATAGACTCATTCTCAAAGACTCTTGATATCCATTGTTGTAAGAAAACTCAACCAGAGGGAGATACTCTTCCCACTTTCGCTATTGATGCATAACATACATTCTCAACATGCCCACTAAAATCTTGTTGACCATCTCTATCTGTCCATTTTTCTGCGGATGATAAGTTGTGTTGAAGGCCAACTCTCTACCCAAACTTACAAATAACTTTTTCTAGAACCTAGAAGTGAACTTAACATCCCTGTCTGACACAATATTCTTTGGTACAACATGCAACCTCACCACTTCTATGATGAATACCTGTGCCACGTCACTAGATGAATATGTAGAGTTCAACCTGTTCACCACAACCATAACAAAATCATGTTTTTTAGATGTCCTCGAAAAACCTATAATGAAATCCATGGAAATGACCTCCCATTTCCACTTCGGAATCAAAATAGGTTGTAGTAATCCACCTGGATGCTTACACTCCACTTTTACTTGTTGAAAATTCAAGCATCTAGCCATAAACTCTGCCACTTCCTTTTTCATATTTGACCAATAATAAAATCTCTTCATAACTGTCAATGTTTTTTGATATCATGGGTGACCTGAATACAACTTAGCATGAAATTCCCTCAATATAAGCTTCTTGAGCTCATTGTTATATGGCACATAGATCCTGTCCCTAAATTTTACCAAGCCATCTTCTGTGAGACGTTATTCCACATCCTGATCACATATACCCTACTGTAACCTGTGCATAATATCCCTATACCTGTCATCTTGTTGACCCACCTATAAGATCCGCTCCTGTAGAGATGTCCCATAAGAAATCGTAGCTGCTATATGATTCACCTGCACTCTCCTGCTAGGAGCATCTGCAACCCTATTATCTTTACCTTCAATGTAGCTGATCTCAAAGTTGAACTCATTGATCATGCCCAACCATCTAGCTTGTTTTGCATTCAGATTCAATTGATCAAATAGATACCTCAATCAACTGTGATCACTCATCAATACAAACATCCTGCCAAGAATACAGTGTCTCCACATCTTCAATGCATGAATGATTGTTGCTAACTCAAGATCATGTGTCAGATAATTATGCTCATGCTCATTCAGTTTCCGTGATTCATAACACACTACTTTTCATTCCTGCAAAATGACTCCACCAAGTCCTCTCTTATAAGAATCTGTACATACTATAAACACTTTGATTAGATATGCAATGTTTAAAACTGGAGCATTTGTCGATAACTACTTTAACTACTCAAAACTGACTATATCTTCCTCTATCCATTCAAATTTCTTACCTTTCCTTTGCAACGATGTAATAGGATAAGCAATCTATGAGAAGTTCCTTATGCACCTCTTGTATTAACCTGCTAGTCCCATGAATGATCTTACCTCATCCACATTCCTAGGAGCTATCCATTCCATGATAGCCTTTATCTTTTCTAGATCCACTGCTATGACTTCCTTGGAAACCACATGTCCCAAGAATTTACCTCTGTATGAAAGAAACTTAATTTTCTAAGCTTAGAATATAAATGATATTCTCTTAGCAATCTCAACACTGTTGCTAAATGTTTGGCATGCTATTCCTCATTCTTAGAATATATCAAGTTGTCATCAATAAATACAATAACAAACTTCCCCAGATAACGACACAAAAAACTATTCATCAAGCACATAAAAGTATTTGGAGCATTAGCTAAATCGAAAGGAACTACAACAAACTCATAATGCCCATACATGGTTCTGAAAGTTGTCTTGTAAATATCCTCTTCTTTGATGCGTACCTGATATTATCCTGATCTCAAATCAATATTTGAAAAAATTGTTGCTCCCTTTAATTGATAAAACAAGTCATCAATCCTTGGCAATGGATACCTATTCCTGATGGTTAGCTTATTCAACTGCCTATAATCGATGCATAGCCTAAGAGTACCATCTTTTTTCTTCATAAACAATACTGGTGCACCCCGCGATGACACACTTGGCCTAATGTATCCCTTTTCAAGCATTTTATTCATCTTCAACTTCAATTCCACTAACTTTGGCGTGCTCATCTTGTACGGTGCCTTTGATGTTGGTGTTGCCCCTGGTACCAACTCAATAGAAAAGTCCACTTCCCTGTGAGGCCACAACTCTGAAATCTATGCTGGTAACACATCCTGAAACTGTTGTAGAATTGGGTACCTGTTTAATACCTTCACATCTTCAACATACTTACCTCTATCACTAGAAATATGTACTGCAAATAACACACACCCTTTCCTGTGACTGTGATTTTCCTACATAGTTGTACCAATCTCACTGGCATTGCCTTCTTATTACCCTGCAAGATTCTTTGTTCTCCATTGACATCCAAACACTCAATATACTTATCATAGCAGTCTACCTTAGTCATGTGAATATATAGCCAATCCATACCCAATAACATACTATATGATCCCAACGGAAGTACATTCAAATGCGTTGATGTAGGAATTCCCTTCAACTCAAATGCACAAGCTCTTGAACAATGATGAACTCTTATATTTGTACCTGTATCCAACTGCACTAACCTGTAACATGTAACCTACACCTGTAACAAAACCTGTACTTGTAGCATACCTATACTTGTAGTATACGTACGTGTATCATATACGTAATTGTATCATACTTGTACCTATAACATACATGTACCTATAGATACCTATACATGTACCTGTAAACAACCAAACTTGTAAACCTTTAGTCTTGTCATTCCCTTTCCAACTCTGCTTAGTCTCAGACCCCAGACTTGCACTTTGATTGCTCATAACAATGCTTCAACTTTCTGATGGCTTCCTCCAATGATTTAGGCTCATCAAACTCAATCCTATCTTTGAATGCTACAGACAACCCATTGATGAATCTCTGAATATTCACTTTCTCCTCCTTCAGATAAGGCACATACCTCAATAAATCCAAGAATATTTTAGTGTACTCCTCATCGGTCATAGATCCCATCTTCAACTCATAGAATTAATTTGCCTTGTCATCATAGTATCTCTATGATAGGTACTTCTTCCTGAAAAGACTCTTGAAATCATTCCAAGTCAACTCCTTTTCATGAATACATTTGACATTATTTACATTTTCCCACCAAATATATGCTTTATCGTTAAGACTGAACATAGTTATTTTGGCCTTCATTTTCATTGAGTAATCATACAATATGAAGAACTTATTCATTCCAAGAAACCAAGCTTCTGCATCCTGTGATTTCTTCATTTCTCCATCAAAGGTGGCTGGCTTGTTTTCTTGAACTCATCTAGAAAATATCCCCTGTCATTCCTCATGTAAGGATGATAACGATGATGAAAATGATACCTGTCAGAACCAAAACTATAATAGAACATGTGTCCTTCCCTTCTCATGTCCAGTGTATCCATGAACCTACCACCTCTGATCATGTCATCCCTATCTGACCTATGCCCACCTTTAGACCGAATTCCATATCCCCCATTAATCCTATCCTCTTGTCCATGATTGCTTCTAAGTGGTCCCTGTATTCAAGTATGATAAGCTCTAAAGAATAACTGCATTGACTTCTACTTGTTTCTCTTGTGCCCTAGCAAGTCTCTCTTGTGATTGAATGATTCTCTTATTATCTACTTTGCAACTCCTTATTTCTGCCATTATGCTATCCATCTTTGTTCTTCTCTTCCTGCAAGGCATACTATGTCAGGTAACCCAAGTCATAAACAAACCAACATACCTCAGTATAGCTTGGGGAGGATATATCATCTGCAAGACCAACCAAATTAGCACAATATATGCATAATCATAATCACAACAATACATAGACATCATATTAATCACCATCCAATTACCATGCATGATGCCTCAACACCAACACCAACTAGACACAATGCATGCATAAAAAAAAGTGTACAACACACATTCATACACAATACATACAAACACTGCCATATATAACCAATGCATAACTGACATATACTCACGATAAAAACATCCAACATCAACACCACTAACTTTAACATGGTGACACAACTGTGACCATGACCACCACCATGCATACACAACGAGCACATATACCACAAGCATAAATAACACATATGCAACTAAAATGTATGCATGACCAACACACCACCGATCCAGTCCAAGGGGTGAACCATGCTCTGATACCACTTTGTAACACACCTCCTCCCACATTTACCAAAGATAACTGGTCCATCGGGGTAAACATGTGACGAAGAGTTACTATGATATGATTCAAATTCCCAAGTAAAGTTAAGGAAGTGAAACCGACATGATAAGACCAATATGACCTTCTACATATGCTTCAGAACCTTTAGGAGCCAAACAACCCTTCTAGGTGACCAACCCCTCAGAAAACTTACTATTCTGATGATCTATACATTTAAACACTCCCATGACAAGCCATTCATGTGATTGAGGCCTTCTAGTCGGTCCCACAACAAGGAATGCCAAATACTATGGATTTTTTCAGGGAATTCTGAGCCAACGAGCCCATAATTTGAGCCACTTTTTCAGGTCTAGGTCTTAGGCCACTGCCCATAACTTTATGAAACTTTTAGAAATGAAAAATAACAATGGAAAAATGCTACTAATGTTAACATTGGTACACATACTTGATATAACCCATATTAACCATGGCAGGAATTTTGTTAAACATATCACAAATATGTATTCTAAAGGTCATAACAACATATCCGAGCATATGGGTCTCATACTTATCTAAGATTTTTAAGGAAGCATTGATGCCTTATCAAAATAGCTTCATTATCATATATTAGGTCATACATTCATTTTTTATTCATTTTCTAATCAAAACATGATAATATCCATACATCAAGTCTTTCATAAAACTTGCTCATAGCCAACATATAACCAATATAAATAACAAGGGTATAACAACCATAACAACCACATATGAAAAAGTATATTTACCCATCAAATACAAGAGGGAAATAAATCTTATTAAGATATGCAAAACACAACCAGGTTTGGGAATTCCATGTACCACCCGACCATAGATTGGGCTGAACCAAATATTTCTTTAAGACAATCACCCCTGTGCCATATTCCAAGAATGAGTGTGGGATCTCATGGAATAAACCAAAAAAAATAAAACTGGAGCTTCTAGATGCCAAATAGCCTCAACCCTCAACCAATGATTCCACCTCATGTTCGGACATCACTAACCATCACCAGATCGGTCTCTACCCAAGTTGTCCAGGAATCCAGAGCATTTGTTCCAAACAGGGCTTCTAGGACTAATAACTCAACCCACAACTGTTGCCAGGCTTCTAGAGAGTTTGTCCAACCAGGGCTTCCAGGACTAGTAACTCAACCCTCTAAGGTATTCTAGAGAATTTGTCCAACCAAGGCTTCTACGATTAGTAACTCAACCCAAGTTGTTACGAGGCTTCTAGAGTATTTTTCTAACCAAGGCTTCTAGGAACTAATAACTCAACCCACAACCAAATGAACATGAACACCAATAAGAGAAAAAACATAAAACCCACAACACCATGGATATATAGAAAATGGCAAGGCTAGGAAAAACCACTATCAATTCAAGAAATCATCCATGCTAATGACATATCATAACCAAGAAACCAAATACATGTGTCATGCATGCCAAAACTAACAAGTAAATCATACATGCAACTCAGTACTTGCAAGAAAAACCCATTGTATCTGATGATCCCGATGTTCTCTTGCATTTCCTACTCTTCCTTTGACTTCTTGCTCCAAATCCCAAGTATGCCACACCTCCAAGAGTTCCCCAAGAAAAATCTAAGTGTCCAAGAGTATGAGAGAGAGAGAATAGAATGAGAGCTCCAAAACTGAACTGACAAAAGACTACAAAATTATCCTCAAAATACTTTTTATTAACGAGGCCTCTATTTTCTTTAATTTTCCATTATTATCCTTCATTTTCCTCCTCACATGCAACTTGTGACCTTTCACCTTCCTTTTCTCCTAATTTCCATTATTTTCATAAATAAAATGCCAATTAATGCCATTTTTCCTTTCCAAAGCCTTTTCCATTTCCTTTTCCTATTTCCATAGCCATTAATTAATCACAAGTGATCCCCATCACTATGTTTTTTCCCAACATTCAGCTTGGAATACATGTCTGATGACCACAGTTATTATTTTGTTTTTATTAACTTTATTACATGGATTTTTGACTAGAGCTTTTACACATTCACTTTGCCTATATGAGGGAAACTTTTCATTCATTCTTAATCAGACAACATAGAGCTTCAATCTCATTTAAATTACACTTAGATAAACTTGCATTATGGCTAATTTCCTGATGATAAATTGTCTTAATAAGGCTCCACACACACACACACACACACATATTCCAAATTCGTGACAACCCAAGGTCTCTTCTAGGTTGTCTAAATTGTATGAAACTAAGTTCCATAACTGAACTAATATGGCACATTTACATTCATTAAAAAGGTTGTACCAATTTATCAAGTCTTCTAATAGACTTTACCAATTTATGGGTTTATCAATGAAATATTTACCCTTTAATATTAAATGTTCGATGAATACTTATTCCTCATCCTCATTAGATATTTTATTTTCCATCCATCTTGATGCTTTCATAGTGGAAAATTGGAGGAATCAACTAACATGACCATTTTTAATTTCATGTTCTAGTTTGGTGTATTAGGTTTGAAATCTTCCAGAAGCAGTTTGAGGAATTCTACACTCAAATACCTTTCCAACGACATAAGAAAGACCTCAAATGAAGTCCATATGCAAAATTTATGCCACTTGGAAGTTGACCTTCCTATTTCAACCACCATGATTCAAGAGGATGCCACATCAACCCCCATTATTTATGGAAAAGGGGCTAGCCACATCATCATGATTAAGAGGACTTAATAAAATTAAATATTGTAATTATAGTTAAGAGTTGAAGGAGCCAGCCTTAGTAGGCTATCCAACTGAGTTATAATTGGGACACTAGGAGGAAAACTAGTTCCATTCTATTCAATCCATTTTGTTCCAAGATCAGAAGAGTAGCTAAAAGTGGAAAGATAGAGAAAGCAAAGAGGGTTTTTGTACTATATCATCCCACATTCCACAAGTATCACTACTTTTCCTTACATACATTTCCATTTCTAGAAAGAGAGAGTAGATCAACCTCACCTTCCAGTTGGGTTTTCTCCTAGAAGGGTTTCCTAGATCATATCTTATGTTCATTATTGTTTGTCAGTTTTATTTCATTATTTTCTATTTTCCATATTTTATCTATTGCATGCACAAACATAATGTAGTAATTAATGAATCTAGAAATCTAAGGGAAAATTTATCCTTGTAGCGTAGATTTTGGATTTTTGAATATGTTTTAGTACATCTATTGTGACGAACTATCCAATGGAATATCAATGACATTTTCATTTAGTCCTCACTCTGAAATTTAGGCATTTTCTTCGAGATTTAGTGATCTGGATGGAAAGTGGCATCCACCCATGGTATTGTAACTCAAGAAGGCCTCAAAAATACTATAAATAATGAGCCTCACCTTGTAAAAGGATATATTGATCCACCATGATGTAATGATAAAATTTTTTTTCTCTCATTTAATAAAGTATTTTCCTTTCAATGTTTTTGTGATTCATTTTGTTGCAGTTATACACTTTTTTCTCTCCCCATCTCTTAGAATTCATGGTTCCTCAATCTTAGCCATCATGATCTAGATCAGTGGTATTAGAGCCAGGATGGTCCAATGGCTCCAAGATGTAGTATGCTTGACCTATAGAAAATATCAAGAGTGCGAAATATGCTAGAGATACCCTAGAAAATAACACAATGAGATGATAAAAAAGGAAATATTATATTAAGATCTGCACCAATATTGTTCGCTTTCCTCTTTGAGGGGGAAACCTCTAGCAACACAGAGCTCAATTACACAAGACACGACAAGAATTCCCTTACTATATTCAATAATATATAGTTTCATGAGACCCAAAACCATAACTACTCATGACCTCTTGCATAATGTGGTTTAACCACTATATTTATTAGCTATGGCATGTTATAACTAATTGTTGTCCCTTTTTTATAATGCGGGTCAACCACTTACAATGCTTACATGATTTATTTATTAAACTAACTAATCATGACCCTTACAGGGCCTCTTGGAATTATTACATTAATAAAGGGATTAGGATCAAACCTTAACGTTCCCTCCCCCTTTAGAAGTAGCCTTGTCCTCAAGGCTAGAGTTGTGTAAATTTATGGAGAATAATTGTCAGTTCCCATGTCACATCTTCTCATAAGGTGTCTTTCCCCTCGATGAGGACTTCCTTGATAGTGCGGCCACGAAGTTGTCATTCCTGTGAATCCAACATATGTTCTAGTTGGATCCAAATAGAACCTTCCTTGTCTAGTTCAGGCAGTATGGTATGGACCTTACAATTGTGCCCCACGACTTTCTTGAGGCAAGAGACAAGGTGGATTTTTGAAGTGGCCAACAGGGCCATTTTTTAGGTGAGATAGCCAATAGTTGAATCACTTGATAAGGCCCATTTAATCTTGGCGCTAATTTTTGGAAGCCCTTTTCTTTGAGAGATGTCTACTTATAAGGTTATAGAAAAAGACACACTTGGTCACCCATTTGAAAAGAGGTTTCTGAACGATTTTGGTTAGCTTGTTTCTTCATCTAGTTTTGTGCTTGATGAATATTATCCTTCAGAAGAGCGAGAGTGGCGGCATGGGTCTGAAGTAGCTTATCAACCACCTACACTTTGGAATATAACAAGTTGGATTAAGTGGGATTTGGCCATACACCACCTCATATGGTTTCATATTGGTTTTTTCATGATAATTAGTATTATACCACCATTTTGCTAAAGGTAACCACTACATCCATTAATGTTGTTTATCTGAAGCAAAGCACCATAGGTAGGTCTCCAAACATTTTTTTACCACTTCGTTTTAACCATATGTGTGGGGGTGATATGTTGTAATCATTTAGAGTTGTGTTCCATTTAGCTTAAAAAAATATTGTCAAAATTTTCTATTTAGGTGGAATTAGGATCAAACATAAGAGAAGTAGGCATGCCATGCAATTTGAAAATTTGATCCATGAAGACTTGAGCCACCAAAGTTGGAGTGAAGGGGTGTGGTAAGGCATAAAAATGGGCATATTTGGAGAGTTGATCCACTAACACCATGATTACTGACTTGTTTATTGATTTAAGGAGACCTGTAATGAAAACCATGGAGACATCCTTCCATATAGAAGTAGGTAGTGACAAGGGTTGTAAGGTTTCTGGTGTCCTCCTTGTTTCCCCTTTTTTGTGTTGGCAGACATCACATTCAACTACAAATCTAAGAATTTCTTATTTCATCTCTTCCCAAAAGAAGGAGCGACATGCCCACGCATAAGTCTTTTGAAAGCTCGAATGTCCCATATTGGGTGAGGAGTTAAACTCTGTTAGGATGTGTGGTTTGAGAGTGGAGTTAGGGGAGAGGATCACATGATCCTTATATCGAAGAATATATTCCTGCCAAGTATAACCTATTGGGGGTTAGGATTTTCTTATAACCTTTGGATTAGCTAGGATGGATGGGAAAACCATTCTTTGCATGCCTTCTCAATCCAATATGGTATGGGAAAGGATAAGGATAAGAGTCTGCTTTCCTCCTCAAATTGTCGTGACAAATCATAAACCACAACATTGTCTCTACCCTTCTTATAAACTATCCCATAGTCATAGCCCAACATTTTGATAAGCCATTTATTTTGGTATGAAGAGGATAAGTGCTACTCAAAAAAATGCTTTAGTCTATGATGGCTAGTTCAGATCTAGAAAAGTCATCCAAGAAAGTATGGTCACCAAGTGTTTATTGCATGTAGGATGGTGTTGTACTATACAACAACCCTCCCTTTTTCTTAAAAAAATTTAGAAATAAAATTCATTTAGAAATAGGGTCCCTTTCTCTTTTTATAGAAATAAAAGACTTAGAAATAAATATTCATTGTTTTGAAAAAACTCATCTTTTGTTTACTAACCAAATACAACATTCAAAACTTCCGATCCGATCCAATATAGAAGGCCTTATCATAAAAAAACAAATCAAGTTTAAAAGCCCAATCGCAATCGAAGAATCGGAGAAAACCCTTAAAAGAAGTTTCATATACTCATTTCAAATCCTTCGATGCGATTAGTTCGATCGGAAATCTTCAATCAAAAAGAGTTTTAAATTATTTATTCGTATAACTTCCGATGCGATGCGGCCAGTCGCAATCGAATGATCGGGATGTTCTTTAATAAGCTCTTTACGGTCAATTGAAATTCCCCGATCCGACGCACGTTAGTACAATAAACGCTTTTAAAAGAAAATCAAACATTTGTTCATTTAAATTTTATATAGTAGACCCCACCATTGGAAATCGGAAAAGTTTTCAATCGGAATCGGCCAATCGAAAAAAACGTATTGTGATGTTTATGTGCCATTCGAAAACTTTCGATGCGATTGATAAATGCCATTTATTACATGCGGAAAATTCAGAATGGATGAATATTTTAATATTTCACAAGCGCCAATTCTGTTTGTACGAGGGCATTCAATAACAAATCGAATGAATATTGTTAATGATTTGTTTTTTTTTTAATACGTGAGTGTGACCCAAAAGGAGCATTTACGCGGTATACGAAACACATAAATAAACATCATAAGTTCATAAATCATCCCGTTTGAGTTGCTTGTTTGTCACGACTGAGAGTTTATTGTCTTGCAGAGCCAAAGAACACCAAGCCCGTTCATTCACAGACAAAGGGAAGCAATAGAAAACGCAGAAATGTCGAAGAGAGCGAGAAGAAACAAGACTGCTGTTCCAGTTAAATTTGTTGAGACTCCTACGGTTTCAAAAGAAAAGCCCACGAAACTAAGATTAGTCACAGATACCTCATGCCAGGGGCTTGGAAGAATGACGTGGGAAGGGGTCTACAACCTATTGGAAAGAGAAAACCCCAAGGTCACAGTGGAAAAAGCATCGGTTCCAGACGAAGATAGTTCAGATTCCGACTCTGAGATCACCGAAAAATCACTTGCAAATTCATTTTTGCATCGAATTGCAGCCAGAGCGAGCATCATGCCTTATTATGATGCAGTTCGATGGGTTATTGACAGTGTGAAGATACAAGACAGAACATTTGTTTCAGCATCTGGAGTGTCTTTTGGCTCATTTAAAGCAGAGGACCTAAAGGCAATGTATCACCTTCGAGACCCGCAGAAGGTGTATAACAAGGAGTTTATCAAAGAATTTGCTGATAATAACAAAGTCCAATCTGACCCAATCAGAGATTGGAAGAAAAATCCAGAGAAGCACCGAAATGAAACGTCCGGTATGTATTCTGTAGATTCCCTTTTACCTCCGTATTGCTATGCCGCTGCCATGATGTGTAGATTATTTGGCAATGATAATTCAGCTAGGTTTTCTATACAAATGGTCCCATTAATCCTAGCCGCTGTCAATTCCGACATCATGGATTGGGCTGTTATTCTTTCTGATAGAATGGCCAATAGGATACTTGAGTACAGACAAGAAAAAACCGCTAGAAATTCCACTCCCTTTTTCTTTTGTGCCTATATTCTTGATGCTCTTTGTTTTAATTCCGAGTTTCCCTTATTTGGATGGAAATGGACTCCCAAAGACCCTACCCCAATTCATATTTATCATAAACTACTTTGGAAGGTTCATTTCCAAGATAATGTATATAGAATCTGTCATGGTTTCCTTATCCCTGTTTTCCAAACCATTTATAATCGCTTCCCTCCTAGATTCTCTGATAAAGCTAAGGCCGACTTATCTGCAATAGGAGATTGGTTTGGGGAGGAGAAATTTACATATATCAGGGTTTTTGGTAGTATTGTGGAACCACATGTTCTTCCTCTTATTGTTCCAGACAAACTTATTGCTCAAGAAGTTTCCTATCAATTGACAGTTGAAGGGATATCCAGGTCTTTGAATAACAGTAAGAAGAGAATGTGGCCTCAATTCCCATTCAATTGTGGTCAGTTTACTTTAAATGACTTCAAGCATGCTGAAAAAGAAGTTGCCAAGATAAAAGGTTGTAGATTTGCGACCATTCCTGGAAGACAATATGATCCGCAACAGATAGCCTTTAATGTTACTGCTTCAGTTTCAATTGCTCGATTTGAGCATGAGCCAGATCCGTTTGATGATTTGTTTGTTTCATTGGATAATTTTCCTCAAATATATGATTTAGCCAAGGCTAAATTCCAAAAGGAGGAAATGAATAAATTTTTTTTATTCAGAAGCCAGAGATTGTTAAGAGTTCCTCTGGACCAACTAAGAATTCCAACACAAGGGTCAGAGAAAGAAGGTACATCTGGCAAAACGCCAGTAGAAACATCTACTGGAAAAGTCATTACACAATCGGCTGTTAACCAGCCAACTGTACATACTCAAAAGGTGGTCACTGTTGACAAGCCTGATGCTCAAAAGGGAAATACTGATGATAAATCCGATCAAAATACTGGTCAACAGTCTACTGCTCAAACAACAGAAAAATGCACAAGTACTGATGCTGATGTGCATAATAAAAAAGGAGGATCGGATAGTAAAATCATTTAACAGAAAACAGATACAGGGAAAGCAGACATGCAATCGGGAGGAAAAGAAACAACTAAGGAGATTATAGATCCTGCTGATCTTAATTTTTCTTCTCAGTTATTGAGACAATATGATCAATTCGCTCAACAACTGGGACTGCAAGATAAAGATAAAGAGCAAATAGAGCAGGATGTTGAAATCATTCCTGAACATCCGACAGGGCAGATTGTATTAAAGGTCGAGGAGATCCCTCCTTTAGATGTATTTTACAGCCCCAAACATAAGGCTGTTGTTAGAAGGCAGAGAAAAAGAAGGAAGACAGAACAGGACATGTTTTCTACTCCATCGGAAGAGTTTATGAATATTGTTTACAAGAACACTGAAGTGAATCCATCTCAGGATCTCACTAAGTTATCTCAATATGCAGGGGCATATAGTGCTGCAACAATTGATAAAGCTGCAGAAGTTTCTCAGATGATGACTCAGAAAGATCTCTATATAGTTTCACTTGAAGAGCAAACTAAGGAAAGTCAGCAACAGATTACCCAATTGCAACAACAACTACAAAATCAGACATCCAGGTCCGAAGAGTTGGAAAAACAGCTTGCTGAGGAAAAGAAGAAAATTGACGAACAACTCTTAGGCAAACAACAACAACTAAATGAAGAAATTTCCAAGTTACAAAGTCTGTTACAAAATGAGAAAAATGCAAAGATGGTACAAGAAAAAGAATTTCAAACAACTTTGGATAAGTTTAAATATTTCCCGAAGTTAAGTGAATTCAAATTAGAAGCCCTTGAGGCTAATAAACTATTGTCTCAGCAATTGAATGAATTTTGTACAAAGCTATCACAGACAGAACCTTTTTGTGATATTACCTCATCTTTGATCCAAAATGTTATTACTCTCAGACAAGAAATAGATGATGCTGATGAAAAGATTTCCGAATTTCTCAATTGGCAAGACACAGAAAAAGGAAAAGAAGCCAATCTTCCTAGAATAGAGGAAAGACACAAAGAAGTCTTGTTTACAGAATGGGAACATCAAATAATGAAAGCTGAGAGAGAAATATCAAGGGCCAGGAGTATGATGAATAATATCACGCAATTCATAAATGACAGCTTATACTCAATCAATCTCATTTCAGACTGTGTTCCTGGCAGTTTTCCAAAAGTAAAAGAAACTGAAAACAGATGGAGAGAAGAAATGGAGAAGAAAAGTCAACAAATCAACAAACTTCAAAAAATATCCTGGGACAGTATGTGGACTCATTTGATCAAACCAAACAATCAACAAATGGCTATCAAATTCCTTTCAAATGCTGTCGATTGTTTAATTCCAGAATTTTCCGATGCCACCTATGCTGGACAGCTGCATTCCGAGATGAGTCATCCACCGAGACTCCAAGATATGTTGAAGATTTGCAACTTGGCTTCATCAAGCGAGAGAGAGAAACAATGAATTAGTTTCATTCAAGATAGCCTTTCAGTTTTTAATTTGATAGATTGTAGCAGTAGTAGTAGGATTTTGTTATGTAATTTCTTATTTAAATCCCTCTCATGCATTTAGAGAGGGATATGAAGTTGTAATATTTTTTGGACTTGGAGTTAACATTTCTGTACTCCATTCCTTATTATATTTTATGAAGGATCACATCTGGTGATTTTTGTGCTGAAATTATCTTTGAAGTGTTGCATTTCTGTACCTTTGGATTTAATTTTACATCGGAGTTACTAGATCAGAGTATCACATTTCATTTGACAGTCTTCAAGATGAATGAGGTATTTCTATCCGTTCACTGTTGATTTTCTTTGTTATATGGTATTCATTTGAAGAATTTACTATCATTTATATATTTGGTTTTAATAACGTTTCCTTTTATATATCATTTCTGAGTATAATTGAAAAGTTATCTTTTATAAGCATATGTAAATGGTATACAATGATGAATGCAATATGCTAATATAACTCTGTTTAATTTCTTAAACAGAGTTATCTTTATTCGTTTCTGCACATTTCAATTTGATTAATAATACATTTTCATGGTTATTATTAGATTGAAACAATCCTAAGTTGTATTCACATATAATTACCCGGGTTAGTATTAGAATTTCTTTATCAGTATTTAGCTTAGATTAGATAGTTTTACTTCTGTTAATTTAGTCCCATTTTCACCCATCCAATCCAATCCACTTAGTTATAAGGAAACTGGTCCTTTAAATCCAGTCGGAGCCACCATTCCAAACGGAAAAGGAGCTGTCTTAAGGTCCCGACCGGGTGGTTTTCCCCAATGTTTGAAGCAGAGATTTTCTAGGCTTCAACAGACGGCCATCCTTTTTTTCTCATAATTAGATTGGCCCAAATTATTGCTACTCAATTATTGGATTGTGAAGGCTATTGGGCGACCTTCTTGCATTAATATTTCTGAGGTATCACATTTGATCACAAAGGGCTTTGTAAAATATGGGAGGGCAAAAATCGGGGTGGAACACATGGATTTTTTGATATCTAGGAAGGCGTGTTGAGTTGTTTTTGTCCAGAGGAATGCATTTTTCATGAGAAGATTCATAAAGGGTCATCCATAATTTCTGAAATTTTTTTAATAGTATCCCGTGAGACCCAAAAATCCATGCATATGTTTCAATGTGTGAGGTTGCAACCAATCTTGCATTGCCTGTATATTTTTTGGATCCATCCGTACTCCTTCATGACCCATAACGTTTCCCAAGTACTCGACCTCTTCCATTCCAAAAGAACACTTGGAAAATTTGACAAATAATTGGTTATCCTTCAAAATTTGTAATACCTAGTCAACATGTTGAAGATTTATTGCCCATGTTTTGTTGTAGATGAGTACATCATAAAAAAAGAACATGACAAAATTTATTAGAGAGCGCATGAGAAGGTGATTCATAAGACTTGGAAAGGTTCATGTGGAATTAAAAAGACCAAAGGGCATAACCAAAAATCCATAGTGACCTTCATTGGTTCTGAAAGTTGTATAGGGAATGTCTGGTACTTTCATTCTAATTTGGTGATATCCCAAACGAATATCCAACTTGGTAAATAATTGGGCGCCACGGAGTTCATCAAGTAGATTTTCAAAAAATGGAATAATAAACTTATCCTTGATGGTGAGCTTGTTGAGGGCCCTAAAGTTAGGACACATGTGCGACTCCCCATATTTTTTTAAGCCTCATAAGGGCAAGTGTTGGGACGAATCATGTCTAATTCTGGTATCTCCTTAATAATATTTTCAATCTCATTCTTTTTTGTAAATTGATATCTCCTGGGGTAGACATTGGGTGACTGGATACCCAGAATCAAAGGGATGCTATGATCATGCTCACCTCTAGAAGGGGGTAGTTCCTTGGGTTGTTAAAACACCCATTGATGGTGATTCAACACCTTTTGAATATTTGGATGAATGTTGGTAGTGCTTGATTCAATGGCTTGGACTTCATTGAATTGAGCAACCACCCCATAGCGTCCCTTTTTTAAAATCTTCTCCATTCTATGGGAGCTGGTGATAGTAGGAGCACCTTCCTGGATCCCACAAAGTGTATGAGTGTGTCCATTCTATTTGAAGCTCATACATAGATATTGGAAGTCCATATTAATGGGGCCTAGTGTTCGAGGCCATTCAAATTTGAAGGTTATGTCAGATCCTCCCATTTCAATTGAAAACATGTGTGTTTTAAGGTGATAGTCTCCCATCTATAGATTTATGTTCTCGCAATGTCCTTCACATTTCATGGTCCCCCCATCGACTATAAGGAACTGAAAATTGGATGTTTCCCTCACAAAAAAATGCATGGCCTTTACAACCCATTTATCGACAAAATTATGCATTCTACCACTATCCATCAATACCACCATGGGTCGATGCTTAATAAAGCCTTTGATTTAAGCATTTATGGAGCAGAAATACATGTTAATGCATGGAGGGAGATAATCATTTCCTCAGGTGTTGTTGTAGTATCTGATGTAGTATCTTAGGGTTCCGCTGTGTCCTCCTAGACACTTTAGTGGCCTAGGCTTCATCATCTGTGTTATTTTTAGTTGCATCAATCTAAAGGAACATTGGTTCCTTGCATTTGTGACCTGGTGAATATTTTTCCTCACAATGGTAACAAAATACTCGTCTTCTCCTTTCAACCATTTCCATAGGCAACACCTTTTACACATTAAGGGTTTGGGTGGGGCCACTAGCAAGGGTGGGACATGCCTTTTATATGAATGATAGACGACTGGAATGGGCATTAATAATAATTTATGCATCTAAATATTTGTGGAAAGCTTCCAACCAAATAGTAGGTTGATGCATTCTCACATGTGTTTGGATGGATTCCTTGAGTTGCCACTGATGAAACATTCCATATAGAAGGTGTCCCTTAGGCCCCCAGTTTGGATGGCCAGTTGTTCAAATGTGGTGATGTAGTCTCATAATATACCAATTTTTTTGAGCTTTATGAGGCAACCCAAAAAGTGAGGGTCACTGTCAAAACATACACAAATGGCTTTGGAGAACATATTCCAAGTTGGATTTCTGGTGTATAACTTCTTATGCTATTTCCACCACTGCCAATGTTCCTAGGCCAAGTAAAGAGATTCAACATGTAGTTTGGTTCCATCATCCCAGATATTGTTGAGTTGAAAATATTGTTCCATTTATTCCACCCACACTGTTGGGTTAGAACCATCAAATTTGTGCATGTTAATTTTGGGTGTCTTATTTCTAGAATATTGGTGACCCCCGTGGAAATTATAACAACCATTGGTTGAATTTCCATGTAAATAAAATAAAACCAAGGTCATGGGACATATATTACAAACTGAATGTTGAGAAAACATAGTGATAGGAATCACTTGTGATTAATTAATGGCTATGGAAATTGGAAAAGGAATTGGTAAAGTAAAAGAGGCACGGTTGAAATTTTATTTAAGAAAATAAAGGAAAATAGGAGAAAAGGAAGGTGAAGAGACAAAAATTTGCATGCTAAGGAAGAGGAAAATTGAAGGAAAATGAAGAAAATAGAGGCCTCAATGATAAAAAGGCTTCTAAGGATCAGTTCACATATTTTGTTGCTTTAGCTTTTGTCAATTTAGTTTTGGACCTCTCATTCCATTCTCTCATTCTCTAATACTCTTTCACACTTAGAGCAACTATTATTCAATTGGATTTGGAGAAAGAAGGCAAAGGAAAACAAGGAAGCACAAGGAAATATTTGGATCAATCACTAGCACTAGATTTCTTTGCAGGTAACATGTTTTCTGCATGAATTCCTTGCTAATTTTTGGATGCATGGTATATGCATGTGATTCTCTAGTTACGTGTTGTCATTGGCATGGATATTTTCCTAGATTAACAATGATTTTAGCCTTTCCTTGCCATTTCCTAGATAGCCATGTTATTGTGGGGTTTTCCACTTATTTTTGTTGATTGGTGCTCATGTTCCTTATGGTTTTGGGTTGGAACAAACACTATGGAATCCCTAAAACAACTTGGGTTGAGTTACTAGTCCTGGAGCTCGGTTGGGCCAAACGCTTTGGAGACCTTGGTGGGTTGAGTTACTAGTCCCTAGAGCCGCACTTGGAAAAACGATATAGAGTCTTGGAAGGTTCTAGGTTGAGTTACTAGTTCCTAGAGCCCTTCACAGCTTGGATAGAGACCAATCTGGCTATTGTTAGTGATTTGTGGACCATAGAGGTGTAATAATTGTGGTTGAAGTGGTTTGGCCTCTGGAAGATTTGGTCGGTTTTGTCTTGGTTTATTCCATGAGATCCCACATTCATGCTTGGAATATGGTAGGAGGGTGATTGGATGAAAGAGAGATTTGGTTTAGCCTAATATATGGTTGGCTGGTACATGGAAGTCCCTTATTTGGTTGGAATTTTCATATGATAATATGAGGTATTTTCCTATTGTGATCTGTGAGCATATGTATTGATTATGATGGTGATTTTATGGTTGATATGCCATGGTTTAAATATTGGTTATTTGTAAGTTATATGTTGGCTATATGATGTAATATATCTATGCCTCTTAAAATTTTTTGATAAATTATTAAATGATTGATGAATATATGGACTAACAAGTTTTGCTGCAACTAGCTAGAGAGGGTTTAGAGCCTTCTTGGTGATTCTCAAATTAAAATTATCAATGTATGATCAGATATGCATTCATGTCCTGTAGCTTACATGTTTGATGAAATGAATTTTATGGATTAGGTAGTCTAAACCAGGTTTTTGATTTGATTTTGAATGTTTTAGCTTCGTCATCATGTAAATTATGATTCTATAAAGTTTCATGCAATTCTAGGCAATGGTATAGAGGCTAGTCTGAAAAGGTGGCACAAATACCAGGACCGCATGTTCATAACTGAGAATTTTAGGCCATAATTGCATGGAAGCAGGCCTATGTGTGCGGTTGGAGGCCTATAACCACACCTTGGCCTTATTATGCATGTGGTTGGGGTGTTAGGTTTGAGAAACAAGTTCCATTTCAGGGATTAACTACCTATGGTGTTTCTTCAAACCCTGGGTGATCTGTAGTCCCTATGGGATGTTAATAAGTGTTGTTGTGTCGACCCCACTTTGATAACTAGAACTTGGAGTTTGGGTCATGTCATACTGACACTCGTCTCATGTTTACCCTTGTGAGCTTGCAAATTTGGGTAATTGTGGGAGGGGGCATTATAGGGTGGTACCAGAGCTTCCAGGTTCAAACACTTGGACTAGATGGGCTATGTTGAAATTTGCAACAATAAATAGTGAAATTGGCATCCAGAAACAACATCCAGAAAATGGCATCCAGAAATGGCTACCATGGAGGCTTTTGATTTAATTATTTCTTAATTAAATTAGAAGAAATGTTTGTCAAATTCTTTTATCCCTTAAATAAATTGGACAATAAATTGTAATCTTATCTCATAATCACTTGTAATAGTTAACTGAGTGTGATAGACTCAGTTAGCTCATGAAATTTGAGTTGAGGGTGATTGGTGAGGCATGTAGAGTGATTCTATTTGTTTTAGAGTCCAAGTTGTAGTTAGTGTATTAGTTTAATGCATGACAAATCAATTAACTCAATTAAGTGAGTTAAAATTAGTTTAAATAGTTGTAACTGATTTTTTCACTAGTGAGAGATCAGGTGAAGTAAATCATATTTAATTCACTTGCAGTGATATGTCTAGTGACTGATTATTTACTATTAATAGCTGCATGCATGTCAGTTCTGATGAAGACCCAGTTGAGACAGAGGTTAAAGGGAAGTCATCTATCAGTTGTATTTATAGCAAATTGCTCAGGCGCAATTATATACACCATAGGATTCCCATGACATATTGTGTAGTTTTGGAAGGCTAAAATTCCTAAAGAATAGGGATTGCATTCCACATGAATTGAGCAAGAAAGGCAGGCTGAGCAGAGGCCGAGAATTGGCTAAGTACTAGCCCAATTTTGTCCAGATCAGTGTGAGACAGTTAGGATAGTGCAATAGAATCTTGTGAGAAGAGTGAATTGTATTGTTTCATGATTCCTTGGTTCATTATACAATAGATATAGAGGGGTTTTGAGCAACAAGCTTTTCCCAGGAAAAATATATGTTTTATGCGATTGATTTTCTTCTTTCTCTTACTTGGTGTGATTATGCGATCATGTTTATTTTCCGCAATTAATTTGTAGAAGGACTTAGTATCTTTCTTTAGCATATCCCATGATCAGATTGAATCTATTGGTATACATATTTGTATAATTTCTACATGGTATCAGAGCTGTGTTAGAGATTTTCTACATGGTATTAGAGCCAGAACTTTTCTGGCGGTGAGTTTGCAGAGAATATTTGAAAATTAATATGAAAAATTTTCAAAATAAATTACATATTTGGATTACTTGTGAAAAAATACCCAAATTGAAAAAAAAAATTTGATTGAATCGGAGCTCAGATGAGGGAGATATCATCAATTTAAAATCAATTTTTTTTTAGAAAATTTTGTGACGGTGGGACAATTACAATGTATGCGAGTCAAGAATTGAATGCACTTGAGGTACAAGATACATGAAAATATTTGAAGAGCAGAGAAGAGGTTAGTGACTTGGTGGTTGAGAGGGAGCCTCTCAACATGTAGCCTCAAAAGTAGTCTTAGAAGGTTGTGGAGAAGCCACAATTGGAGAAGCAGAGAGGAGAATGAGTGGAAGTGTCCACTCAAGCAGAGACCTCCAAGAGGGGGGAATTTCAAGCCAGATGGGTAGAGGGAGTACATGCAGCTATACCTCTAGGTGTGAGGTGGAGTGATGTGTAGAACTAATCCCAAGAATAAATTTGGGCAGGATTAATTGAGATGGTGTGTCTCATGGATCAAACCTGGCTACGAGGAGCCCACTGTACAACAATAGTATAAAGGATTGGTTAGATTGATGCAGTTAGATGTCAGGAGGACAAAAATCAGAGTGACATGTGTTAGATATTGGAGTGCAGATCAGAGTTGGAAACAATGCAGAGTGCATGTATGCAGATGTTAGCAACGCAAAACATGTGAAGTAGGATCCAACACTCAGAAGACTCTGATGACAGATGGATTATACTAATTCAATTGTTTCGAGGCTATTCAGTTTTAGGAGAGTTGCATGTGTGAACAAAACTAGGAAATGTTGCATGCAAGAACATTCCAAAGGTACCAGATTAGGACAGATTGATTCCTTTATTGTTAAGAGGGAGTGTTGAAATTTGCAACAAGAAATAGTGAAATTGGCATCCAGAAACAACATCGAGAAAATGGCATCCAGAAATGGCTACCATGGAGGGTTTTGATTTAATTATTTCTTAATTAAATTAGAAGAAATGTGTGTCAAATTTATTTCTCTTAAATAAATTGGACAATAAACTGTAATCTTATCTCATAATCACTTGTAATAGTTCACCGAGTCTGATAGACTCAGTTAGCTCATGAAATTCGAGTTGAGGGTGATTGGTGAGGCATGTAGAGTGATTCTATTTGTTTTAGAGTCCAAGTTGTAGTTAGTGTATTAGTTTAATGCATGAGAAATCATTTAATTCAATTAAGTGAGTTAAAATCAGTTTAACTAGTTGTAACTGATTGTTGAACATTGATCTATTAAGTGACTGATGATTTACTATTAATAGCTGCATACATGTCAGTTCTGATGAAGACCCAGTTGAGACAAAGGTTAAAGGGAAGTTATTTATCAGTTGTATTTATAGCAAATTTCTCGGGCGCAATTATATACACCATAGGATTCCCATGATGTATTGCACAGTTTTGGAAGGCTGAAATTCCTAAAGAATATGGATTTCATTTCACATGAATTGCGCAAGGTAGGCAGGCTGAGTAGAGGCTGAGAATTGGCTAAGTACTAGCCCAATTTTTTCAAGATCAGTGTGAGATAGTCATGATAGTGCATCAGACTCTTGTAAGAAGAGTGCATTGTATTGTTTCATGATTCCTTGGTTCATTATACAATAGCGATAGAGGGGTTTTGAGCAGCAAGATTTCACTAGGAAAAATATCTGTGTTGTGCGATTTATTTTCTTCTTTCTCTTACTTGGTATGATTGTGTGATCGTGTTTATTTTCCATAGTTAATTTGTAGAAGGATTCAGTATCTTGCTTTATCATATCGCATGATTAGATTGAATCTATTGGTATACATATTGTTTGCATAATTTATACAGGCTAGGTGTGATTTTTATGTATGCATGTCCAATTATACATGTGTTCATTATGCATGCATGGTTAGTTGTCAATTTGTTTGTTATGAATGCATGGTGATGGTCATTTTTGCAGTTTTGTGTCATCCTGATGATGTTGATATTAATGATATTGATATGTTAGTGTTAATATGTATATACATGTATATCATGATATTTTGGATTGATTTGTGCAGACGAGATAGCCTCCCCTGAAACACACTAAGGTATGTTTGATTATGTTTATATTTTCTTTATTTAACATGATATGTTTGCAGGAAGAAGAAGATCATAGATGATGAGCAGAATGGTGGATTATAGTTCACGTGACTCCCTTATAGATCAGTTGAGCAACAAGGAGATGAGTACTCCCCTGATATAGCAGACACACTGAGAATTTTTAAAGGCATAAATATAAGTTGTAAAGCGGATAGTGACATGATCATTCAGTCATAAGAAAGGCTTGTCAGAGCTCAGGAAAAATAATTCGAGGTCAACACAATGATCCTTCAGAGCTTATCATATTTTCAGATACAGGGAAAACCACAGATCAATTATGGATAGGAGGAAAGGACTAATGGGGCATATGGTATCAAGTCTCACAGATGGTACATGTCGGACAGGGATGACACGATTAGAGGTGGCATATGGATTGATACACTTGACAAGAGAGGTAGTAGTTATGGGCTTTATTATAGTTATTGATTAGAGGGGCATCATGGTCATGACCACTACCATCCTTACAAGAGGGTTGAGAGGGGGTATTTTCCAAATGAGTTTAAGAAAGCTAACCCTCCAACCTTTAATAGATATTTGAAGAAACAAAAAGATGCAGAAACATGGCTGCTTGGGATGAAGAAGTTATTTGAGATGCATGATTACATAGAGAATGTGAAAGCCAGGATAGCTATTTTTAGTCTCAAAGGGAAAGAAAACATATAGTGGGAAGATGTGATGCATGTCAAATGAGAAGTTGAGTTGGAATGAGTTCAAAAGACTCTTTAGGAATAAGTAATTTTCAGAGGAGTATTATGACAGGAAGGTCAAGGAGTTCTATGTGCTTAAGATGGGTTCTATGATTGATGAAGAGTACATGACTAATTTTATGGAGTTGTTGAGGTATGTATCATATATTAAGGATGAGAAGATGAAGGTTCAAAGATTCGTTAGTGGATTTCCATTAGCATTCAAGGATCAAATTGAGTATGAAGAGCCTCGATCATTAGAGGAATTCATTGTAAAGTTTAAACATTGTTATGAGTTTCCTAAACATAAGTTTGAGCCTAAGCAAGGTTGGAAAGGTAATTAGAAGACTAAAGGAAAGTGGTATAAAAAGCGAGGAAGACACCAAGATGCATGTAACAAGGAGAATGCAACGTTGTAAAAGAAGTTCAATGCAATTGACATATGACACTGATTTAATTTTGAGGAGTAGAACAAGGGTGCAGGAAGCCTTTGCCACATTGGAATTGTGGTGGAGAGCATTGCAGGAGAGATTGAACACAAAATTAGAGTGGAAAACATCATTATTTATGGTGCTCAAGAGGCACATATAGCTGGATATTTTGGACAAATTATTCCTCAGGTTTATGCAACATCGGATAATAGGCATGTTGATCATTAGAAATCGATTATTGACATGGAAGGTGTTATCACTAATTTTTTTTTTTTTTCAAACATGGCATGTCAACTCTGTTTTGATCATGATCTAAATAGTTTTGAAAGTTATTTTAGCATGGTTAAGGACATGTCATAGTTTTAGAGGTTTAGTGTTGACCATCAAAATTCAAAAAAGTTCTTTTTAGGTCCATTCCATAGTTAAAAGGTTCACATTTTTCATTTAAGGGACATCTAAGTAAGCTTTAGGTCGATTTTCTGCTATTAGCTACAAATCCACAGTTTCATAGCACCGTTAGTTCAAAAAGTGAGTTTTGCGCTATGAAAGCGCTGCTACTTTCATAGCGCAAAGTGCGAAAATTACACTGTGAGCGCTACGAAAGCACGATTTCTTAGCTTTTGTGTCAAATAAGTCGGGATTTGTCAGTTTCAGTTGGGGAATGACATGATAGGAGTATGGTGAGTCAGTTAATTACCAGATTCGATGTACCCACTTGTCCTTCAGTCATCATATTCATGATACGGTATCAATCAAACATCATTTGGTCATGAGGTGACACCTCTAATTCGATTTTTTTTTTCCTAATTAAGTCATCCCTGTTTCATTCACCTTCACATATGTTGTCCAAGCTCTGAAACAGTAAGGATAAGTTTATGGTTGTTCCATTCAAAGACAACTCTCATCAAATCAAGCGAGGCTAATTCATCAAATCAAGCGAGGCTGTTCATCTGGTCAAGAGAGGCTGCTTGACAGGTTTTAGAGAAACAAACAGGTTTTCTACAGGAAACATGGCAGAGGAAAAGAAGGCCCACAGAGGGGGACATTGTCTAAGATACAAACCTGAGAATGAAAACGCTGTTATGTAGGATAAAATGGTAATGGAGGCCTTTAGAAAAGTTGGCTTTCTCAAATTTTGTGAAAAGCTATAGGGTTGCCACAATCAGGTGTCCAAAGAGTTTGCTCTACATTTCAATGGAACAACTACCAAAGTTGGAATGATAAATATGCCAGTGACACCTGAGATCTTAGCTGCTGTGACAGAGATACCAAGGGGACAACAATATTGGTTTAAAGGTTTTAGGTTTGAAATGGAGCCATGCAAGGAGTTTATGAAACCTGAATTTGTAGACATGGACTTGAACAATGCAATACCCAGGAGCTGCATCAAGGATAACTATGCAAAGCTACTATTCAACATTCAAATATATTTCACATGTGAAGGCAGGTACCATAAATTCTACAATTATCATTTTAAACTGTTGTTGCATTTTACAGGAATGATATCATTAGATTTACCATTTTACTTGCATAGAAGCCTTTCCAAAATGGCTAACAAAGTCTAAGCTAAATCTTATGGTTGTGAAACATCTCTATTTAATCATGGTTTGATTAAGTTAATGGTTTTAAATGAGCTACCAAAAATAAATAGAGATTGGTCTTCCTTTTTATTTATGAGTGGATTTGAAATGGAAGCCCTAACCCCAGCTAGAAACCCTAAGATCAAGGGAAATCCTTCACCACCAGTAGCAAAATCCAGTCAGCCAGTGGTTACCAAAGCTAAGAGGTTTGTGAAGTTGAAACCAAGGAAGCAGGTTGAAGATAGAACTGAGAAAACATTAGGGCTTGTTGCAAAAACCTTATCACTTGCAAAACAAAGAGTAGAAAGGGTCAAAGAAACAAAAAAAAAACAAGTGGCCAGTAAGTAGGATACCCAAAGAAAAACAAGAAGTCAAGTATCAACATCAAAGGGAAAAGCAATTGTTTCAATGGCAGAGGATAGTCCAATTATGAAAGGCAAATTGGATGATATACTGCATGCAATAGACATAGAAGAATCACCCATTGTGCAGGCAGATTTCATTAAAGTGAATGAACCCAAACAGAGAAAAATGAAATCAGCAAAGAAATTGGAATTTGAAGGTGAGAATGTGTTGTGAAACCAGCTCCAAAAATAGAAGAAAAGAGATATCAACGCCTTATAAATAAGCCACTTCGAGGGGGCAACCTCCTATACATTACATGAATGAACAATTCTTGGATGATTCAAATTACAAAACCTCCTTTCTATATATAGGAGTCCATGTGGCCAAAATGTAATCCTAGTGGGGCCACAATGTAATCCTAGCCGACCTAACAATAATAATTTAAGGGCGCAATAATAACAATATGGGGTTACAAGGGTACAATAATAAAAATAAGGGGGTTACACTAACAATAATAAGGGACTATACTAGTAATATAGGGACCTAACATGCCCCTCTCCTTCAAAAAAGTGTTGTCCTCAACGCTTGAGTAGCTTTGGGTGCTTCTCGTAAAATTTTCTATCCTCCCAGCGAGAATCTTCAAAGGGGTAAAGTTCTTCCACTTGATGAGATACTTGAAATTGATCTATCTCCATACCGTCGAGTTCTTGTTTCTACACCTTCTTTAAGCATGAAACATGGAAAACTAGATGCACTCGCGAAGAAGCAGGAAGCTCCAATTGGTACGCCATAGTACCAATATTTTGCAACACCTTGTAAGGACCATAGTACTTTGGCGATAATTTATTATCCTTCTTAGCTTGCTTGAGGGACATTTTTTTGTATGGTTGTAGCCATAAAAATACCCAATCTCCTGCATCAAAACTTCTCTCACCGCGATGTTGATCTGCCTGTTGTTTCATTCGATTTTGTGCCAAATTCAGGTTATCCTTTAAGAGTTGGAGAACTTCTTGCTGATGCTCGATGTGATCTTCGACTGCTTGAACCTTTGAATTTTCCCTTAAAGATGATGTAATCGATGGTGGATGATATCCATAAAGTGCCATAAATGGGGTCATTTTTGCTGCAGTATGGAAGGAAGTGTTATACCACCATTCAACTAGAGGTAACCACTTGACCCATTGTGTTTGTTTATCAGATATAAAACAACGAATATATCCTTCTAAACATTTATTTACTATCTAGGTTTGACCATCGGATTGAGGATGATAAGATGAGCTATGAGCTAATTGAGTACCCAAACAAGAAAATAACTCTAAAAAATTTCCAGTTAAAATGGGATTTCTGTCACTCACACTAACCCTTGGGTTTCCATGTAGCTTTTGAATTGTGTGTAGAAATTAGCTGAATAAATCACTTATTCAATGGAGATTAACCCGATTACACATCAATTTCGAATTGCATGCATAACACATAATCTCATCTACAATTAATTGTCACATGCGGAAATAACAGAAGCAATCTCACATCAAATCAATCACACATTAACTCAGTATGTATGGGGAAAGCATATAGCTGAAAACCCCGCAGCTATTGTGTATATTATAATGGAGAAATCATGTAACCAAACAAGTACAATACTCCTCACAAGTACTCAGTACTTTCTCATAAAGTCACACACAATTTGACTCAGTTTTGAACAAGTCACTGGTTCAAAACTCCCCGCCAATTGTCCTTGCCTCTATTGCGCAATCATGGCCTGTATATGAAGAGATCCAAGGTTCGAATCCCCTTGGCTTGACTGTGCAATTGTCATGGACAATTCCTCCAAGTGTAATGCAAATCCCATGCAAAACTGATCCTCCAACTGATAACTTTACTCACCCTTTCATCTACCTCTTCCACTGGTCTCCACTGAACTGATCATGCACTGTAGTGAACTGAAGTGTTCCTGAGTTGACTAATGAGTTAATATTTAGTGAATTAAATAATATTTAATTCACTCCACTCATATCTAGTTGATTAGCTAGTTAACTAATCTCAACTAGTTCAACTAAAACAAACAGAACATAACTCCACTATCTGTCCCGTTAACTCCTCCAAAACTTCTGCCACTGAAGTCTAACTGAAGCCAACCATGCAAGATGCCATCAAACCCTAGGAACCACGTGATTCCTTGTGTCAGTTGCATGAGCCACCTCCATGACTCAAACTGAAGTGCGCCAAGAGAGTAAACTGCTGTTTATAGTAAAAATATTATTAAGGGTAAATAATATTTGACTTCCATATTTTTAGGAGATCAGTCTAAAAATAGCCTGGGTCCTAAAAATTAGGGTCTCATCTATTTTTACCGACATATCGCATACTCCAAGAATCTCCAAGTAGAATTCCCAAATTATGCTCCGTATGTCTAAAAATAGACATGGTCTAAAAATAGACTTTGCGCCAGAATTTGCCTGCGGGCCCACTTAGTGAAGGCGACTTCATTTCACTAAGCTCCATCATCTTGCTGCATTTTCAACACTCCCTCTCAGCAAGATATGGATTATCTGCAACCCCTATCCTGCCTCTGTGGAATTCGAACTTGCTCTGGGTGAGCGCCTTCGTCAGGATGTCGGCATCCTGATCCTCCGTGGGAACATATGAAAGCATCATGATCCTCCGCTGAACACAATCTCTGATGTGATGGTACCTGATGTCGATATGTTTGGACCTATCATGGAAAACTGGATTAGCCGAGAGCTTGATGCAGCTCTGGTTATCACAGTAGATCACTGTAGGCTCCAAATGCAACCTGAACAAACCTGCGAGGATCTTCCTCATCCGAATAGCCTCGCATGCAGCCAAGCTAGCTGCCATGTACTCGGCCTCTGCTGAACTGAGTGCCACGGATCTCTGCTTCCTGCTGTACCAGGAAACTGCTGTCGACCCAATGCGCGGCTCCTCGAGAAGTGCTCTTGGATCAGGTTGGACTCACCACTTGTCGGCATGGGTGAGCGAGCTTCGCTCCATCCTCCTGTCTGTACCATAGACCATATCCCGATGTGCCTCTAATATAGCGCAATACATGTTTGCCTGCCTTCCAAAAGAGCTTGGTAGGCTTAACCATAGCTTGCGAAAGCTGGTTAACTGCATAGCATATATCGGGTCGTGTATTGACCAGATACATAAGCGACCCCACCAATTGTCGATAGATAGTGGCATCCACTACCTCCGCTGAAGTAGCATCCTCCTTCCTCCAACCACCAGGAAGAGGAGTGTCAACAGGCTTGCAGCCTTGCATGTTGAACCTCTCCAGAATCTCCCAAGCATACTTGCCCTGAGAAACAAACAGTCCTCCGCTGCGCTGCCAAATCTCCAATCCCAGGAAATAATGAAGGATGCCCAGGTCCTTCATCTCAAACTCTCATGCAAGATCATCCTTGCATGAAAGTATCAACTGCTCGTCGCCAGTCAAAATCAGATCATCTACATACAGTACGATGATCAACAGCTTCCCCTCCACCACAATCTGGTACAGGTTTGGATGCGCCTCACTCTTGGAGAATCCAAGCCCGGTGAAGTAGCTGTCTATCCGAGTGTACCAAGCACGAGGTGCTTGCTTCAGCCCATACAGTGCTCTCTTGGGTCGGCACACATGCGACTCACTGCTGAAGATCTCAAAACCTTCAGGCTGCTCTATGTACACCTCTTCCTCAATAACTCCATTGAGGAACACAGTCTTCACATCCATCTGATGAATGTGCCACCCCATCTGCGCTGAGAGAGCAAGGATCGTCCGTATGGAAGAGTACCTTGCGACAGGTGCAAAAGTCTCCTCATAGTCAATCCCCTCGATCTGTGAGAAGCCACGGGCGACAAATCTCGCCTTGTGCTTCTCCACACTCCCGTCAGCCGCCTGCTTCACCTTGTAGATCCATCGCGAACCTACAACTGATTTCCCAACCGGTCTTGGGACAATCTCCCATGCACTGTTCCTGATGATAGAATCATATTCTTCGATCATGGCATCAACCCATGCGGGTTCCTCCACGACTTCCTCAAAAGAGGATGGCTCCGTCACAACACATTGACTCACAAGAGCCATGTATCCAGTGTACCGATCCGGTGACTGTCTCTGTCTGCGCTGTGCTGTGGGTGGTCCTACAACCTTCTCTGCATCCCGAGCCAGTCGCTCAGCTTCTGTAGTGCGCATGCGCCCTCTGATGGTTGGCGCTGCCTGGGTGGTTTCTTCCACCTCATGAACCTCCTCTTGTGGCTGATCCACATCCGGAAGCTCCTCCTTAGGAACTAACAGCTCCTCATCTGCATGCAAGTGTAGCTCCCTCTCAAGCGAACACTGCATGGCTTTCTCCTCTTGAAATTTTATATCTCGTCGCACAACAGTCTTGCGACTGTCTGACAAATACACCTGATAGTTGTGAGGTTTATCAGTGTACCCAACAAATATTCCAACCTCAGCGGTCGGATCCAGCTTCCTTCTCGCATCTTTTGTCACATGCATGTAGACAAGAGAACCAAAAATCCGCAAATGGGAAATATCAGGCCTCTTGCCAGAATAGCCTCCACCGGTGTACTCATGCCAAGAACCTTGTGAGGACAATGGTTCTGCACATATACTGCTGTATTGCATGCCTCGGCCCACAAGTGAAGGGGTAGGCCCTGATCATGCAACATCGCCCGTGCAGCACCCACGATCGTTCTGTTCTTCCGCTCAGCCACCCCGTTCTGCTGTGGGTTATGAGGTGCGATGAGCTCTCTCCGAATCCCTTCTGCGCTGCAGAACTCCTTGAATTCAGCCGAGATGAATTCACCACCGTTATCACTCCTTAGAGCAATCACCTTCTTCACCGACTCCTTCTCGACCAGTGCTTTAAACTCACAGAACTTCGCGAATGTATCGCTCTTCTTCTGCATGAAGAAGATCCAGCACTTTCGAGAGAAATCATCGACAAAGATCACATAATACTTGTGCTTTGCTGTCGAAGCAACTGAGAAAGGACCACACACGTCTGTGTGAACTCTCTCAAGGATCGTCGTGGCGCGACTATCCTTCTCGTGAAAGGTGGCTTTCACATACTTCCCTAATGTACACCCCTTGCACTGATCTGACTGCGCAAGGGTGCCCTTAGGAAGTCCAGTAGAAATCTGCTGCAGAATCTTCAAAGCTCCATGGTGAAGATGGCCCAATCTTCTGTGCCATAGTTCGCCCTCATCATCCCGGCTCACCACATCTCCAGCCTTGCATGCCATAGTTGCGCAGTCATCTACCTGCAACTGATAAAGGTTCTGAGTTCGAACCCCTATCTTCCGGGTCTCTCCAGTAGTCTTACTGCGCAGGAAGGCTTTTCCTTCGTTGAAGACCACATCATACCCCTTATCCTCCAACATCGCTACTGAAATCAGGTTCTTCTTCAATCCAGGTACATGCATGACATCCTTTAAGACAAAGGGTTTACCAGACTCCCTCTGAAAGGATACGGTACCGATACCAGTCGCACTGTATCTACCGTCATCACCCGTCAATGTGCTACACGTCTTTGTCCTCCGGATACGAGAACAACGTACGATCTCGTCATGTGAAGCCAACACCGACGTCAAGAGCACGGTCACATCACATGAGCCAAGCATGCAATACGTTGGTCAACTCGAGCGCGAAGCCGTCTTCTCCATGCACGGATATTAGCTTGCTTGTTCTTCTTCTTCTTTGGACAATTGGTAGCATAATGTCCGTGATCATGGCAGTGAAAACACTTCACTTTCGCCATATCTGCTTCTTACCCTTTGCACCAGAATGAGAGGTTTTCTTACCCTTCCCCTTCTTTGCTTTGGCCACCAAAGCACAGTTTTCTTCATCAGCTCCCTTTGATGAAGATCCATCTCGAGTAGTCCTCCTTATCTCCTCCTGCATGAGATCCGCCCAAAGGCGCTCCCATCCCGGCAGCTTCTCTTGACCATTGACACTATCTTGATATGAGTGCCAAGCCTTCGGAAGACCAAGGAGAGCCAGGTCGACCATGTCCTCGTCTTCGACAGTCACCCCCACACTTCCCAGCTCATCTCTGCAGTGAGTGAACTTCGTGAGGTATTTGGCGATACTGTCGCCTTTCTCCATCTTGATGTTCCTGAGCTTATCTTTGAGCGCCAGCTTCCTTTGGTCACTCTTACTCTGGAATAGATCCGTCAAAGCTTTCCACATTAAATATGGAGTAGCCTTTCCATGCAGGGTGGATACAATATGATCCTTGACGCCCTCCAACAGGATCCTTCGACACTTCGCCATCTTCTTTTGCCATGCATCGACTTCAGCAGGATCAGTGGGCTTTTGGACATCCATATCTACGAACTCCTTCAGACCATTATCTTCTAATACTGCTTCTATGCGATCCTTCCATGCAACATAATTCGAACTGCCTTCAAGAGCATATTCGAGTCGCAAACCGTTGAAAGACATTTTCAACACCGGCACCAAGAAAACAAAGCTGCTGCAAAATTCGAATTCCAAACTCCAAGCTCTATCGCTTCTGATCTACACTTGAGAACAAATTATTTCCAAATCAGAGATTGACTGCAAGGGGCGTTTACCAGACCTTTCACTTTCCGAAGAAAGATGAATCCGAAGGCTTCCTGGCCCGTATGCAGACTCTGTCCGAGGAAATAAGTTTGCAATCACCGCAATAGATCTCGACAATTAATCTCTCTCCGATACCATGTAGAAATTAGCTGAATAAATCACTTGTTCAATGGAGATTAACCCGATTACACATCAATTTCGAATTGCATGCATAACACATAATCTCATCTACAATTAATTGTCACATGCGGAAATAATAGAAGCAATCTCACATCAAATCAATCACACATTAACTCGGTATGTATGGGGAAAGCCTATAGCTGAAAACCCCGCAGCTATTGTGTATATTATAATGGAGAAATCAAGTAACCAAACAAGTACAATACTCCTCACAAGTACTCAGTACTCTCTCATGAAGTTACTCACAATCTGACTCAGTTTTGAACAAGTCTGAGGTTCAAAACTCCCCGCCAATTGCCCTTGCCTCTATTGCGCAATCATGGCCTGTATATGAAGAGGTTCAAGGTTCGAATCCCCTTCCCTTGATTGCGTAATTGTCATGGACAATTCCTCCAAGTGTAATGCAAATCTCATGCAAAACAAATCTACCAACTGATAGCTTTACTCAACCTTTCATCTACCTCTTCCACTGGTCTCCACTGAACTGATCATGCACTGTAGTGAACTGAAGTGTTCTTGAGTTGACTAATGAGTTAATATTTAGTGAATTAAATAATATTTAATTCACTCCACTCATATCTAGTTGATTAGCTAGTTAACTAATCTCAACTAGTTCAACTAAAACAAACAGAACATAACTCCACTATCTGTCCCGTTAACTCCTCCAAAACTTCCGCCACTGAAGTCTAACTAAAGTCAACCATGCAAGATGCCATCAAACACTAGGAACCACGTGATTCCTTCTGTCAGTTGCATGAGTCACCTCCATGACTCAAACTGAAGTGCTGCAAGAGAGTAAACTGCTGTTTATAGTCAAAATATTATTAAGGGTAAATAATATTTGACTTCCATATTTTTAGGAGATACAGTCTAAAAATAGCCTGGGTCCTAAAAATAAGGGTCTCATCTCGCTTTTGCAAAATGTCATATGCTTCCAGAATCTCCATTAGATTCCCAAATTGTGTCTGGTATGTCTAAAAATAGACATAGTCTAAAAATAAACTTTGCGTCGAGAATTGCTATGAACCCATAGTGAAGAGCGACTTCATTTCACTAAGCTCCATCATCTTCTTCCATTCTCAACATTGTGTCCATAAATGTAGTAGCAACTGTACTTGCTTTAAATGGATGAGATAATGCACAAAAGTGTGCATACTTAGTAAGACACCGTGATAAAATCCATTGAAATCTCCTCCCAACATTGACTTGGAATGGATAAAGGTTGTAGAATAGGGTCTTAATTGTCTCAACTTTAATGCCTTGCTAGAAAACCAAGCATTCCGCCACAAACTTTTGAATATCAGATTTAAGGCCATCCCAAAAAAATTCTTTCTTCACCCTGTGGTAAGTTTTTAAAAATCCTGAGTGTCCTCCTAAAGGAGAAGTGTGCAATTCCAGAAGAATATTTTGTATTAGTTGGGAATTCTTACAAAGATATAAGCGATCTTTGTACCATAAGGAATCATTTTTCCAACTAAATGTATCAGATGTACTAGGATCTTGTTGCAACTTTTGAATGAGTGTCCACACGTCTTCGTCCTTCTTCCATTCATCTCTTTCTTTGGTTATCCAATCTGGTTGGATAATAGAAATGGCACAAAGAAATGCTTCCACCTCTTCATTCTTTCTTGAGAGTGCATCTGCAACAACATTTAGCTTCCCTTTTTTGTATATTATTTCAAAGTCATAACCCAACATCTTTGTGACCCATTTTTGCTTCTCTTCTGAAGATAGTCTTTGTTCCAAAAAGCATTTAAGACTATCATGATCAGTTTTTACCTTGAAGTGTCTTCCCATTAGGTAAGTTCTCCATTTCTTTAGTGCATGCAATATTTCTAACATTTCGCCTGTAAATAGGTTTTTGTAAATACTTTCCTTTACAGTTGGACGACTTTAAGCGATAGGTATTCCTTCTTGCATTAAAAAAACAACACCGATTCCAAAACTGCGAGGCATCACATTCCCTGGTAAGGTTTTTGCAAGAGTACGGCGTAGCTAAGGTAGTGCTAGGCACATTGCCTCTTTAAGATGTTAAAAGACCTTAGTGCTTGGAGGCCATGAAAATCATCTTTCTTCAATAATGTTGTTAGAGGTGCTGCTATTCTCCCATAATTCTTAACAAACTTTCGATAATACCCTGTTAACCCGATAAATCCTCGCAACTGCTTTATGGTTGTGGGGACTTTCCATTCCTTAATGGCTTTAATTTTGTTAGGGTCTACTTTAACACCCTCGTGAGATCAGGGAAAATTTTAGGGGCGAATTTTAGCCCAAGGGAGAAATTTAAGGGGTTTTAGATTTTAGTGGGGCGAATTTTTTATATAAAACCTTTTTGTATAGTTTTGTATAATTAGTCCCAAAATTATTTTAAAAATAAATAATTATTATTCTTTAGCCTAAAAAAATAAGAGCGCATAAAACATAAATGTTGGATTCGCCTCCGCATTTACTGGTCTGGACAGTTTTTATTTGTATTCACCCTCGATTTAATACGCTGGAGCGTTTTGGAACTGAATTCGCCATGGTTGCAGGGTAAAGCTTGCCTCTGCACTGGAGTCGACAATGGAGTCTTTTTCTGCGTCCGGAGTAAGACTAGGGAGTAGTTTAGTTAGGTCAGTTTTACAGCTTCTGTGAATAATCGTAGTAGAGTTTTCTTGATGGCACTTCCATTATTTCTTGTTGGAGATTGGCATGGAATTTGCTGGTTTATTGTATCTCTGGTTAATTTCTACCTCCATATTAATATATCAGATGGATTCAACATGCTTTTTCATAGTTCTTTGAATTTTGTGTTGCTTCTCAAGGCAATCATGCAGCAGGGTTTGAGTTGTCATTTTTATGCACTTGTTTTTAATCCCTCTTTCACTCAACGCACATATTATCTCTCATCCTTTTCCATTTTGCTGCTGTAACTTAATTAGAGAAATTAGTCCCACTCTACAATTTTATTTACAAGTTTTTCTGTGTCCTTCGGTGCTTTCTGGGTGCTTGAGGGAAGCTTAGTGCCCTGATTCATTTCGAGTTTAAATGCAGATGCACATACAAGAAAAACTGCATACAAACATTTTAGGGACATTCCCCTGTGGATGGAAAAGCACCAGCCCGAACAAAGAGGCATCTAGCAATGACATGGTTAGACAGTCTATAGTTATCCCGCTGATCTGTTCCTTCTTTTTAATACATATTTTGTGATGTTAAGTACTGATCTGCAGACAGAATACATAGCAGGTAGAAATTAATCAACAAAAAAGAAACACACATTTATATAAGAAAACATAGATATCAGGAAAAACACTAAGACAATTCATTACAAGAATCCTCCCTGCAGTCACAAAGAATAGAGCAGCCTCAAGGAACATCCCGTCTCATTCCATATCACATGGAATGGAACCCATATTCCTTCCTTTGACACACTCTCTAACTGATTTAACAGGTCGAGCCCATGCAATAATAACACTATTACAAGACCAATTCTGTTCCATTACAAGAAAGTTCGGTTTCATTATCAAACACTTTCCATATTCCAACATGTTTAATGATATTTCTATTCCTAACAACAGTTGCACAAAAGATCATAAACACAAAAAACAAGAAGCACAATTTTTGTTCATACGAGGGTGCTGGAAGCAGAGCATTACCAAAGATTTGATAGAAATGCACATATATATAATACTTTTAACAGTCTTCTAATCCCTATCTTTCCCTGCCTAATTTTATATTCACTCACACATATGTAGACTTGGTATCCTGGAAAAAAAAAATAGTAGACAATATATTTATGCATATTTTCTTGCTTTCTAACTAAGCATTTCAAAAAACAATACCAAAATTGAAAAATCTGTAGGAATTCTTCTAGAGGTAAACTATAAACATTGTTGCACATGATGTGCTTTCATTCTTAAGTTCAACATGTCATGAAAACTGATCTGGGTCTATCAGAATATCCCATAGGCAAATGGCTATAAAAAATGCACATTGACATTGACAATAGGAATATCTGCACAATAACTTGGTTTTGGTCTGTATAATATATCAAGCTGGGATGGGAAATTTACATATCAGTACTACCCTGGCCTTCATGAAACTGAGTAATCTTGTAGATTTTTATTTTGTAGCCAGAAAGCATTATAAGGTTTAATGAGCCTGTGCCTAAAGCAATCCATCTCTGATCTACTCAGCAACATCACGGACTACACCAGGTCCATGAGGGATGAATACTGAAGATGCTCCTATCTCTTTCATTGTGTCAAAATACTGTGTCACCAAGATCATGTCCATCACATCTTTTGCAGTTGTCTCGGGCACATTGGCTGAGAAAGAAAGTACACTATCCCTAAGGCCATCCACAATTTCTTGTCGTTGACAGGCAATACCCAAACCATACAAATATTGTGCTTCTGCTCCAGCTTCTGCTTTTTTAATTTGCAAGATTTTCTCTGCCTCAACTTTGTGTTGTGTTTCCACCCTCCCCCTTGCAGCTGAAATCGAGATTCAATAGACAAGTTACAGGAATTAAATGGAAAACACTGTAAAAGTAATGTGAAGAAAAGAGAAGACAACTAAACCAAAAATATGAAAAATTTGAGCAAAAATTGCGAGTTCATGTGTTGTTTTTGCAAGGTTATCTCTAGGAGAAGATATTGGATTTTAAAAGAAAATCTACATTAGTGATGCTATCCACAAAATATAATTTTATACCAAATAATCTCTCAAGATAAAACAGCCAGGTTCCACAGAGTATCTATTCCTTTACTTAAAATATCATAAAGAGCAAGAAATCAGCGTCATGGTGTAGTTGTGTATACATAATTCCATTCTAACTTCAATATGCCATAGAATGCTTGCCTGCATTTATTTCATTCATTGCCTTCTTCACAGTTTCAGCAGGTACTACATCAATGATGAGAGTTTGCACTATCTGAAATCCATAGTTTGACATAGCCTGTATCCAAAAATAAGACATGATTGCAAAGAATGCTCAAAACGTCTCTTACAAAACCAGAAGAACCATTCACAAAATCATAACAGGCAATGCAATAGTCGTCCTTCAATATGCAAATATAGTGAAGGTATTTTCCCCACTGAATATCAAACAAGAAATATGCAAGAATTTTTTATTTTGTATTCATCCTTATTTAAAAACATAGACCGAACATGAACTTTCTTTTACTCTTTTCTTAGTTTTACCTTTTGAAGTTCCACTTCAACTTCTTTAGCAACGTCATTCTTTTGCTCAAAAACTTCATCCAAGTTCATCTTCGGGACGCTTGCCCGAATGACTGAACATGAAAAATGAAAACATGGACATGAGCTCAAATAGCAGTGCAACAGTTATGTATAACAACAAGGAACACGTTGGACCACTAGATAACCCATAAAGTATTTAAATAAACACATCACAAAACCAACTGATAATTTAACCTAAAGAAATGCCTTAACTAACAAGTTTTCTTCTTTCAATCAAAATATTGAAAATCATCATTTCAGACCTTCAGCTGTCTAAGATATGTCTATGCAAAATACATGAACCGGTTACCAAAGAAAAAAATAAATAAGGGGTGGCAGTGGTGTGGGGGGGTGTGGGGGGCATGGGTGGTTGCAGTGGGGGCAAGGGAGTGGACACCATTAATGTCGGTGGAAAACAAGAGTATAAATATGTATGGGGGACATGCACAATGACAAACAATGAGGCAGAGTCCCTAGCAATTTTCCAAGGTCTCAAGCTTTTGTCTCAATGCATGGAAAACAAGATTCCCATTATAGGGGATTCCTCCCTAATCGTAAACACCCCTAGCAACAAGGAAGACATGTCTTCATCCCCAATTTCCAGAAATATCAATCAAGCCAAGACTGTAATCAAGAAATTCAGAACGGCTGCCTTCATCCATGTACTCTGAATCAATAACTACTCTAGAGTGGGTCAAATGGAAAATGAGGGTCAAAGAAGGGCCTGCTAAAGTTCAGAAATTCCACAAGACAAAAGATGGTTATAGGTGCAAATTCAATTGCTGACAAGCCCATAAACAGATGTAGTAGATCAGGGGCGTTTAGGCCAAGGATTTTAGGACAACAGGTTCCACTACTACATTTGGCGGAAATTCCGACACTTGGTTTCGACGCTTTTGACCAAATGTCGGAAATTTCCCCAAATTTTTTCCATCCCGCCTGAAACCGTCGCTATATCGACGTTTATAGAAAAGTGTCGCAATACCGACACTTAGAAAAGTGTCTCAATTGCGACGTTTGGAGGAAGACGTCGCAATTGCGACACTATGGCCCAAAGCGTCGCTATTGAGACGACTCCAATCGTCGCAAGTGCGACACAATGTCTAGGTGTCGCCATTGCGACGTTTGGAGGCACCCGTCGCAATAGCGACGCTTTTTCCGCCATCGGTATAACGACACTTATATGCGCGCGACATAAAAATACGAAACTTATATGCACGCTACATAAAAATTCGAAACTTATATGCGCGCTACATAAAAATGATTTTATTGTTTAGGTATAGTGTGACCAACTACATTAACGTACGGTATCACCCACATTAGCATATCGGCTCTTCACCGAACATCATTTTCCTACGACGACCCAACCCTCCAACGTTCGCCTGCGGCACTTGCCCGAACGACATTCGCCTCGGCTCTTGTAAAATGGCGGTTCTTCTTTGTTGAGGCCTTCCTCCTATAGTAGGGTTGACTCTATTTGGGGTTTTTTTGGTCAATTCCATTGGATTGTGTTAGGCTGTAGGGTTCTCTCTAGATGTCAAGAATCAAGATTCAATACCCTCTATTATCTTCATCACCCAATACAAGATTTAAATTTTCCCAAAGAAACGCTTATTAATTTGGCAGCCATTATTTCTCCCTGCTTTAAAAACCCTACATTTAAATGAAAACAAGCATTGCATTTCAACTGCAAAAATCTATTAGTGTTCAAATGTACATGTGTGCTACATTAACGTCTGATATCACGCGCGCATTCACCCTCCGCTCTTGCAGAACAACATTCGCCTCGGCCGGTGGCCGCTACGGCTCTTGCCCGAACGGCCGTCGCAAGCTCTTGCAGAACAACATTCGCCCTCAACATTCGCCCTGAGCTCTTGCAGAACAGCATTCGCCCTGGATTCGCCCTCAGCTCTTTCCTTAGCTCTTGCAAAACAACATTTGCCCTCAGCGTTCGCCCTCAGCTCTTGCAGAACAACATTCGCCCTCAGCTCTTGAAAAATGGCAAGTTCTTACTGCAGGCCCTTCCTCCTATAGTATGGTTGACTCTATTTGGGTTTTTTTGGTCAATTCCATTGGATTGTGTTAGGCTGTAGGGTTCTCTCTAGATGTCAAGAATCAAGATTCAATACCCTCTATTATCTTCATCACCCAATACAAGATTTAATTTTTTCTCAAAGAAACGCTTATTAATTTGGCAGCCATTATTTCTCCCTGCTTTAAAAACCCTACATTTAAATGAAAACAAGCATTGCATTTCAACTACAAAATCTATTAGTGTTCAAATGTACATGTGTGCATCACTTGTGTAGGGTATTCCTTTTCCACTTTCACATTATCCAAGAATGTGTGCAGTATAGTTCATATTTTTTGTGATTTAGATTATCTTGAAAAAGGAAAGGTAAATTATTTCCCATGGAAAAGGAAGGTTTTCCCTTTTTATAGGTTGTTTGGACTTACGTGGAAAAATTTATGGTATGCCTTTCATATTATGTAGTTTAAATTTGAATTAACAGATTATTCTACATGAAAATATAATTACCTATGTGATGTCCTTCATCACTAATTAAAATTATAGTGTTTCAATTTCCTAGACTCTAACTCATCTGATGCTAAATTCTAGGTTCTCATTGGTGGATCACTCTTCCATTGATTTCCTTTCCCTCTGGATCTTGTCATACTTTAAAAGTCATCAATGATACATATATTATTTTAGGTATCCCAAAAGGCTTTATAGTAGAACATATTGTGAAGTTTTTTTGACACTTGCAGATTCTTTTTAGAACTGCAACGCGGTCTATGCTATCGAGTTATATACCAAGCAACTTGTCCTTAATAACCACACTATGAGGTAGGTTCAACCAGTTTGAACTTGTTGGGACATAGCATATGAAGTTGTGTGATGAGTCCATATCACAGGTCTATTATGGTGACAAAAGTGAAGACACGTAATGATAGTTATTATGTTAACATTACTAGAAAAATTTTCGAAATTATACATGCTATCAAGATGTCAAAATTCCAGGCATTAGGGGTCAATACTCGTAGCTAATAGATAATAATAATAATATAAAAAAATCACAACTTTATTCTTGAAATATGATTGTTACACATTGGTAACCTAGTTCATGAGTTACTATCACCCAAAGATTGCAAAACAAACTTAAAATATAAATTAAACCAACATGAGAATCCAACTAAGGGTTTCTCGACAAAATCATGCCATAACCCGGCATTTTGAAACCCAAATTTGAATCCATCATAAGTAATACAATGCAAACTCAGATGGATTTTCAATGCATGTTTGCATGCTACACTTATTCTCTGTCTAGATATAATTTTTTAAATGGAACCATTAGTCAAGCCCACAATCCTTTTTATGTGAAAAATTTCAGCTCTATTTGAGCTCTTTTTTGCTCCACCACCTCCATAAACCAGTGTTACACGGGTCTCGCCCCCCCACCTAGGGGTCTATATTCCTCACCCCCTCGCGCTCCGGGGTCTTGGGGACTTCTAGGGGACGTTTCCCTCACGCCCCCGCACACCCCCTTTCACGCCCCCTCACGCCCCCTCACACCCCCCTTCACGCCCCCTCACGTCCCCTCACCGCCCCTTTTAGTTTATGGTTTCGTGTTAAAAGTTGATGTGCCACTTAGCATATTTGAGAATCCAAGTGATTCCGATTCAGATGGTGACATGGTTGATCTTGATATATTCGTGCAGAAGTTGGATGCAGAGACTAGTGGGGCATTAACTTGAGCATTTATGCTCATTTATCAGTATGATGATATCATTTGATATTCATATGTTGTGTTTTATGTTTTATGTTTCAGACATAACTTATTTGCGTTTAAGTTTTATGTTTCAGACTTGAGTTGTAAACTTCAGTTTAAACTCTATTTTGAATCTTGATATAATATGTCATATGATATATTAAGCTTTATTTTCATTGTACATTGTTAGTAGTTACATTAATGATTATATAGTTACAAACTTACAAACTTACATGCATGATTGTATGATGTATGTTTTAACTTTTAACTTTTAAATTTGTTTCAATTATATGATTCATCATTCATCGATTTGTAATTTTATCATTTATGATTTATCTTTCATGATGTAAGTGTATGATGACTGTATATACATTCCTTGCAAAAATATAGTTACATTATAAATATTAAATTTTATAATTTTTATGACCCCGACGTCCCCCCACGTTTCGTGAAAATTGGTAGGGAGCTTTTGCATAGGCCGCTCCCGCGCTCCCTCGCCCCCTCGCTCCCACCTCCAGGGGACTTGGTGGAACATTGCCATAAACATATGCAAACATATATCATGATCTTGTAATTCCATTACATATGTATGTGCCAATGTTCCATAATCATGCCCCATCATCAATTTAAGAAATTTCCATTGAATATCAAATTATGGAGGGGGGAAACTTTTTGCTGCAACATTTGGCTCAAAATCAGGGACCATCTCCGTATGAGGTGAATGAGAACTATAGATATTTGAAGAAGTAGATTAGTGCCTTTTCCTCTGGCCATGGAGTCATATATAGTCATCCATCACAAAAATTTGTCTTTGTTCATTCTCACCTTTAAAGTTGCAAAAATTCATGCCCTAATTGAAACGACACTAAATTTGAAAGATATAATAAAAATGCAAGCTAGAAGTGCCCTATTAATACAAAGGGAAAACCTTCCTACCTACCCTAACTGAGATAAATTTTGATTGAATAGGAAACATGATATTGCCAATGGATTTGATCCAACAACTTGTTAAATGTATGGGACTAAATCATGCATTTGATTTCTAGGGAAACATGCGCATGAAGAGAAAAAGTGCATAATTAATGGAAAATCCATACATGCCACTTATAAAAACTACACCGAAAGGTCAAAAAATACTTAAGGCCTTAACTTAATTTGAATCCAAAAATGACAAAATAGGATTAGTGAAAACACGAGAGTGGTGTGGGTGAACAACATAAATAAAAATTGAAGATACCTTTCCCCAAGATGCCTTTGTCACCGTTGTATGAAAACATGTTTTCCTTTCCCTTTATACATGCAAGTGAATGCATTATAGGTATGGTGTTTTCCCATAATAGGAGAAGCCTACTTAAATATATCATTCGTGGAGTGAATTTTTGGGTGCCTTAATGTGCAATGACATGTTTCCAAGATTGAATTCAATGCAAGGCATATTTGAAACTCTAACTCTGTCTTCCGGTGTCTTATTAGAAATTATTTCAGTTTTCATTTTGTGTTTTCAAGTTAGATATTGTTTTCAAGCTTTTACATTTATAATTTTATTGCAATGTGGCAGACTGATCAGAGCAGTGCAGGAACAACCCCGAGACGAGATGATCGCGGAAAGAGGCCAGCGGAAGAACATGTAAAGTGCCAACATTGCTCTATCTTCAGGTATTTTAGTTATTTACATAATTGAAATAATATTAATTTTGTTCAAATATGCAGACACCTAGCCATGGTACGCTTGATGATTTCCTCTTTGAGGAAGAGCTTTCTTCATCCCTATCTCCAGTGTTCTTGTTGCAGAAAAAGGCACGAGATGCAAGGTCGGAATTTAATACTTTGATAGACGCGCCTCAAACACCTGAAACAGAAGAGAGGATACAACATCTTATGAGGCAGCTAGAAAGATATCAGGTAATAATAAAAAGTCAAAAGGATATTTTTTTTGTTCTGCATGAGATGAATTGTGATAGTTTGATTTTTAATTTTTATATTGACTAAACTAACAAAAAGTTCTTTTGTATGTAGCGTTTTCTTCATTTGCTGAACCCGGTGTTGGTGGTAGTGGGACACAAGGGCAAGAGATTGCCCAACAACCCTCTCGTACACCTTCTACTCCTTTAGGTGCCAACCAAGAAACACACCCTGCCCAAGTAGACACCCAGCCAACCGCTGAACATGTTGTAAATGATGAGGCTGATATGGCCAACTATATTATTGCGTTTCCTGGAGCTACACGTGTTAGCTCCACAGGGACCATTAATGGCACATTTTTAGTGAACGATGAAGGTGTCCCTATAAAGCATGTACAACTCCCAGGTAAATTTTAATATTTTAACTATTTCATGTACTTTATCTAAAACATATTTATCATGATTTTTATTTTTAAATTAATGATAATATCTTCTTTTTCTTTTGGTTTTATTCTGTGTAGGAAACAATGAGTTCTACAGGATTCTCGAGAGCCATGCGTTGGTAATTTTTGGCCCAACCATACGTACAGGGTGGAATTCCCAGAATTCCAACCTGAAAAAAGAACTTCTAGATTATCTAGAAGCCCTTTTTGGGGTCGGCACATTTGACAGAACAGCGGTGGCTCGGGTAGCCGGAAAATATTTGAAATATACTAGGGACACCTATAGGACGCAATTGCAATTTAACCCTAGATATGAGCGTCCTCTCGCAGTTCCAGAGAGTGAGTGGAGAGCACTCATCCATGACGGAAAAGGAAAAGGGCAAAGAAAGAAGGAAAAATGCCAACTGGACCCGCAAGGTAAATTACAACTTTAATTCAATAGCTTTAATTTTCTTTATGTCTAAAATAAAAGTGTGCTACGTCATATCTGACTTCAATCTTTTGACGCTAGGTTGCCTGACACCTCAAAGGCAACCAAATCTAGGATTGAGAAAAAGGGCCATCACAAGCTCGGCCAGGGTGGCTACTTGAAATTAGCTGCAATAATTGTAATTAAGTAGCTAAACATCTTATAATTAATTGTATCGCCTTCCAACGTTTTTGTAATCCTATCAAATATGATTAAAAATACAAAATCATATGTAATGTAGGGTGATGACTTCGGAACCGAAACTACAGAGGAAGATAAAAATATCGCTTTCCATTTCGGCTATCAAGCTGTAGTTGAACGTCGCAGAAGCTTGGGGCAGGTCCCAAGATCCAGAATGCCTGATAAGGTAAAACATTAACCTTTCAATATGTTTGTTTTCATCCATAAATTTAATTTCTAACAACTTTGTTTAAATCGGGGGAGCAGCACTACCGACGAGGCAAATAACCCAGTTTTAGAGCCAGATGTAGATGATCCTCATGTGCAACCTGATCATTGTAGTGGGGACCAGGGCGACAATGCTACTATCAGTGAGGGCCATGACGGTAATTAATTTCCACTTATAATTTTTTCTAATTATACCTTGATGGTTGTCCTTATAAATTTTTTTGTTTAAATTACAGAGAATGTTTCCCTTGAGGATCTTACCACTAGAGAGGAAGACAGGGCAACAGTCCCAACGACGACAACTGGTGCACTAGGTAAATAATCTCATTGCAATTTTTTTTATTAATATTACCGAACTAGTTCAATGATATTTAAAACTGACAATTAAAATTTAATATTATCTGTTTTTGTAGGCGATGCCCCGTCACTGGATGAGACCAGACATCGTGACTACGCAACTAGGTCAGCGGCGACAACTGGTGCACCAGGTAAATAATCTCATTGCAATTTTTTTTATTAATATTACCAAAATAGTTCAATGATATTTAAAAACTGACAATTAAAATTTAATATTATTTGTTTTTGTAGGCGATGCCCCGTCACTGGATGAGACCAGACATCGTGACTACGCAACTAGGTCAGCGGCGACAACTGGTGCACTAGGTAAATAACCTCATTGCAATTTTTTTTATTAATATTACCGAACTAGTTCAATGATATTTAAAAACTGACAATTAAAATTTAATATTATCTCTTTTTGTAGGCGATGCCCCATCACTGGATGAGACCAGACATCGTGACTACGCAACTAGGTCAGCGGCGACAACTGGTGCACCAGGTAAATAATCTCATTGCAATTTTTATTTATTAATATTACCGAACTAGTTCAATGATATTTAAAAACTGACAATTAAAATTTAATATTATCTGTTTTTGTAGGCGATGCCCCATCACTGGATGAGCCCAGACATCGTGAATACGCAACTAGGTCAGCAGTGCGGGTTGAAAGGCATGAAACAGGAGCAGAGCACGATGATACTGATGATGTAATTAGGAGCTTTAAAAATAGGAAGAAGAAAAAGAAAATTTGACAATGTAAAATATTGTATTATTATAAGACAAACGTTACCATACTTGGAACATTTTTTTGCGTTATATAAAAAACTCATTTATCATACTATTTTTATGTCAAGCATTAATTGCAATGTTTCCTTGCGTACTTCTTGTTGAATTGTTTTTTTATTAGTTATTGAATATTTTTTTTTATGCTCATGAAAGTAAAAAATGAAATATAGATTGGGTATTGGGGAATTGAGAGTGATGTGAGGGGGGGGGGAGAGGCCATAAGAGCTTCCACCTTCACGTGGTTGGCCCTGTTTAGTAGAGAATAATTTATTGGAGCGATTTAATCTTGGAGCAAACCTCCCTTGATCCAGCGTAGCAACAAAAAAGTCACCGTTGACTTAGTTGCTACTCTTTCAGATCATGGGAGGCTTGTTCCAAGTTCATGCGACTCCAATAAATTGTTCTTGAAACGAAGAGGAGCTTATTCAGGTATGTTTTGACATTTTCAACATATGTTCTAACATTATCATAAGAATCCATCTTAGAGTAAAAAATACTACATCAATTACTTGTATTTATTGTATAGATAATGATGGATTTTGATTGACTTGGCAGTGCAGGTACAAATCCTCTTGCATCATGAGCAATACAACTTTTCAACCAGGGTCATGTCCAGGATATTTTTGCTAGTGCGCTTGACCAGGTTCGTAATGTCACATTTTGTAAGTTCCTTTACAGTTCATAATTCAATATTAAGCTTGTTCATGATTATTATCTAGGTTTTTTGTATGTGTTTTTTCATCTATTCGATTGTAAGCAACTCTGCATGTTTCCTGTTGTTCACTATGATTTCTCCCATTACCACTCCCAGGATGAATCCGACTTTATTTTTACATAGGTTACTTTATTGTTACTATGATTTCTCCATTTACGATTTCATAGGTTACATCATGTAAAGTTGTCAATCTCAAGTTGGTGATGAGCTTTAGTTCTCCAGATTTGGGGCTTTTCTGATATTTTCTCCCTCATGTCATTCCTACATCACCTCGTTGTTTGAGCATGCCAATTGTCTACCACTTGTACCAATTGGCACATGTCAATCTCCGAGTGGTGCCACATTTCACCTATTTTCAGTGAGAGTTTAGGGTTTCTCTAACATAGCTTCAGAAATCCGATTCAGTGCCTGCTTGAATATCGTCACATACTACTCATGGTTTGGATTGATGAGCATGTTCTGAATGGTTGGTTGATTCATAAGAACCACCCATATAGTCATCTTGAGATATTTCAAAAGGTTTCTCGGGTTTCCTTTTTCACCGTTTCTAGTGGGTGGGATGGTGTGGGGTGATCCATCAATACTGGTGCTCTTGTAGTAGGGAATTTGTTTTTGGGGATATAAAGGAGCATTTGATGTAGATATCCCATTCGATGCATTCATAGATGGGCACGAGAGGTCAAGAATTTAAATTAAAAATATGCAACCTCTAGCATGGCAACCTGAAGGCTGCGAGAGACACTGGTTAAAGATTGTTTTGTGGTGGCCTTAATATAGCCGTGATTTCTTTCTATTATCTTAATGCAAATATATAGTCCGGTCTCATTAAAATGAGGATTGTGGTTGTATTTATCTTTGGTTGTTTCTCTCTTAATGCTCCAGAAGTTGCCAAAAGTTGCGATAGTTGTTTAGTTTGCCCGTTACAACTTAAAAGTGATTTTTAGCAATGGGAGTCATGTTTTTTAAGGTTCATACTAATATGAAGATCTTGTAATTCTATATTCAGCATAAGAGAAGATGGCCTCTGCTTTGGGCAGTATGACAACAATTGCCACATCTACCTCATTGGGTAACAATGGAAAGGGGAACAAGTTGGGTGCAATGTTTGATAATTATGGCAGACAATTGTCTTCTCTTTCAGTTTTTTCACCCATTTCCTTTAATCGCTCAAGCAGAAGAGGGACTCTGAGATTACGCGACACAGAGAAGGTAGTTAATACAAGAGCTATGGAAAAGGAGTTGTACTTCAACAAGGATGGCTCAGTGACAAAAAAATTGCAGGTCAGAGAAAAAATTATGTTTAAAGGAAGGTCACCCGCACGTGAAACTTCACTGCGGTGGATCTTTCCTTGTCCACTTATATTCGATTTTAATGTGTTATTTTAATTTTTCATGGAGGGTTGTTTTGGCATATGGTCTCGCATTCAATTGCACACTTACTGAAAGCATTGTCAATTTGTCTTGCAGGCGGTGTGAACAAACTTGCTGATCTTGTTGGAGTCACCCTTGGGGCGAAGGGAAAAATGTTGTCTTGGAGAGCAAGCATGGTTCTCCGAAAATAGTTAATGATGGTGTGACAGTAGCTAAGGAGGTAATTTGCAGATGTGTGCTCTGGTTTTATTTTTAACGTTGTATTAGTTCCCCCTCTTAAATGTCTTAGATTTGGTAGGCATAATTTGAAAACTCAAAGGTGAAAGGAAATATATTTGTTACCCAGTGGTCTACTTGGCCTATGGACTAGCCACATTAGAGTAATGCATAAAGCTTTTCACAACAATAAAAGGAAAGGGTTATGGCTGAGTCAAATTTTATTGTTATTGACAGTGTAATGAAATGTATCTCAATGCTATGGTTTTGGCCTTTTTTTTGGTTGAATTAGAGGACCCAGTTGAAAATATTGGGGCCAAGTTGGTAAGGCAAGCTGCGGCAAAGACAAATGATTTAGCTGGGGATGGAACCACAACATCTGTTGTTCTTGCACATGTTGGAATATTGAAAAATTCCATAACAATGAATGGAGAATAAATCTCCCTTCCTCTAACATAGAGAAAATAAAAATTTCTTTGACAGGAGACAGAGTTTCAATACTTTGAAAACAAACTTCTATTCCCTTCAATAACTCAAAAAAAAACTATTACACTACCTCCTCACTGAGAGGGATTACAAAATTATGACTGCTACAAAACGCAGTGCATAAAACCAACTCACTGTCTGTTAAAAACAAACATACTCTGTCTCTAAAACACTCTGCTGTGTTTTTCCCTTTCGCACTGCTGTGCATACACACTTAAAAAGTTACACTCAGTCTTTCACTTTTTACACACTGCTGTGTAATAAAAAATTTACGTACTGTCTATAAAAAAAAACTACCAAGCTTTTTCGTCCTTTTTATTTTTATATGTCGTAACATATAAAACATATTATAATAAACCCTCTTTTAAAAAAAATAAAATTAAAACTAAATTCTATGGCCCACCTTTCATTTCGCATATGATATATATATAACATATGTTTAAAACATATGCATATATTAAACTATCAAAACATTAAAGAACCCTTTCCGTCGGACTTCAAAAGTCTGAATAGATTGAATTTCAAACCAAATTCGCATTCCAAAATGGGATGTTGACGTCTGCCTAATTTTAACTCGAATTCTCAATCCAATGTGCCCTATAAAAAATTCGGGTCCGGTTTTCAGGTTTTCAGATTCCCTTCAATTTCATGCGATCCAATATTAATGCTCCACTTGTCCTCCTTTTGAATTTACAAAACTGTCGGGTAAATTTCTGTTTGTTTAATTTCTGGTTGGTGAATTGCGTTAATGCTGGCTGTTGTGTTTAAATACAATCCTGTACAGAAATATGGCTGTGGCCATCTACAAAAAAAACTTGCAGGAATTTTAAATGCTGAATTAAATTTCTGGATGGCATGCAAGCAACCTCCAAAAAAAATGTTGTTGCTGCATCCGTCCTTCTGCTGCAGCAGTTGAAGTTAAAATTCAACAACACAGGGTTTAATAAGTGAGGGTGTAAAGGTAACTTTTTTTCGATAGTACTGGATTAAGATCATCTATTCATTTTTGTAGGGTCTTATGGTGTTTGGTTTTTTAGTTTTGGGTTGGGTTTATTGAGTCTAAGATAGTTTTTGAGTGAAAAAATTGCTATCAGGTATTAAAAAATTTTGGTTCTTTTGCCAAAATTTATGAGCTTGTTAGGAAATACAAAACTGACAATGGTTGTATCTTAAATTTGTGGAAAATAATTTGAAATGAAACCTTTTTGTTTAGGTTGCTGCAGCAGGTGCAAACCCCATTCAAATTACTAGGGGCATTGACAAGACAATAAAGGCCCTTGTTTCGGAACTCAAAATTTTGTCAAAGGAGGTAAACGCTTGCCTTTTGAGTAGGCTGGTTTTCCTTTTTGCTGATGGTTTAGTGTATCTAATTGAATTAGTTGCCTAAGGTATTTTTGGTTGCAAACTCCTTTTCATTTTTCATACAGTATTGGCCTTGTGGAATACATTTGATTGTGTGGTCTTGTTAGATCTACAACATCTGTAGTTGTTTAGTCTTATGGCCGAGGTGCACTTTTATTATGGAAATAGTTGATGCAATATTGTCATTTAATCCTTACTGCAGGGTAGCATGTTGAGAAGTTTCTTGTGAAACATTTGGTATTCAAAATGACACTTGATCCTATACAACATCATGCACTTGACTTAAAAATTCATATTCAAAGTGTGCCAGACAATTCTTGCAAAATTTCAAATATTTATGTTGTTTTAAACCATTATCTTTTTCATGTATTGGATGCTGAATATGTGAAAAAGACTTTGGTATGAAACCAACTGGTGAATAATTTCCAGCAAAACAACCACTTCCAAGACATGATTTAGAAGTAGAACATATGTACTTATGAAGCATAGAAAGATATCCTTGATGCATTTTCAATTTTTGGCTAGGGTTATTTTTGGAGAAAATAACTCCTTATTCCTAGAATAGTGATCTTCAATACAAGTAAATGCCAGAGAAGAGAGATCATCGTGTGATGCAACAAAACTAAAATTGGACCCCCAAGGAGAGCTGGTGTGTCTACAATCGCTCTATCAGCATTTTCCCTTGGTTTACCCCGTTCTTTTCCTCCAACCTGAGTCTTAATTGACTTCTTCTTTCTTCGGGTTTATTTATCAAATTGGTAGAATTTGATAAATAAATACTATCCACAATGGTTGGACTTTAATTTATATTCCCGACTTTATATTATCTCCAAGCCTTATAACCAATGTTTAGCTTTCAACACTTTGTATTTATACTCCATGTTTCTTTTTAAATAAATAACTTGTAATGAACTTTCGACTCTATATTTCACCACCCAGCCTTACAACAATCACGCTCCAGACTTATGCTAATTATCCGCCAATCGTTTAATTAAACAATTTCATTATACTCCGGCCCCACCTATATATATCAATAACCAATCAAACACTTGTATCGTACCTGGCTATCCTCCGCACACCTTAGTTAACCTCCAGGCAAGTTCAACGTGCGACCACCGTCCAATGGCCCTTCTCCAAATCAACGACTCTTGGCAATTTCGCTCGGCTTCCAACGTCGGGCTTTAACGTGCGATGGCGCGGGTTAAACGGTGGTTTTCCGGGGGTCACTTCGCCACGTGTCGCATTCCCTATGGAATCGCTCGCGAATAGGAAATACCGCCTACTTTGCAAAAGCGGTGCGATATGGGCAACCCGCTTTTGTGTTCCGCTCGTGGTTTTGGTAGAGGGCTTGACCATGGGTGCAAGTCTGATTCCGCTATCCTTTTGTTTGTTAACTCATGTCCAATCCTCGGGTCAGGTTTCGAAAGCACAACAATTTTGTCTATTTATTAAGCGGGATTTTTATATTTGAATAGTTTTCACGACCCCGGTTCTCTACACAGACCTCGCCTTCGAGTGGGGTGAGTTCACAGGTTTATCCAAAAATTTACGGGAATTCAAAGACAAAAGAATGGAATTATCAGTACCCAATCGCCTCACAGTCAAACAATTCTTCACAATTAGCAGTTCGAGATAATTCAATGACAACTAAGCTTGGAAATCATTTAACTGGAAACAATTGTTCACACACAGAGGTTTATTGTAGAAATCCCCTCTCTACTCTCCTCTTCCCTCTCTACTTTTATTCATCCGAGGAATTACAATTTATATACATAACATATGGCTCTTCGGTTCCTCTGAGAGGACCGTTCTAGAAATAAAAAGGTCTAATTATAATAATTCAACTAACTGAAACTATTCGACTCCTACAACAGACTTATGCTAATTATACGCCAATCGTTTAATTAAAAAATTTCATTATACTCCGGCCCCACCTATATATATCAATAACCAATCAAACACTCGTATCGTACCTAGCTATCCTCCGCACACCTTAGTTAACCTCCGGGCAAGTTCAACGTGCGACCATCGTCCGATGGCCCTTCTCCAAATCAACGACTCTTGGCAATTTCGCTCGGCTTCCAACGTCGGGCTTTAACGTGCGATGGCGCGGGTTAAACGGTGGTTTTCCGGGGGTCACTTCGCCATGTGTCGCATTCCCTATGGAATCGCTCACGAATAGGAAATACCGCCTACTCCGCAAAAGCGGTGCGATATGGGCAACCCGCTTTTGTGATTCCGCTCGTGGTTTTGGTAGAGGGCTTGACCACAGGTGCAAGTCTGGTTCCGCTATCCTTTTTTTTGTTAACTCATGTCCAATCCTCGGGTCAGGTTCCGAAAGCACAACAATTTTGTCTCTTTATTAAGCGGGATTTTTATATTTGAATAGTTTTCACGACCCCGGTTCTCTACACAGACCTCGCCTTGGATATTTTTACATAAAAATGATTGTTCTCAATAATTATATATATAAATTTTCCACATTTTTAGTGTGGTATTCCCATGATTTATTATAAATATGTGTATTATCAAAGAAAACCAACACAAATTTTATAAGATGGGATAAAAAAAAATTGTTCTTAAGTTGAGCCCGTCGGACTTCAAATGGAGATAAACCATAATTCAAACCAAATTCGCATTCCAAAATAGCCTACTGACGTCAGCCAATTTTGTGACACGAAAACCAAATGAATTCCGCCCTAATCTTTTTCGGGTCCGAATTTGGGTTGGCGTACGGAGGGAGAGTTGTGACGCGAATTTCTTATCAAATTTGCCCTAATATTTTTCGGGTCCGGATTTCCACTGCGCGAGCGGCCCAAACAAAGATCCGCTCCAATCAATTTCTGCCACGTGTCCTCAATAGAAACTTGCCATGCTCCCGGCTGCGGGTGCATTCGATGGCGTTTAAGGCGATGGGACATGGATATGGCGATTTCATATCAATCGCATTAACATTTAACGTTGTTCAATTAAGTTTTCACATCAAATCCACATTAATTAATTTTTAACACTGTTCAAGATCGGCCTCCACTCCTCTTAGCGATTCCGCACGCTCCAATATGATCCGGCCTTCGGCTCTCATTATTAATGATCAGAGATTAATTATGACGGGCGTCCTTTGATTGCATTGCAGTCGGGTCGAGAAAATGGCTTTTAGCTATGCTTTTTCAGACGAGCCGGTTGCTGGATTACACTACTTGCTAACTGTGACGATAAGGAGAAGTGGCCAACTGAACTGCTGCCTAGACCTTGCAGCATATCTGCATTTATCTCGGTTCTGTCTCTGTCTATCTTCCTCTGTTAATTGGAATTCTGCTTCTCCGTCTCCTCTTATGCCCACTGCGCCTGAGACTGCACCCATGCCTCGCGTGCATCATAGGATGCGTTGCCGCAGGGGGAGCACTAGAGGTCAACCCCTGCGGGCTCCCTCCAACCCCTCAACAGAGTCGACTTCCGGCCAGTCCAGTGATTATTACGCAGGTCGATATCCAAATACTAGGAGTGGGCGGGGTCGGGTTGTAGGATCTGGCCACCGTATGGATTCCCCTGCTCCTCGCTTCCCCACCGCTAGTTCACCTTCTCCCACGATGCGCACTGCGCAATTTTCCTTTAATTGCTCTCTCAACCGCCCGCGAATCACGGCTTTAGTCACTGTGGTCTTCCGCGAGGAGGCCCAAACAGAGGAAGAATGCACCCGTCTGGCAGGTCTGAGCTCGGAAAAAGCCGGCCAGCATTCGGGCCTTCAGGAGGGGAGCCGTGGCATGCATGTGGAGGTAGCACCTAGCGATCCTGGACCTTCCGAAGGATGGTGCCGAATCGTGGAGGGACCACCAGAGGAGTAGTTTGGTTAATTTTTTTTTCTTGCTTAGCATGCCCACTTAATTGGGCTTCTTTTAGATTATTTTACTGTGCTGGACCTTTGTAATATTTTTGAATTCTGTTAATTAAACGTTCAAGACTGGTTTCCCCGTATGAGGGAAGTCTTCTTAATATTTTGATTTTTTGATGACAAATTTGCCATGTGTATGGCCAGGCAATGTTTTTGACTTCGGTGTAATTTTATTCGCAATGTTAATAGATTAACTTTACTTAGAATTCTCACATGATTAACGTTTTTCTTGATCTGTTCAAGGATTTTGGGTACTTTAATTTGTATTTGGAACAATGGACGTCGGTACTCTATCTGTTGCTTTACTGTTCTACATACTGCTATTTCACTTTCTTATAGATGCCTAGGGCATATTTGGATGCTTTCTCAGATTGTCGATAATCTCCATGTGGACCGTTACTGGGTTTTATATCATGTCCCTGTATGTGACATGGGGTATTTTTCTATCATTGTCTGGGGTGGGACTTCCACTTTCTGGATGGATATTTGGGTTCCAATCTTCAGATGTGAAAATGTAATGACTTCATGGACTGTTTTACTTCATATAATATATTCAAAACAACGTTTTTTCTCTTGTGAAAAAAAAAAAATGATTAATGTTTATCACTCTGCCTTCAAAACTAGCGATGCTGGTCTATGTTGCTGGTTTATTGATATGGTATGATGGTCTTTTTATATTTTGGACATATCACACTCCTCACATGATTAGCGTTTTTCTCTGTTCAAGGATTTTGGGTACTTTAATTTATATTTGGAACAATGGACATCGGTACTCTATCTGTTGCTTTACTATTCTACATACTGCTATTTCACTTTCTTATAGATGCCTCGGGCATATTTGGATGCTTTCTCAGATTGTCGATAATCTCCATATGGACCATTACTGGGTTTTATATCATGTCCCTGTATGTGACATGGGGTATTTTTATATCATTGTCTGGGGTGGGACTTCCACTTTTCTGGATGGATATTTGGGTTCCAATCTTCAGATGTGAAAATGTAATGACTTCATGAACTGTTTTACTTCATATAATATATTCAAAACAACGTTTTTTCTCTTGTGAAAAAAAAATGATTAATGTTTATCACTCTGCCTTCAAAACTAGCGATGCTGGTCTATGTTGCTGGTTTATTGATATGGTCTGATGGTCTTTTTATAATTTGGACATATCACACTCCTCACATGATTAGCGTTTTTCTCTGTTCAAGGATTTTGGGTACTTTAATTTGTATTTGGAACAATGGATGTCGGTACTCTATCTGTTGTTTTACTATTCTACATACTGCTATTTCACTTTCTTATAGATGCCTCAGACATATTTGGATGCTTTCTCAGATTTGTCGATAATCTCCATGTGGACCATTACTGGGTTTTATATCAAGTCTTTGTATGTGACATGGGGTATTTTTCTATCACTATTTGGGGTGGGACTTCCAATTTTCTGGATGGATATTTGGGTTCCAATCTTCAGATGTGAAAATGTAATGACTTCATGGACTGTTTTAATTCATATAATATATTCAAAACAACGTTTTTTCTCTTGTGAAAAAAAAATGATTAATGTTTATCACTCTGCCTTCAAAACTAGCGATGCTGGTCTATGTTGCTGGTTTATTGATATGGTTTGATAGTCTTTTTATATTTTGGACATATCACACTCCTCACATGATTAGCTTTTTTCTCTGTTCAAGGATTTTGGGTACTTTAATTTGTATTTGGAACAATGGACGTCGGTACTTTATCTGTTGTTTTAATATTCTACATACTGCTATTTTAATTTCTTATAGATGCCTCAGGCATATTTGGATGCTTTCTCAGATTTGTCGATAATCTCCATGTGGACCGTTACTGGGTTTTATATCAAGTCCCTGTATGTGACATGGGGTATTTTTCTATCATTGTCTGGGGTGGGACTTCCACTTTTCTGGATGGATATTTGGGTTCCAATCTTCAGATGTGAAAATATAATGACTTCATGGACTGTTTTACTTCATATAATATATTCAAAACAGCGTTTTTTCTCTTGTGAAAAAAAAAGGATTAATGTTTATCACTCTACCTTCAAAACTAGCGATGCTGGTCTATGTTGCTGGTTTATTGATATGGTCTGATGGTCTTTTTATATTTTGGACATATCACACTCCTCACATGATTAGTGTTTTTCTCTGTTCAAGGATTTTGGGTACTTTAATTTGTATTTGGAACAATGGAATTCGGTACTCTATCTGTTGCTTTACTATTCTACATACTGCTATTTCACTTTCTTATAGATGCCTCGGGCATATTTGGATGCTTTCTCAGATTTGTATATAATCTCCATGTGGACCGTTACTGGGTTTTATATCATGTCCCTGTATGTGACATGGGGTATTTTTCTATCATTGTCTGGGGTGGGACTTCCACTTCTCTGGATGGATATTTGGGTTCCAATCTTCAGATGTGAAAATGTAATGACTTCATGGACTATTTTACTTCATATAATATATTCAAAACAACGTTTCTCGTCTTTTAAAGTTTCATTTTTTTTTTTTTAAATTGAACCCGCCGTAGGTATACCGACGCCTTGTAGACGTCGGAATTGCGACAACTCAGAAACATCGGAAGAGCGACAGCATAAAAACGTCGGACCACATTTCGTCGGAAGAGCGACAACATAAAAACGTCGGAAGAGCGACGTTAAAAACGTCGGACCACATTTCGTCGGAATTGCGACATATTACAAACGTCGGAAGAGCGACGTCCAAAACGTCAGACCACACTGCGTCGGAATTGAGACTGTTTACAAACGTCGGAAGAGCGACGTTCAAAACGTCGGACCACATTTCGTCGGAAGTGCGACCGTTTACAAATGTCGGAAGCGCGACGGTTTGTGAGACGTCGGAAGAGTGACGCTTGTTCGGAAGCGACAGAAGAAGTGTCGATAGTGCGACACTTTTTAGGTGCGTCGAAACTGCGACGACATGACAAACCACGTTTTGTCCGCCCTCGAATTGTCGCTCTTGCGACGACTATGCGTCGGAATAGCGACGAATTGGCCGTCGGAATTTCCGCCAAATTTTCTAGTGGGGGTCTTCACCAGGTTTACCCTCAAATTTAGGACAATCACTAGGAATCTTGGTCTAAACCAGAGGCCAATATGTATTATGAATAATAGGATCATTTGTCAACTTCGACACATTGGGTGATTCCAACGTAGCAAGAAACGATAACTGAGTATTAAAAGTCATTGGAGGTATTTGATAAGGACCTGTATGTACATTCCACCCAGTCTAAACGAGATTCTGTCCCCATATATTCTGTCCTAAAGAATTCGGATCATAGGGATTAAAAACAGGATAATTCAGTTGATATTGGGATTCAGGACCAGGATATTGAGTCAAAGTATAACACTGAGGTCCTTGTTGAGTAGCATAAGGATTTTTCTATGGAATGTAAGCATGACTTTGAGGTTGCTGATACACAGGTTGATTTTGAGGGTACGGAATCTGAGGTGCACTATATACGGGTTGATTTTGAGGGTACGGAATTCGAGGTGCACTATATACTAGTTGATAGGAAACTTGAGGGTAATAAGCACCCTGTGGTTGCATAGGTTGATCTTGCAGAGTAGGTTGAACAGGCTACTGAGTAGGATAAACAGGTAAAACCGGTTGCGTAAATGAAGAAATCTATTGGTGGGCAGGTTGCAACGGTTGTTGAGCTGGTTGAACCGGCTGTTGAGGACCTCCAGGTTGACTTTGTGGTAAAGGTTGGCCTGATGGTTGAGATAGTCTAGGATGTCCCAGATGACCAGGTCGACTCGGAGAAGGACCATAAGATTTTCCTTGTGGTGGATAAACTTGCCTCCCAGGACCAAAAGATGATCCTGGTTGAACCAGAAGTTGACCCGAGAGACCAGAGGGTTTTCCGTGTTGGACCAAAGGTTGTCCTTGTAAAGGTTGGCCTTGTGGACCGTATGGTTTTCCTTGTGGACCAAAAGCCGGGACCTGCTAGGCTGAAGGTTGTCCCTGAAAGGGTTGTCCTTGTAAGCCAAAGGGTTGCGCAGGAAAAGTAGGTCCCAAATAAGTAACAGACTGATAATGATCATAAATGTCCTGATAAGGATCTATAAGAGACATATAAACTAGATTCCCACGCTCATCATAATGGTGTGGATATACATATATGGGATTACCAACATGATCATAGTAATGAAAATGAGGATCTCTAGGAGCCTGAGACTATTGAGAACCCTAAGCATTCTGTTGCTAAACAACTAACATATATTCTTTAAAAGTGAAACCACCAGGAATCACAGGGGTAGTGGAAACTGAACTAGAAGCCACACAGACTGTAGGTTGGACTGGAACACATGTAATAGTAACCGACAGATCTGACGCCAAAGGTAACGATACTGAAGAAGATTGGATCAAACCCCGAGGAGGAGTTACTATGCTGGATTGTGCAATGGACGCAACACCAGAAATAATCTGACTAAGAGACCTATAGCCAGCTGGAAGTGACACCGAAGGCGAAGAAGATTGGACAGAGGCATGAGAAAGATCTTCAGGAAAGAGTTGATATTCTCCTATGGATACAGGCATTCCATCACTACAAATAGGACTGGAGGAATCGATATTTAAGTCTTTCGTAAGATCTCTGAAAAGGCTACGGAGACTAGGAGGTACCACAACAACAACAAAAGGCGATCTAGATGTGAGAGGAGGAAATTCCCTTTCTTCCCCAAAACTAGACCAAGCACTTGAAGGAGGCCAATTGAACTCAATTGGCTCATCAAGCAGAGATCGAGTACCAAGGGGTTGGATAGATGGTAGAATGGGTTGCGAGAACTCAACAGATCTAGTGGATTGAGGAGTTTCGAAAGAAATGTCTGGAAATGAACCACCACTAGGAGGCAGTGAGGATGACGAAACTGGATGTTCCGCCACCTTGACTGTAAATTAGAACAGGAAGGAAAAGAGATAACCAATCGAAGGTACCAAAATTAAGAACCAAGGAAATCAATTAGACTAAGTAACAAACTTTTAATGGGTGTGTAATCGTATGTGATGAATTTTATAACACTGAAAAAAAAATATGTTGTTTCATGTTTTAAGAGTCAAGAAACAGACAAAAGATGAATCTAGTTACTTTCAATTTGAAACGAGTGTGAAAGGACAAGTGCTCAATGAACTTTTCTCTTGTTTAAAGAGTCACGAAAATATTGAAATGACTTCTCAGGAATTCTAAGTAGTACCAGGTTTCCATGAACTTCCATATACACCTTGGTGATCAAATGAAACAAAAATGACCGAGGGCTTGACGTACGTGTAGGTAGTCTCCTCGAATGTTGTGTTCGATGTATCACAGTTACAAGGTGGCAGACTCAGCTTCCTATGGATAAAATGATTGCAACCTAGAGGGGTCTCCCTTTATATACGCGACGGTACGGGGAGCACAAGTCCATACTAGCACTATCTGAAGCCAAAAGGCGAGCGACAACTGCTAGGTTTTAAGACGCCGAAACACGTCTCTAGCCTAGACCACTAGAAATGTTTCGTTAGGTTCCAATGTTGCCTTAGGTTCATTGAGTAAATTTTAAATTTAATCTTGAATTATGTTTCAATTTCAGGCCCTATCGAATGTGGAGCTCAAATTCCTAAATGCAAGCTATATGCAATTGAATATCATTTCAATTCGATGAATGCTAGCTAGAAGAAGGACAAAAATCTTTTAAGCAAGCAAGCTAGAAAAATATGTGAAGAAACTTCTAATGCCTTTAATGCAATCAATTGAAAACGAAATTCCTTCCTAGATTGAGAAATGCTAGTTATGAAAAGGAATGTTTCACTTTCCGATGCAACAAAAGAATGCAAAGATAGTTTTTGAATTTTTTTGTTGAATTTTCAATGAAATGAAGCACACATTGTACTAATTAAATGGAAAACAAAATAAACACTAGTTTGAGTTTTGCGAATGTAAAGTTTTGAAATTGAATGACTCAACCAAAGCGAAAAAAACACAAAAACATGCAAGCTAATGGAGCAAACTTTCAAATGAGAAATAGAGTTCTCAAGACAACCCAAGCAAGCAAAGTAATTGATGCTCAAAGTATTGAATAATAAGGACTAATCGAAAAACGAAAATACCATTCAATCAGCAAAACCAAAAGGATCAAGAAAAATCAGTCTAAAAATCCGAAACGAGACTGATAACAATCAAAGACTTGTTCCTGATCAGAAGGCTCGGTGTGCAAGAACACCTAGAAACTCTAAGGTCTTAAATGACACCGACAAGACAATGGATAAACGATTGAGGGAAACAATTCTACAGTAGTCAACACAGTCTCTAAAGTCCTAAAAACACTAAAAAATAACCTAGAGGCAAGAACAAATGACCAAAAAATGCATTAGGGAGGTCAAACCAAAACCTACAGGGATGGGCGTGATTATAAGGCTGTAATCTGCACCATACAGAGGTTGGCGCGAGTGCTAAAGGAGAAACACGTGCCAATCGGCATGAATGTCCAAAAAAAAGTGCGCCAAGCTGGAAACCTATGGGAAAAAGTGGAAAAACCCTAACCTAATGAGCAGAAGTCAACCTTGACTCTTTGGAGCTGAACAGAGAATAGAAACTCAACAAACAAACTAGAAAAATATAGATAAAACCAATAATGGAAACTGACCCAACAGGATGAATGAAAAACTCGTACTGATCCCCAGTGGAGTCACCAATTTGTTATGAAGGTAAATCCTCTCTACGGACAGAGATGATCCCTCTAGCCCTAGGGTGGGTCTAGTAACAAAAGGACATGCTAAAGTGTTGCTTCCTAGTTAATGAATGAACAAAAGACATGGTAGATTGACCTACCTTGAATCCAACGTTGTCGATGTTGCAGAAGGAGTAGTGGTCTCTCGCTCCTGCCTTGGAAAGTCATGATCCATTCACTGTCATGCTCAGATACCTGCACATAGGACAAAGAACAAGAAAAACATATGAAATAATAGTTTCACTCACGACTATTAGCCAGTCAAAGAGGGCTAAACATATCGTATCAAATAAACATCATAACGCAATAGTGGAACCAAATAGTAGTCATGTATATTAATGAGTAGAAGGAAGAGTACAACCGATGCTTTGACATCGTGATCTCCTCCAGCGGGGTTCAGACGAAACACGTCTCAACTATCGGTCAGGGAATTCGGACTCAAGCTCTCTTAGAAGTCATCGACTCGAGCTCTCTCAACACAATCTTTCTTACTCTATCTCCTCTGGCAGCTTAGCTATAGTATAATTCTCTTAGTTTAGCTATTCAGCTGTTCAGCTATTTTTTTATAATGTGTTCAGCTAGCTTCTACCAAGGGAGATAGTTTCTTATATAGAGGGAAGAGAGGAGGTTGGGATCCCTACAAAGGCGGGAGGGAGTCCTATTCTTTAGGAGAGTTCCAAGGGAGGTGGAAACTACTAACTAAAGGAAGGAGTCCATGGTTGTTTCAGATCAAACACTCCCAATGTCTCATCCCTGAGGTGGTTGGAATGGAACCTCTGCCTCTATTTTAAAAAAACATTCCATAAATAGCTTGGTGCGGGTGTCTAGCTAGCACAGAGCGTCAAGTGGCGCGGGCTTAGTGTTAAATTTCCTGGTCGACGTGAGGATGTAACGGGCTACTCGCGCCAAGGAAAAAATAGGGATTTTCACAGCTTTGCTTAGGGAAATTTCAACAAAAAGAATGTTGCTTTCATCAAAAGGGATGCAAGGATGGTATTTTCAAAGCATGACACTGTATTGGTCACATAAACGAACCTCCAATGTGCAAGTTGGGGATTGCAGAGACAGTGAAAAAATGTTGTGTAACACCCTACTAAATTCATCATTCGTACATATAACATCAGCATCTGTACTGTTGATGCCAGCATGCCAAGTGTCACTTGTGGGTCTTACATGCGGAAATTTTAGTTATTTCCAAAAAACTTCAGCGAGCCATAACTTCTTCATACGATGTCGGATTTAGGTTGTTTTCACGCCATTGAATTCAAAACAACGCGATATTTTATTTGAGAATGGTTTCACAGCATTTCGAGGAATTTAAAATTTGGCCTTTTAGGATCCTCCTAGATCATTACTCCCCACTAATGAGTTGTTGGGCTTCTAAAAGCCTTATCAGTCATTTGGAAAGTGATGGAATTTCTCCCTCACTTTCTCCTTTTCAATCCAATGGGATTTAGTTGGATGCATTTCCTTAAAACCAATACGAAGGCACTACACGTCTCCCCTTCATGAAAATATAGTTTTCCTATCAAGAATGATGTCTTCAAGTAGTTTGTCCAAGTATTCAGGTGAAAAATTGTCCATTGTAGGAACCTATCCAACCTCTTCAGTGTCCATGATCAAAGAAGGCTCATAAATATTCAAGTTTTCAATGTTCACCACTGAGTATATTTGCATGTATGCTAGAAAATAGAGACGAAAAGCATTGTCTCCAATATTCTCTAATATGGTGAAAGGATCATCTTGAATTGAAATTAACTTCTTTCCTTCCCCTTTCATTTTGTCTTTGTTGATGTGGAGCCACACCCTGTCTCCAAAATTAAATTGGTGATCAACCTGGTGCTTGTCATGTCGAGCCTTGTATTACGCTTGAATTTTCTCCAATTTCTCTTGCATTGCCTGGTGAATCATTTGAATTCAATAAATGAACTTCCCTGCTTTGTCCCTGCCATTTTTCTGCCTAGAATATTCATATCTCCCAAAGACAATGTCTAAGGTATGCTTTGGAAAATATCCAATGCATGTCCTGAATTATGAGTTTTGAGGGGATGAATGCACAACCTTGTTGTATGCATGTTGTACATAAGATGCTCTTCCCACAAATTGGGATGCTTGCCACAATAGCCACGAAGTAAATATGTTGAAATTTGCAACAAGAAACAATGAAATTGGCATCCAGAAATGAAATCCAGAAAATTGCACCCAGAAATGGCTACCATATGAGGCTTTTGATTTAATTTTCCCTTAATTAAATTGAAATAAAAATTGTAATTTCATCTCATGACAACTTGTATTAGTTAACTAAGTCAAGAAGACTTAGTTAGCTTAGAAAATTCGAGTTAGAGGTCCAGGAGGGTGCATGTAAAGGTATTTTCTATTTTTAGGGGATCGAGATATAGCTTTTTGTGAGTAGTAATTAGTTAACTCAAGTAATTGAGCTAAAATCAGTTTAACTAGTTCTAACTGAGATATGAGATAGTGAGAGATCCAGTGAATTAAATTAGATTTAATTCATAATTAGTAATCAATCAGTTAACTGATAATTCACTATAAATAGTTGTTGCATGTCCGTTCTAAGGAAGATATAGTTGAGATTGAGGTTAAAGGGAAAAGATCTATCAGTTGTACTATTAGAAAATTGTACAAGTCATACATGAGTTCATTGGGAATTCCTTGAAGGATTGCAAAATAATTAATTTGTATTTTCCTATTTAATAGGGGCTCAATTAGTCCATGAATGCATAATCAAGGCAGTCTAGGAAGAGGTCAGCAAAAGGTTAAATACTTGACCATTTTTTCTTAGATTACAAGCCAGTTCGAGAAGGATTGGAATGAGACAATTAGCAGTGTGCAGGAAGTTTCTCTGGCATGAGAAAACATTGTATTGTTTGATGATCTTGATCATATGAAATATAGATAGAGGGGCTTTGAGTAGTTTCTTTCCCCAGATACATCTTGTGTTGTGTGATTTGTTGGGAAAAATACTGAGGGGGGGGGGTGAATCAGTATTTATAACTTACTGTAAAATTTTACTTTTTCCTTACTAAATTTCTATACGCGACTTTAATGAAACCAACTAGCATATACACATGGATATCTTTAAGAAAACTTGCGTATGTCTAGAGATTTTATTATGAAGATAATTCTTTACTTAGATCAGTGCATCATTCATTCATCAGATGTTTATTAAGTAGTAAGCATGTGTAGTAAGAACATAATAAATCATCACACATAAGAAATACATATGAACACCAAGATTTAAGGTGGAAACCCAATTTGGGAGAAAATCACCGCTATTTTCGTCTCTGTCTTCAATATTTATTATAAATAAAACTACTTACAATATTGTATTTGCGCAGACTCATACCACCACGCAGGCACTCACCTGTAGAAGGCTGCAACCTTCTCTTGTTCTCCAGCTTCTACTGGAAGGGAGCTCCAACCCCTTGATCTCGTTTACCAGCCACTACTGGAAGGAATCTATGACCTCCTGCTTCTCATTTACCAGCCAGTCCTAGAAGGGAGCTACTAGCCCCTGATCTCATTTACCAGCAAACACTGGAAGGAGCTACAACCCCCTTACTGAAGGATCCAACCCTCAGCACCACCACCGACCATGTTTCATAAATTTTCACACTGGATTTAATAACTTCAACACAACACAACTTGTAGACCTCTTTTCATTAGATTTTTAGACTGGACCATGGTAATGCCCCTTGGTATCATAATTTTAGAGCACAAAAGGCATACGCGACTTGTCTTCTTCGTACCCACATGTATACGCGACTTTTCTTCATAATAACTGTGAATATACTAATTCTAGATGTATACACAGGTTGCCTGTATACCAAGTAGCGTATGTATGTGGGTTGCCTTCATCAAACCTGTGCATACATTGTGACATATTATGTTTATCATTTATCTGATCCTAACTGGATTGCCTTTCTTTGTCACTTCTGAATTGACCTGTAGATACATCATTTTTACATATTTAACAAATAGGTTGCTTATCAAAGGCAACTCATCAAGTAGGTTTCCATCAAGGAAAACTTCATCAAGTAGGTTGCCATCAAGGACAACATATTGCATCATATTGCCAACAATATCCCCCTTTGGACTTGATGGAAACCGTGATGGTGTTTGATCACCACAATAGATAGATACATTAATCATAACCATTATTCAAACACCAAGATACTCTCCCCCTTTGACGTTAAGGGCAAAGGGCAGATAAATACCAAAACAAGTGTTATCTTCCCTTGTAGAGAGAAGAGCTCTACAGATATGATGTGCACTGAATTTACCATGCTCCCCCTGAGTTCATGCTGAATCTTCAGATATATTTTTCAATAAATTACATGACTCTATAACTCAACCGAGTATGACCTTTCCTATCACCAAGGACTTATATTTACACCAATGATCCAATCAAGTGGAATTACATATTTTGACTCAACTACCCAACCAAGTGTGTTTACAAATTTGAACAAGTCCTTACATGACTAAATATAACAATTTTACATCATAGGTCTCATCATGAACTTTTCATCAAATTACATATATGAATTTTTATAACCAAGACCAAAAGACCTCGAGAGAGAGATAATATTTCAGAACCATCATAATGCCAACACTGCATTATTCACAGCAAGGCTAATTCTCCCCCTAAGGCCGAGCATCTTGAACACCTTCATAAGCCAATTCATCAAAGAATCTTCATCAAGTAGATAATAAAAACTTAATATCATATCAGCAGATGTAACCATCATCTTCAGATCAATAAATTTATTACTTTCAGCAGCATATCAAAAATTGTTCTTGAGTCTGCCTCACTGTTTTTTTTTCTTATAAGAGAAAAACAAACGCAACTGTCATTATTAGAACTCGTGTGTATACGTGGCTTTATTTCATGAAACCTATGTATAAAAAGTGAAATATAGAAAATTTCACAACTCCATCTCGTCCTAGACTTATACATTTTGTACATGTCCTCTGTTGTCACATTAGATGCACTGTTAGAAATAAACACAACTAGAATTACCAAACCAACCATGGGAATCACTATATACTTCTCCTCCTGTGATGATACAATACTGATTCCTATAATGTATCTCACATCACTCCTGTAGTCATTATGAGAAGTAAAATTTAGAAGAAGATGTCTGCAGTAGGGTTAATATTCCCTATGTTTTTGACCGGTGCTTCTTCTTTTTCCAGATTTGCTTGAAATTTCTTATTCTGTGCTGGAACTTCTCCAATTTCATAGATCTTTTCATCATAATTAACCTGCAATCAATGGCCTTATGCCCAAATGAGCTACAATAGAAAGAAAATCCATGAAAGCATCCTTTCTTTCTTGATCTATGCAATTCTTCAATAACCAGATCCCTTTCTTTTGGGAAATTATCATCATCCATGGTACATGCCATGAGCACTTGAAGATCTTGATCAAAATCTTCTTCTTCCTCATTTGACAATCCATTATTATCTTCATTTGTATAATAACTCCTTCCTTTTTCAAACGGTTTCCCTTTATCATGATTTTCTTTATAAGTACATTTAGTAGCATAATGACCAACTCTACCACAAGCAAAACAATTGAAGGGATGCTTACACTAGTACATTTGGCGGAAATTCTGACACTTTAGTTCCGACACTTTTGACCAAATGTTGGAAATTTCCCCAAATTTTATCAATTTTTCAAATCCCGCCCCAAACTGTCGCTATACCGACATTTGGAAACAAGTGTCGGTACTGCGACACATAGAGGTAAGTGTCGGTCTTGCGACGTTTGTAGAAAAGTGTCGTAACTGCGACAAATTGCAGAAATATGTCGGTATTGCGACACTTAGACAAACTGTCGCTATTGCGACGTTGCAAGGAAAGCGTCGCTATTGCGACGGCTTGGGGCCAAGTGTCGCTATTGCAACGTTGCAGAGCCAAAGCGTCGCTATTGCAACGACCGGGGGAAAGCGTCGCTATTGCGATGGTTTGGGGCAAGCTATCGCTATTGCGACAGTTTGGGGCAAAGTGTCACTATTGAGACGTTACATAGACAAAGTGTCGCTATTGCGACGTTACAGAGACAAAGTGTTTAGGAGGAAAGTGTTGTTAGTGTTTAGGAACAATCTTAGGGTTTAGGGTTTGGGAGTTATATTTTAGGATTTAGGAACAATGTGACGGGTCATGTGATCGGTTTTATGGTTTAGGAACAATGTTTCGGGTCGTGTGATCGGGTCGTGTGAACAATGTTTAGGAACAATGTGACGGCACGTTCGGGTGTCCCGTTTGCCATTTTCTCTCTTGTGGCATTGTTCGGTCGGGCGCTTCGTGTCGCGCCGTGTGAGGTCACTCGACCGGGTGCGTTCGGTTCGGGCCGTTTCTTTCAAGGGCGTCCGTATCAATTTTTCTAAGTTGTGACCACCTGGGTGCCTTGTGCACATTCGGGCGGCCCGTTTGTTGTTTGCTCCCTTGTGGCATATTCGTTTGATCAGGCGCGTCGTGTTGCGCCGTGTGAGGTCGCCTGACCAGGCACGTTCGGGTTGGGCTATTTCGTTCGAGGGCACCCATATCAGTTTTGCTAAGTTGTGACCGCCCAGGTGCCTTGTGCACGTTCGAGCGGCCCATTTGACATTTGCTCCCTTGTGGCATCATTCGTTCGGGCACGCCGTGTCGCGCCATGCAAGGTCGCCCTACCAAGCACGTTTAGTTCGGGCCGTTTTGTTCGAGGGCGCTCGTATCAGTTTTGCTAAGTTGTGATCGCCCTGGTGCCTTGTGCACATTTAGGCAAACCATTTGTTGTTTTCTGCCTTGTGGCATATTCGTTCGGTCAGGCGCGTCGTGTCGCGCCATGTGAGGTCACCCGACCTGGCGCATTCGGGTTGGGCCGTTTCGTTCCAAGGCGCCCGTATCAGTTTTGCTAAGTCATGACAGCCTAGGTGCCTTATGAAATATGGTCAGGAAGCCCATTTTCCATTTTCTCCCTTGTGGCATCATTCGGTCGGGCGTGTGGTGTCGCGCCGTGTGAGGTCGCCCGACCGGGTGCGTTCGGTTTAGGCCGTTTCGTTCGAGGGCGCCCGTATCAGTTTTGCTAGGTTTTGACTGCCAGGGTTCCTTGTGCACGTTCAGGCGGCCCATTTTCTATTTTCTCCCTTGTGGCATCATTCGGTCGGGTGCGTCGTGTTGTGTCGTGCGAGGTCACCCGACCAGGCGCGTTCGGGTCGGGCCGTTTCATTCGAGGGCTCCCGTATCAGTTTTGTTAAGTTGTGACTACTTGGGTGCCTTGTGCATGTTTGGGCAGCCCATTTGCCATTTTCTACCTGGTGGCATCGTTCGGTCGGGCGTGCTGTGTCGCGCCATGTGAGGTCACCCGACCAGGAGTGTTCGGGTCGGGTTGTTTTGTTTGAGGGTGCCCATATTAGTTTTTCTAAGTTGTGACTGTCCGGGTGCCTTGTGCACATTCGGGCGGCCCGTTTTCAGTTTGCTCCCTTGTGGCATCATTCGGTTGGGCGCGCCGTGTTGTGTCGTGCGAGGTCGCCTGACTGGGCGCGTTCGGTTCAGGCTGTTTTGTTCGAGGGTGCCCATATCAGTTTTACTAAGTTGTGACCGCCCGGGTGCCTTGTGCACGTTCAGGCGGCCCGTCGTGTGAGGTAGCCCGACCGGGCGCATTTGGGTCGGGTGTTTCGTTCGAGGGCGTCCATATCAGTTTTTCTAAGTCGTGACAGCCCCGGTGCCTTGTGCAGTACATTCAGGCGACCCGTTTTCCATTTTCTCCCTTGTGGCATCATTCGGTCGGGCACGTGGTGTCGCGCCGTGTGAGGTCGCCCATATCAGTTTTGCTAGGTTGTGACTTCCAGGGTGCCTTGTGCACGTTCTGGTGGCCCGTTTGCTATTTTCTCCCTTGTGGCATCATTTGGTCAGACGCGTCGTGTCACGCAGTGCGAGGTCGCCCGACCGGGCGCGTTCGGGTTGGGCCGTTTCATTTGAGGGTGCCCATATTAGTTTTGTTAAGCTGTGACCGCCCGGGTGCCTTGTACACGTTCGGGTGACCTGTTTGTTGTTTGCTCCCTTGTGGCATCGTTCGGTTGGGTGCGCCGTGTTGCACCATGTGAGGTTGCCCGACCCGATACGTTCAGGTTCGGCCGTTTCGTTCGAGGGCGCCCGTATCAGTTTTGCTAAGTTGTGACCACTCGGGTGCCTTGTGCATGTTCGAGAAGCTTGTTTACCATTTTCTCCAATGTGGCATCGTTCGGTTGGGTGCGCCATGTCGCGTCGTGTAAGGTCGCTCAACCGAGCGCTTTTAGTTCGGGCCATTTTGTTTGAGGGTGCCCGTATCAGTTTTGCTAATTTGTGACCGCCCAGGTTCCTTGTACACATTCGGGTGGCCCGTTTGCTGTTTGCTCCCTTGTGGCATATTCGTTCGGTTAGGCGTGTCATGTCGCGTCGTGTGAGGTCGCCCGACCAGGTGTGTTCAGGTCGGGCCATTTCATTCGAGGTCGCCTGTATCAGTTTTGCTAAGTTGTGACAGCCCGAGTGCCTTGTGCACATTTGGGAGGCTTGTTTTCTGTTTTCTCCCTTGTGGCATCGTTCGGTCGAGTGCGCCGTGTCGCGCCGTTCGAGGTCGCCCGACCGGGCGTGTTCGGTTCAGGCCATTTTGTTCAAGGGCGCCCATATCAGTTTTGCTAAGTTGTGATAGCTCGGGTGCCTTGTGCAAGTTTGGGCAGCCCGTTTGCTGTTTGCTCCCTTGTGGCATATTCGTTTGGTCAGGCGCGTCGTGTCGCGCCGTGTGAGGTCACCTGACCGGGCACATTCAGGTCGAGCCGTTTCGTTCGAGGGTGCCCGTATCAGTTTTGCTAAGTTGTGATAGCCCGGGTGCCTTGTGCACATTCGAGCAGCCCATTTTCTGTTTGCTCCCTTGTGGCATTGTTCGGTCGGGTGTGCGGTGTCGCACCATGTGAGGTCGCCCGACCAGGCGCGTTCAGTTCGGTTCGTTTCGTTCGAGGGCACCCGTATCAATTTTTCTAGGTTGTGATCAACAGGTTGTCTTGTGCACATTTATCGAGCAGGCCGTTTTCTCTTTTCTCCCTTGTGGCATCGTTCGGTCAGGCGCGTCGTGTCGCGCCGTGTGAGGTCGCCCGACAATGCGCGTTCAGGTCGGGTCGTTTCGTTCGAGGGTGCCCGTATCAGTTTTGCTAAGTTGTGACCACCCGGGTGCCTTGTGCATGCTCGAGTGGCATGTTTTCCATTTTCTCCCTTATGGCATCGTTCGATCGGGCACGCTGTGTCTCGCCATGTGAGGTCGCTTGACTGGGCGCGTTCGGTTCGGGTTGTTTCATTCGAGGGTGCCCATATCAGTTTTGCTAGGTTGTGACTGCCACAGTGCCTTGTGCACGTTGATCGAGTGGCCTGTTTGCTATTTTCTCCCTTGTGGTATCATTCAGTTGGGCGCATCGTGTCAAGCTGTACGAGGTCGCTCGACCGGGCGCGTTCAGGTCGAGTCATTTCGTTCGAGGGTGCCCGTATCAGTTTTTCTAGGTTGTGACCACCAGGGTGCCTTCTGCACATTGATTAGGTGACCCGTTTACCATTTTCTCCCTTGTGGCATCGTTCGATCGGGCGCACCGTGTCGCACCATGTGAGGTTGCCCGACTAGGCGCGTTCGGGTCGGGTTGTTTCGTTCGAGGGTGCCCGTATCAGTTTTGCTAAGTTGTGACCACCCGAGTGCCTTGTGCATGTTCAGGTAGCCCATTTTCTATTTTCTCCCTTGTGGCATCGTTCGGTCAGGCGCGTCGTGTCGCACCGTGCAAGGTCACTCGACCGGGCATGTTCGGGTCAGGCAGTTTTGTTCCAGGGCGCCTATATCAGTTTTGCTAAGTTGTGACCGCCCAGGTGCCTTGTACACGTTCGGGCAGCCTGTTTTCTGTTTGATCCCTTGTGGCATCGTTCGGTCGGGTGCGCCGTGTCGCGCCATGTGAGGTCGCCCGACTGGGCGCGTTCGGGTCGAGCCATTTTGTTCGAGGGCGCCCGTATCAGTTTTGCTAAGTTGTGACTGCCCGGGTGCCTTGTGCACGTTCGAGTGGCTCATTTTCTATTTTCTCCCTTGTGGCATCATTCAGTCGGGCGCGTCGTGTTGCGCCATGTGAGGTCGCCCGACTGGGCACGTTTGGGTTGGGCCGTTTTGTTCAAGGGTGCCCATATCAGTTTTGCTAAGTTGTGACCACCCGGGTGCCATGTGCACATTCGGGTGGCTCGTTTTCCATTTTCTCCCTTGTGGCATCATTCGGTCGAGTGTTCCGTGTTGTGCTGTGCGAGGTCGCCTGACTGGGCACGTTCGGTTCGGGCCGTTTTGTTCGAGGGCGCCCATATCATTTTTGCTATGTTGTGACCGCCCGGGTGCCTTGTGCATGTTTGGGCGGCCTGTTTTCTATTTTCTCCCTTGTGGCATATTTGTTTGGTCAGGCACGTCATGTCGCACTGTGTGAGGTCGCCTGACCCGACGCGTTCGGGTCGGGTTGTTTCGTTCGAGGGTGCTTATATCAGTTTTGCTAAGTTTTGACTGCCCGGGTGCCTTTTGCACATTCGGGCAGCCCGTTTGCTGTTTTCTCCCTTGTGGCATTGTTCGGTCATCGTGTCGCGTCGTGCGAGGTCGCCCGACTGAGCGCGTTCGGGTCGGGTCATTTCGTTCGAGGGCGCCCATATCAGTTTTGCTAAGTTGTGACCACCTGGGTGCCTTGTGCACGTTCGGGTGGCCTGTTTGTCATTTTCTCCCTTGTGGCATCGTTCGGTCGGGCACGTTGTGTTGCGCCATGTGACGTCGCCCGATCGGGTGCGTTCGGGTCAGGCCATTTTGTTCGAGGGTGCCCGTATTAGTTTTGCTAATTTGTGACCGCTCGGGTGCCTTGTGCACATTCGGGTGGCCCATTTTCTGTTTTCTCCCTTGTGGCATCGTTCGGTCGGGCGCTTCGTGTCGTGCCATGTGAGGTCGCCCGACCGGGCGTGTTCGGGTCAGGCCGTTTCGTTCGAGGGCACCCGTATTAGTTTTGCTAAGTTGTGATTGCTTGGGTGCCTTGTGCATGTTCAGGCGGCCCATTTGCCTTTTTCTCCCTTGTGGCATCATTCGGTCGGGCGCGCCGTGTCGTGCTGTGCGAGGTCGCCCGACCGGGCGTGTTTGGTTCAGGCTGTTTTTTTCGAGGGAGCCCGTATCAGTTTTGCTAAGTTGTGACCGCCCGAGTGCCTTGTGCACGTTCAGGCGGCCCATTTACTATTTTCTCCCTTGTGGCATATTCATTCGGTCAGGCGCGTCTTGTCGTGCCATGTGAGGTCGCCTGACCGGGCACGTTCGGGTCGGGAAGTTTCGTTCGAGGGCGCCTGTATCAGTTTCGCTAAGTTGTGACAGCCTGGGTGCCTTGTGCACATTCGAGTGGTCTGTTTTCTATTTTCTCCCTTGTGGCATAGTTCTGTTGGGCGTGCGGTGTCGCATCGTGCGAGGTCACTCAACCGGGCGCGTTCGGTTCGGGCTGTTTTTTTCGAGGGTGCCCGTATCAGTTTTTCTAAGTTGTGACCGCCCAGGAGCCTTGTGCACGCTCAGGCTTCCCGTTTGCTTTTTTTTCCCTTGTGGAATATTCGTTCGGTCAGGCGCGTCATGTCGCATCGTGTGAGGTCACTGGACCAGGCGCATTCGGGTCGGGCAATTTCATTTGAGGGCGCTCGTATCAGTTTTGCTAAGTTGTGACAGCCCGAGTGCCTTGTGCACATTTAGGCGGCCCGTTTGCTATTTTCTCCCTTGTGGCATCGTTCGGTCGGGCGCGTCGTGTCGCGCCATGTGAGGTCGCCCGACCGGGCGCGTTCGTGTTGGGCCATTTTGTTCGAGAGCGCCCGTTGATGTTTTGCTAAGTTGTGACCGCCTAGGTGCCTTGTGCACGTTCGGGCAACCTACTTTCTTTTTTCTCCCTTGTGGCATCGTTCAGTTAGGCACGTCGTGTCACACCATGTGAGGTCGCCCGACCGGGCGCGTTCAGTTTGGGCTGTTTCATTCAAGGGTGCTCGTATCAGTTTTGCTAATTAAGTTGTGACTGCCCGGGTGCCTTGTGCACATTCAGGCGGCCTGCGGTTTTTTGTTTGCTCCCTTGTGGCATCGTTCAGTTGGATGTGTCGTGTCACGCTGTGTGAGGTCGCCTATCGATATGCTGTCAAGTTCGAGCAGAAGTTTAAACAAAAGAAGCGAGACTTAGGATATATGAATCCGAAGCAAGGGAAAGGCACCCCCAAACCGCAAAACAAAGGGAAAAGCCAAGGCAGAACTTACTTCCACCTAATCAATCCTCTGCCACCTATGTTGATTGAAATCAGGAGAAAATTGATTACCTCAAACAAACACTTTACCTTCTTGGCTAAAATATTGTCTTTAAAATTCTCGGGAATTTCATGTTCAAGCTCCATTTTTTCTTCTTTTGATTTCTGGGAAAACCAGCTACTTATTTAAAAATGTAGCTCTGTTTTTTCTGCATTCAAATTCTGGGAAAATTAACTACTTGTTGAAAAGGTAGCTACTTTTCCTATAAATAACTTTCCCACTTGCTGACTGTAACTGCTCCAAGATAAACATAAAAGGTCCAAAGTATCTTGTTTACAATATTATGGGATGCTATTGGATGAATTAAAAGTAAAAGTGTTGCACATGAAATCGCCAAAAAGCTATAGAATCAAGCATTGTGTGTATATCATATTACAACAAAATTGTAGTACACCCTCTTAGATTCAATACCCTCGACCCACAGGTAAAATACTTGCATAACCTCATCATACACTTTTGATGGTAACACAATACTTGCAAAGTGCTTCAATATCCTAAGATAACCATCAAAATGAAGGCTTGTTTGTACACATCATTCATTTACAAAAAAGCTATGATGATTTGGATAGATCTGGCACAAGGCAGAAAGCCCATCTGATCAATGACATGAATCTTAGCAGAAGATAGTACTCCCTTTGTTAACAGATCACGACAGCTAGTTGGATCTCTCCAGTAAACTTGATCAAGTAATAGAAAAATTCTTGGGGTAACTAATTTCTGATTTGAGTCATCCATGAGTGGCACAAAAATAGAAGGTTTCATTCTAAAATGGGAAACTATTTCATCTTTGCATATATCCATTCTAGTCCAAAGAAATGAATATAGTCTTCCTATTTGAGAAATGATTTCTTTGAACATGCATTCATATTTTCTCCAATGAGAATGGAGACTAAGGGCATCTTTAACAAGAACCTGTGTCCTAAATCAAATGTCTTCCACAAACTTTTTACTATCAACCCAACAATATTCACGAATATTTAAAACACATGAAGGTTCTGTATTATTTCCTTCCTTCCCATTCCAGGTCCTTTTAAACTTGCTAACTATATCACTTTTAATCATCTTGACTTGTCTAATCAGTTGCTCGGTATGGATAGAGAAGATTGTGAAGGAGTACAAGGACATATTCACCTCTCTTGCAGGGGTACCTCTACACTGTTAGGTCAATCACTCCATCGATGTGACCCCGAGTGCATTCCTACCCAATGGGTCGATATATCGATGTTCTATTATGGAGACTGCCTTCAAGTCCAAGGAGGGCATTTTTGATGGTTGTTCATGCCTTTCAAGTTGACGAATGCTCCATCAACCTTCATGAGACTGATGGATGAAATTTTGCGACCTTTCACCAACTGATGATTCTTGGTGGTGTATTTGGATGACATCCTGATCTTTAACTAGAGTTGGGAAGATCACCTCCATCACATTCAACATGTCCTCCAAACATTATGAAAACACCAAGTGCACGTTCGGGCGGCTCGTTTTCCATTTTCTCCCTTGTGGAATTGTTTGGTCGGGCGCGCTGTGTCGTGCCGTGCGAGGTCGCACGACCGGGCGCGTTTGGTTCGGGATGTTTCGTTCAAGGGTGCCCATATCAGTTTTGCTAAGTTGTGACCGCCTGAGTGCCTTGTGCACATTTGGGCAGCCCATTTTCCTTTTGCTCCCTTATGGCATCGTTCGGTCAGGCGCGCACATGCATTAACCCTAACCCATTTAACCCCCTAAACCCCAAACATCTAACCCATAAACCCCTTAACCCCTTGATCTGCTAGGGGCCAGTTACCTTGATAGTAACGGTGGTGTATTCATACTCCTTCTGAATAACCAATAAAGGGTCAAGGAAATTGACCAATATGTTGTCAAGTTTTATCTTATCCATCTCTGGGGTAAGCTGCTTTTCGGCTAACTCCACTGCTTTGATCTCAATTTTGCCAATTGCTTCCTTCTCTCATATGATACCTGAGCCTTTTCCTTTCTCTTCCCTTCTAATTCCGTAATAGTGTCATAGTGATGCCAACCAACTTCTTTGGAAAGCCTTCCTAGCACACAATACTAGGCTATGAGGGTATCTCAATTTTTCCAATTGCTTCCTTCTCTCATATGATACCTGAGCCTTTGCCTTTCTCTTCCCTTCTAATTCTGTAATAGTGTCATAGTGATTCCAGCCAACTTCTTTGGAAAGCCTTCCTAGCACACAATATTAGGTAATGAGGGTATCATGTGTTTGTGGGTAATGCCATTATTACCATGTGTTTGTAGAGTAATTAGTGAATTTTAATTAAATTTACTAATTCATAATTAATCAATTGATACATGATTAAAGACCCCTAATTAATCGATTGATATCATTAATACATGATTAATCATAATTAATAAATTCATAGCATTAATACATGATTAAAGATCCCTAGCTTAGCCTATTTTTTTAAATTCCAACAAATTAGCCTAATAACCTTACCCACGCGCCCTTTTTCCAAAAATTATTACCAATCGATTTCATTACCCACGCGCCCTTTTGCCAAAAATTCTTACCAAATCGATTTCATTATCTCTGCAACAGTGCTGAGAGTTCGATTCTCACCTAATCGATTTCATTATCTCTGCAACAGTGCTAAGAGTTCTATTCTCACCTAATCGATTTCATTATCTTTGCAACGGTGCTGAAAGTTTGATTTTTCGTTCAACCGGTCAGCGATTCGTTGGTTCGAGGGTTTAGTAGGTTCAGTGGTTTAGCAGGGGACCCTTTGGTTCGACCACAAAAATGGTAATCATACACCAATCCTTTAGTTGTAATGTCCCCAATGTTTTATCTAATTGCAAATGCTTTGTAGATAGGTGCATTTTATTCTGTTTGTAAATTACAACCATCCTCAAAATTCATGTCAGACAACAGTAAAGACCGGTTTGGACAAGAATCCCATATGTCATATACTCCTTGTATGAGAAACAGTGCAATAAAACACATAACCATCATGCGGTATTGCATCTTTATCAAAACATTCATTTCTTGCTCACTCTGAGCTCACATCGCCTTTGGACAAAAGAATGGGCATTTTATGTTTCTTTTGGTAAGGGTAAACATTTTTGTTTGATCTGTCAGGACCACAAACCCCAACTCTGCATTATGGTGGAAAATCCCCGTTTAACTTGGGAGATTAACTCACGGATATGATCAGGGATCTATGACGACTGCAGTTTGAACTTGTGTCATTATCATGGTGGTTCACTATCTCAACTACTAGACCAGACCACAGCCCAAAGGACATAATGAGCAGTGCATGTTACAACCTCAAATTCATAATTTCCCCCATCAAAGTGAAAAGGGTGAGCATATCTGGTAGGAAAGTATCATGCCTCTCTAGTTAGGGAAAATGAATCCATTCTATTCAGATGTTAGTCCTGAGAGTTGGCCGAAAAGGAATTTTCAGATCAATCAAAAGCTGGATAGGTGGACTCCGACTGTCCAACTGTTTAAATTGCAGAACAAAGGCACACAAGTTCTGTTCTCAAGTTCCAGCAAGGTCAGCCTTGAAATGAGAAAGATTGGGATCACCTGGCCATAAACCCATAATTCCTAAATGTACAACCCCCCCTTGCTATTCTCCATCAATAATCCTCTCTAATAGTTCAATATACACAACATGTTGTAGGATAGAAATCAAGCTGAGGATTGTAGAAAATAAGCAAGAAATGGCTAAGTATATTGGAGTATGAGATAATGTATATAAACTTTGAAGTATTAAATTTTCTCTTGTCATTTCATATCCCACAAGAATTGTCTTAGATAGAGTTGTAACACTCAACCTAATTAGCTATTCCACGTGCGATGATATTCCAGCCAAAATCGTATTAGATGTTCCAAATTGCTTATCTTCTTATGAATGGGTATGAATTGGACTTGATAATGCATTCTCATAAATTTTATTGTCATATATTCAATTAGGTAGCTCACAAAATAAACACCTTCATTTCAATTACACCAAGGACAAATAAATCATAAAATAGCACAATCATTAACTGGAAAGCTTCCACCCAATTAACCATAAAAAAATGGCCACAATATCATACCTACCTATACTTTTCTTTGTTAGGTACTTGAATGGTCAAACAAAACAGAAGCCTTAGAGGTATCTCATGGAGCAAGGTAAGATGCTAGGAAATAAAATCTATTTGTCACGTAATCGTTTAAGTTAAATTGAATACATCTTGAAAAAAACCCTTAATATCCTAAGATAGCTTAAATCACAACTCTACAACCAAAATGTTTTTAGTGTTCCATATGATCAAGTATAATATCTATCTCAATTCATTGTAAGCCTTCGATTTTCTCTACCTTTTATAATATTGTTGCTGGGTATTTGACATCGAAAAATTAAATCACATTCTAGATCAAATCTAATTTAAACTCACCATTACTAAATACAAAACTGCCAACCAATGGTTGAGTATTTCTTCTAGTAAGCCTATCACATTCAGTAATTATAATAGGCTTTAATGATATTGTACATACCTTATGTGGCCCAGGCTTGCGGATAACCTCTGTAACCTAAAATATGCAAACACGGTACTTCAGCACATTTTCAGACTTCCATTTGATCAAATCACTCTATGAAAAGCTTGTTTCTTTCACAATTTTCAAGTCACAAATGACTGATACAAAGACTCGATGTGGATTTTTCTTAAATTTTCAATTAAAAAAATCACAAAAGCACACATTATTTTTATTGTTGGAAGACATCATAAATTTCATCATTCCCTTCAAGGAAAGGGGAAAAAATATATCTGATTCGATACCTCCAGAGTCCAGAGGCATCTTCAAATACCATATGATATATATTATAAACATCTAGAATGAGGACACCTCCCAGGAACAAATCTTCAAATGTCAACAACTCAAGTTGAACAAATCTTATCAATCCCAAAGAGGTTTTCCCCCTCGTATGGGAAGTACTAAACTAGAGATATTCCCTACTAGATAAATGAACTGAAAAGGCTTATTTTACAGAATGATTTACCATTGTTGGTAAAAAAATTCAAACTAACAACATCTCTTGCTGCAAATATTAATGAAAAGTAACAAAATCCATGACCTGAGTAAGATTCCAGGGATATACCATTCTTGTTCTTCAATCACTGCTCACACCACTTGTTGATCGCTAGTTTTGGCATGAAGATTTTGATCCCTCTAACCCTAGTCAAGATCATTTTCCAATGTGGATTAAGTTTATAAATATGTTAGAAAAGGCTAAATCTGTGTAAATTCGATGGCAGAAAGGTTGGGAAATGCTTCTCATATGTGATCAAGGTTTTCATCAAAAATGGCTAACCAACCCCCTCCTCCGCCACCCAACACTGGAGCATTAAAAATTTTAATGGAGGTCAGATATTTGTACCAAAGATGTTGTATTTGAATTATCGTAAGGCTTGTTTTTCCTATCAAGCACTTGATCACTATGGCAAGGATTGCCTCCACCAAAAGATGTTGAAACCTTACAAGGTGCTTGATGCAAAGGCTCCAGTTCTGTATGTGTAGAATGCATTATTCCAATGCAATGGTTCAAAAGAGGGTTCAAGTAGTAGAAAGCAAGAAGGAGAATGTTAAGTCTTCTAATACCAAATCTTCAAGCAACATCCCTAGAGTTTTCAATGATAAATATGGTTGGAAAATTCAACAAAGTGGCAAAAGGAAATCCACATCTAATATTCAGAAATACCAACTGCGCACCCAAATCGCCTATTAACACTTGAAATGGTCCAGTAACATGGTAACTAGAAATCTGATCACCATCACCACAAATTCCTCTCTATTTTGGCTAGTGCATGTTGGCCACAGCAGGGACCTCCTGGATAATCTCAGCCAAAACATGAATGCTAACTTGCCAAAAAAAACTCAGATCTGTGTAATAATTGAGGGTACAACAAGCTAAAAGGTGCAGATTTACACTTAAAATTTATATTTTGAAACTCATTTTCCTTTTTTGTGTTTTCCCAAGGAAAATATCTGGCACTTGTAATCCATGGGTGGTACACAATGTGAACCTGCTAGTGTAGGGTTGAGTGAGACACACAAGATAGGAGGCCAATGCATAGTATCGATTTCAATACCTCCTCCATTTAGCTCGAGGAAAAAATCCACTTTTGCTAGCCCACTGGACTTGAAAAAATGTTTTGAACATCTTGTACCATTTAAAAGCACTTAAGAAATATTGAGATTATTGGTGCCTTGCTAAACCTATGAAGTCCATGTTGGGCGAACATTTTCCAAGTGAGGTTTGAACCAAGATGGTGAGGATATAACAACTTATCCTCTTAATCACTCCAGCTGAATCATATTAATAGGATTGCATGAACATATACATGCACCTTTGAATGATTTCATACTTTTAAGAATTCCAAATTTCTGACTGAATTACAGATCAAATCTTAATTTCAATCTTCACATATACTATCTTGATTCCTTGTACTAAGGTCTAAAGAAAAGTTTACAGATATATTTTAGCTGAAGGGTCAAAGTGGGTTTGGGACTTGGAAAAGACTCATGAGTCAACCCAGAAAAGCCTAGTAAAGTACAAAATATAAAATTTACAAAACTTCCAGAAATATATATGTAGTTTATGTTCAACTTTGATATGAAACTTTAAAATGTCTATAATGCAAAATTATTTTGTTTGGATGTCTGTAATTTTATTATGAAGTACATGATGCATAACGTATGCCATGGAACATGGTATGAAAAAAAAATTATGTTGACGTTAGAGTCTATGTTCTCATCCTAAACTTTGGTAAAGGCTTCAGCAATAGAGTTCAAAACAGTCTGAGAAATTCCACTTAAATACAACGTTATCATCCAACCAGTGCTTGCCCTGTTCTTGTAGCTTAGGCTGGGAAGATACATGATATCCATTTGATAGTAAGATGTTGTAAACAACTTTAGCTGAAAATCAAACCAAGCAGACTCAAAGAATAAACTGAAAGGTTGAAAACATGAATATGTACAGGTTTGTCCTTGGCAGCTAGGTTTAATACAGAAAAATAACTACACATCTGTGGTTGTATCCTATGTTCATTTCCATTGTTTGTATGGTACTGATGACACTAGTAGAAAGTCTACTTTAGAGGTCAGATCACTGCTATAGCAGAATGTGATTATGTTGTTGCTATTCTAGTGTTTTGTTTCAATTTTTTTGTGATTTATACACAATAGACTCAATAATACTGAAGTTATGAAGCTGTTTTGTTGCGATAATTAACATACCTTTTGAGATTTTAAAATTTCACTACAAATAACCCAGTTTAGTCTCATTGTCAACTCGTCTCTTGTTTGGGTGCCTTAATGTGCAATGACATGTTTCCAGGACTGAATTCAATGCAAGGCATACTTGAAACTCTAACTCTGTCTTCCGGTGTCTTATTAGAAATTATTTCAGTTTTCATTTTGTGTTTTCAAGTTTTTACATTTATAATTTTATTGCAATGTGGCAGACTGATCAGGGTAGTATAGGAAGAACCTCGAGATAGGGTGATCACGAAAAGGGGCCAACGGAAGAACATGTAAAGTGCCAGCATTGCTCTATCTTCAGGTATTTTAGTTATTTACATAATTGAAATAATATTAATTTTGTTCAAATATGCAGACACCTAGCCATGGTACGCCTGCTGATTCCATGTATGAGGAAGAGCTTTCTTCATCCCCATGTCCATTGCTCTTGCTGCGAAAAAAGGCGCAAAAAGCAAAGTTGGAATTTGATAGTTTGGTAGACCCGCCTCAAACACCTGAAACATAAGTGAGGATAAAACAACTTATGACCCAGCTAGCAACACATAAGGTAATAATAAAAAATCAAAAGGATATTTTTTTTTGTTCTGCATGAGATGACTTGCGATAGTTTGATTTTAATTTTTGCATTAACTAAACTAACAAAAATTTCTTTTGTATGTAGCGTTATCTGGCACTTGCTGAAACCGGTGTTGGTGGTAGTGGGACACAAGGGCAAGAGATTGTCGAGCAACCCTCTCGTACACCTTCTACACCTTTAGGTGCCAGCCAAGAAACACACCCTGCCCAAGCAGACACCCAGCCAACCGCTAAACGTGTTGGCAGTGATGAGGCTGATATGGCCAACTATATTATTGTGTTTCCTAGAGCTACATGTGTCAGATCCATGGGCACCATTCATGGCACATTTTTGGTGAATGATGAAGGTGTCCCTATAAAGCACGTACAACTCCCAGGTAAGTTTTAATATTTTAATTATTTCATGTACTCTATGTAAACTATATTTTATCATGATTTTTATTTTTAAATTAATGATAATATCTTTTTTTTTGTGTAGGAAACAATGAGTTCTACCAGTTTTTGGAGAGCAAGGCGTTGTATATTTTTGGCCCAACCATATGCACAAGGTGGAATTCCCAGAATTCCAACCTGAAAAAAGAACTTCTAGATTATCTAGAAGGCCTTTTTGGGGTGGGCACATTTGACAGAACATCGGTGGCTCGGTTAGTTGGAAAATATTTGAAATATACCAGGGACACCTATAGGATGCACTTGAAATTTAACCATAGATAAGAGCGTCCTCTCACAATTCTAGAGAGTGAGTGGAGAGCACTCATCCATGACGGAAAAGAGAAAAGGGAAAAGAAAGAAGGAAAAATGCTAACTGGACCCGCAAGGTAAATTACAACTTTAATTCAATAGCTTTAATTTTCTCTATTTCTAAAATAAAAGTGTGCTTCGTCATATTTGACTTCAATCTTTTGATGATAGGTTTCCTGACACCTCGAAGGCAACCAAATCTAGGATTGAAAAAAAGGGCCATCACAAGCTAGGCCAGGACGACTACTTGAAATTAGCCGCAAGAATTGTAAGTAGTTAAACATCTTATAATTAATTGTATCACCTTCTAACGTTTTTGTAATCCTATCGAATAACATTAAAAATACACAATCATATGTAATGTAGGGTGATGAATTCGGAATAGAAACTACAGAGTAAGATAAAAATATTGCTTTCCATTCCGGCTATCAAGCCGTAGTTGAACATTGCAGAAGCTTGGGGCAGGTCCCAAGATCCATAATTCCTGATAAGGTAAAACGTTAACCTTTCAATATGTTTGTTTTTGTCCATAAATTTAATGTCTAAGAAATTTGTTTAAATCAGGGGAGAAGCATTGCCAACGAGCCAAATAACCCAGTTGTAGATCCAGATGTAGATGTTCCTCACGTGCCACCTGATCATTGTAGTGGGGACCAGGCCAACAATGCTACTATCAGTGAGGGCTGTGATGGTTGTCTAATTATACCTTGATGGTTGTCCTTATAACGTTTTTTGTTTAAATGACAGAGAATGTTTCCCTTGAGGATATTACCACTAGAGAGGAAGATAGGGCAACGATCCCAACGACAACAACTGGTGCACCAGGTAAATAATCTCAATGCAATTTTTTTTTGTTAATATTACTGAACTAGTTCAATGATATTTAAAAACTGACAATTAAAATTTAATATTATTTGTTTTTGTAGGCAATTCCTTGTCACTGGATGAGACCAGACATCGTGACTACGCAACTAAGTCAGCAGTGCGGGAAGGGCACGAAATAGGAGTAGAACACGATGATATTGATGATGTAATTAGGAGCTTTAGAAATAGGAAGAAGAAAAAGAAAATTTGATAATGTAAAATATTGTATTATTATAAGACAA
>CM076574.1:46535850-46565011 GCA_034641835.2 Pinus albicaulis | reverse complement strand
GTGATGCTGGTCTATGTTGCTGGTTTATTGATATGGTCTGATGGTATTTTTATATTTTGGACATATCACAATCCTCACATGATTAGCGTTTTTCTCTGTTCAAGGATTTTGGGTACTTTAATTTGTATTTGGAACAATGGACGTCGGTACTCTATCTGTTGTTTTAGTATTCTACATACTGCTATTTCACTTTCTTATAGATGCCTCGGGCATATTTGGATGCTTTCTCAGATTTGTCGATAATCTCCATGTGGACCGTTACTGGGTTTTATATCAAGTCCCCGTATGTGACATGGGGTATTTTTCTATCACTGTCTGGGGTGGGACTTCCACTTTTCTGGATGGATATTTGGGTTCCAATCTTCAGATGTGAAAATGTAATGACTTCATGGACTGTTTTACTTCATATAATATATTCAAAACTGCGTTTTTTCTCTTGTGAAAAAAAAAATGATTAATGTTTATCACTCTGCCTTCAAAACTAACGATGATGGTCTATGTTGCTGGTTTATTGATATGGTCTGATGGTCTTTTTATATTTTGGACATATCACACTCCTCACATGATTAGCGTTTTTCTCTGTTCAAGGATTTTGGGTAATTTAATTTGTATTTGGAACAATGGACGTCGGTACTCTATCTGTTGCTTTACTATTCTACATACTGCTATTTCACTTTCTTATAGATGCCTCGGGCATATTTGGATGCTTTCTCAGATTCTCGATAATCTCCATGTGGACCGTTACTGGGTTTTATATCAAGTCGCTGTATGTGACATGGGGTATTTTTCTATCATTGTCTGGGGTGGGACTTCCACTTTTCTGGATGGATATTTGGGTTCCAATCTTCAGATGTGAAAATGTAATGACTTCATGGACTGTTTTCTTCATATAATATATTCAAAACAGCGTTTCTCATCTTTTAAAGTTTCATTTTTTATTTTTTTTAAATTGAACCCGCCGTCGGTATACCGACGCCTTGTAGATGTCAGAATTGCGACAACTCAGAAACGTTGGAAGAGCGACAGTATAAAAACGTCGGACCACATTTCGTCGGAATTGCAACAGATTACAAACGTCGGACGAGCGACGTTCAAAACGTCGGACCACATTTCGTCGGAATTGCGACAGATTACAAACGTTGGACGAGCGACGTTCAAAACGTCGGACCACATTTCGTCGGAATTGCGACATCTTACAGACGTCGAAATAGCGACGTCCAAAACGTCGGACCACACTGCGTCGGAATTGTGACCATTTACAAACATCGGAAGAGCGACGTTCAAAACGTCGGACCACATTTCGTCAGAAGTGCGACCGTTTACAAACGTCGGAAGCGCGACGGTTCGTGAGACGTCGGAAGAGTGACGCTTGTTCGGAAGCGACGGAAGAAGTGTCGATAGTGCAACACTTTTTAGCTACGTCGAAACTGCGACGACATGACAAACCACGTTTTGTCCGCCCTCGAACTGTCGCTCTTGCGACGACTATGTGTCGGAATAGCGACGAATTGACCGTCGGAATTTCCGCCAAATTTTCTAGTGTTCGCACACATGCGGCATCAGGAGCCGATAAAGGTTTCCAAGATGATGGTATTGGATTAAGTGCACTTACAAATGCCTCAAGTCCATCAAAATTTATGGAGTTTCTCACATCAGATAGAGCCAAAGTTGTTGTCATGATGGCTCTGGGGTTGTCACTTTGTAATTCCAATAGAATTGTAATGTCTGTTGCCATTGTGCCTCTCATAGTGACTCATGGATGGAGCAACTCTTTTGCAAGAATTGTTCAGGTGAGTCTCTGTATTCTTTTGTCCACCCTGAGATTTTTATGCATGGAATTTGTCTTTAGTGAATCTTCTGTCAACTATTTTACAAATTTATGGTCTTATTATTATTTACCATTAAAAGCGTTGCACCACATATAACAGATTTTGTTTGACTCTAAGTGCAGGATCGGAGGTGTAACTATTCCACCAAAATTGCCCTAGACTTGCACCTAGCATCATCCCTTTGAAGTGCATCCTATTTGGCCGAGGCAGACCACAGAGTTGAATAGATCCATGGTGCTGGTTTAATATTCTATTAACCTCACCAGTGAACCAGGGTCCAGTTGGCCTGGCTTTTAGTATGCAACTTTACTGCTAGCATTGAGCCTTAGATATGATCTAAACCTGTAGGCTACAAGGGATAAAACTTTCAAATTTTCTAAAATGAATCCTTTGTTGAGATAGACAAGATATTTTACAAGAGACTTGCAACTGAACCTACAAAGTTCAATCCAAATGACATGTACGAAAGTTGTCCCATTTTTTCAATTCATTGACTTCCTGTTGTGCCTGGATTCAGCAAGATCACTCAAATTAATTCTCTCATGCTTTTGCATGAATTTGCATTTCCCCTTTCTAGGGAAGGGCTGGTACTAATGAATTTATATAGTATTTCATCTGCTCATGTATTGAGCTACGAAAAAAACACAAACTGTTTTTTCAAATGCTTTCAAATCTGATCATGTTATATTTAGTTTCAGATCAGGTCTTTGAGTTGCTGTTGAAAATATCCCCGGTAAAGACTAGAAACCCTTTGAATTGGGCAACCGGATTAATCAAAGATATATATTGAAGCATCTGACCAATATCATTAAGAATTAGCAGGTCGAGGTATATCAATAACCTTTCTAGAAGGTATGTATCCTCTTTAATTTTACAGTTATGGTATTAGCACTAGCTGGGTTTGTTGCCCAAAGGTTAGCACACTTGTATTTCAACATACCCATATCCAGTATTTCTTATGCAGCAAGCATGGTATTTTTGTGCTTCTAGACATCTTCTCTTGAATCCATGTCCTGTTGAGTCATTACTTCATAGGTTCTGGAGAAAGCATAGGCCTCTGCTATGCATGCGTTAGTTAGAAACGGAAGCAAGAAACATAAACAAGATGGTACCAATATTTCTTTGGTTCATTGTTGTACACATTGAAGACTTGATTCATACTTTTATATATAGAAGGATCACAAAGGATCACAATAATGAACAGAAAATTACAAATACTCAGTAAAGTTAATCAAAAACTCATTACCAAGACATTTATTGCTTAAATGTTGGTCCAACTTTTACAAGGGTCGCTACCTGGATGGTAACCAATTGACTATCCAAATAGGACACGACAATTACAAGTATCTGCTAATGCATTTCAAAGCATGTTGAATGACAATCAAGGGAGGTCACTATACCGTGATAATTGTACTCTTGTATAAAGCACATAACGAATACTAGCAAGGTGGTAGGTACTCTCTGAAGTGGGTCACGTCAGAATTTGAGTGCTCTAATGTGATCCAAGGAGTGGAGGGTGTCTACAACTAGCATGAGAGTTTAAGCCTTCTCCATCCTTTCATTCACAAGTGGAGGATAGCCTAATCTAATTTGAGGCTTTTTTCTATAATTTGATAATTTCCAATATTAGAGAAATAATTTGACAGATGAGCATATATAAAGAAAGCGGAAACCCCTGTTTATTCAAAAGAGGGTTGAAACCCTAGTTTGAGGTGCAAGCTATTTTTCAGGTCTAATTAGACTCTTATCTAGTACCAGTAATACTAATAATTTTATTCTAGACATTATATAAGTTGAGAAGGTCAGTTGACAATACACATATTTTTTATATGAAATATACAACATTGTACCCTGAAGAAAACAAGAAAGAAAAAAAAAGTTGTGGCCTGAGAACAATATGATCATGAAATAGCTCAAGGAGATATGATCAGAATTTTATCATATTGAACTACGGAACTATGAGCTTATAAGAACATTTTTTCATTTATAAATGACTTTATTTATATAACAAAAATCTGTGTGTTTAAACTTTAGACACACCACAGATTTTGAATCTGAACCGACTCTACCATGACTATGCAATGTGCATGGCTTGATATATATCTCTACAACTAAGTATGATGACACTGATGATGGCTTGATATATATCTCTGTTACCTTAGATGCTACATGATTATGATTAATGTTTTTGGTACATGAACCTATGGGTCAATAATAGGAAGGGGGCAGGTTGCAGATAGCTTGATGATTATGGCAAGTGGATGAGATATGTCATTTTTATGATGTCTACCTATCAGATGATGACCCTCTCGTTTATCGATGTAAAGTTAAGATGGAAGACCTAGACTTGATGTATTATTTTCTGTGCTTAAAGATATGATGATATGGAGAATTATATATATATTGTGGGATCCCTGGTGATTCTAGACAAACACCTACCATATGCCTCGTTATAAAGATTTGAATCGATCTATGAATGAGCCTCATATATTAGATAGCTACTTGTTGGGATATTTTTTTGATTCTATTACCTATGGTCGAAGATACACTGCCAATACCATGGATATTCTGATGATGGTGTGATGGGTGGAAAGAGCACAAGAAATCATAATTCCTCTATATTATTACAATTTCCTATTTAAGGAAAACAAAACACAAGAAATACATAGTGGCTATTTATTATTTTCGAGATATTATAGAATTTCTATGAGAAATAAAGTTAAATATGTATACATTTTTGTCAACACGAGACATCATAGAAAGGTGGAAAGTGTTTTTTATTCGAAGCACATTGATGAAGCCATTATATCTAAGTGCATTGATGAAGTTGTTCTAAACTATTATCAACATTGCCTTTGTAAGTTAAATAATTATGTTTATAATTCTTAATAATCATCTCACTATCACTATTATGTTTAACAACACACATGAGTATTGTTTCTCAAGGCAGTGACATAGAGGAGCATTGTTTCTTAATGCATAGTAATCTATGAAATGCATGGAAAATTTGAGTGGAAGGAGAAAGGCTGAGAAAAAGACAAGAAAATAGAAGTCTTAGACGTAGAAGGGAAAAAAGTAAAGTACAAATATCATATAGATCGAACCAGCCATGAAATTTAGCAAATATACAGGTTGAGAGAGCCAGGGAACCTGGAAAATATGCAAGAAGTTTTGTGACATCAGCTAGACCTTTCTGTTTTCTCACCAGAGAAAATTAATGGGAGGGACTTTTGAGGGATGGAGAAGCAGGGAAGGAAGTCATCCTTATGTTGTGAGTGGCAGATCATAAAGGTGCCTGGAGCTGCTCTATCTTTTGCAGACTTGACAATGAGAATTACACTGGTTTAAACTCCAAATAGGTTGAACTCAGGGCTTATTGTTCCTACTTCCTGGTGGTATCATAGCCTATCTAGGGGGTGGAGTTTTACAAAAAACTACCTGCAATTGGGCGGAAATTGCTTGGTGTATTTGGTTTTGCTGGTGATCCACATTGAAATCAGATAAATATGCAAATTTGTTTGATTATTTGTACGTGGTAACATAATCCTTCTGATGCATAGATTATTCTATAAAAAGAATGTTTAGTCTGAGATGGAAGTCATAGCCTCTTCTCGAAACTACCTTTAAATGATTTCTAGAAACTTCATAAACCCTATTTCACACTCGGCTCACTCTATATGTATGTAGAGTAAGGCTGGGCCAGAGCCTAATGGGTAAAATTTATTTGGTAAAATGTGAGAGACGTCGAATAGAACAAAATATTTTACCTCAAACACGAAAATGGTTTGAAACAATGAAAAATAAATTTTTGAGCTGGAGTATTACACTATTGCATACAAGAGTATTTAGAAATGATCTTTCTATTGCATTCCTAATGTTTTATTAGTGCTCTATTCAAGCATTAAGATCTCCAAACGCTTGAATATTGGCCTTTTCTCTGCACCATTTTTATTAGCATCCCCACTTATTTCAACATTCTATCCCTGCACATAAATGCCATGCAAACTGGAAATACTATTATGGGGTTATGGTTTAATAATGCTGCAATCGTCGTTGGAAATGGATCCCAAAGTTTAATCTACATAAAGATTTGCTTGCTACTTTATTTCCTATATGCACACTTGGTTTTGACTTCTTTTTCGATTTTCTGCAAATGATAGACCCAATCCAAAAATGTAAGTGAAAATCAAAATTTTCAATCATGATAATACATAATCAAAGTGGTGGACATGAGGTTTCTTTTAAACATTAATGAACTTTTAAAGGTAGATAGGAGGAATGCAACCCTGATTGGAGTAATACTCTGTCCACCTCCTTGGCAGGATGAGGTGATTTTGACCTTTTTCCTTTTTATGTCTGGAGTATTTTCTGCCAATTGACTTCTCTTGCCACTCCAACACATCTTTGTCTCTATACGAGATGTCTGAAATTGTGACTCTGCATTCTGGACCAACCAAGGGATGTATCTCATCATCTACTCCATTAACATTTTTATTGAAATATATCGAAATGATTCATGGTTCATACCTCGAAAGATTTAAAATAATTACAACATGGTTCCTTCTAATTTTTACCAAGAAGTCAAAACATTGCCAAGCCAAAATGATCTCAGTTTATAATTTTGGATTTGAAGTGCTGGAGACAGCAAAAAAGATGGATTATGAGCATTAAAAACTGAAGTCCTGACACCAAAGAAACTTTGGATTGGAAGTATTGGAGTCAGTAAAAAGGACGGATCATGAACATGCAAAGCTAAATTCCTGACAATGTTCTCTGTGCAAATCCTCGGATGAATGTGTTTCTCACTTGTTTATTTATTGTTCATATACAAAGTGGGTATTTGAGGCTTAGCTATAATGGTCAAAGTCCAATCTAGGCAATTGTTTAAAGGCTTGCGAGGAAGATTGTTTTGTAGTTTGTTTCAAGGCTTTCCCATGCATCTTTGTTTACATTATTTGGTGGGAAAGGAATTCAAGTGTGTTCATATCATTTGACATCTCGATGGACATTGTTGTAGGAATAATTGCAAATCTATGCAAAGAATATAGGATAGAACCAAATGGAAAAATAAAGGGTCCCAATTATGCCTCCATTAGATCATGATAATTTGTGGAGTTTATTTGTTGGTGCTACACCGGGTCATCCATCAATTTGCATAATTGTAGTAGTATTATTTTTGAACAAATCACATTATATGCATGTTAAATATTCCCCAGGGTGCAGGACAAATAATCATTCTAAATTTATTGCCTCGCTAACACTCTTTAGTATCCACTCTAACAAAATATCAAAAATCTACAAGTTCTGAGAGATTCAAAGTTAGTAATTGATTGGGATAATAGGAAAATTGAGGTGGAAATGTTTGTTTGCAATCTCTTCTTTAGGACATCCAGGAATAAATACTCTCATTTGATTGGTTATTCATCTGTAAACATATCCTAAGAGAGCTCAATTCCAAAGCAATCACTCTTTCAAAGGAAGCACCAACACTTTTGACATCACTGAATATGTGGATAGGGAAGAACTAACTCAATGACCTAGAATTTTTGACCTTCAGGTCCGATCATAGAAATGGATGATATTTCTTTTTAACAACTGGAAAGTCACTACTATTTTTTTATTAAATAGGAGAAAGCTTGTGCAAGGTAAACATTTTGGGAACTCTTGGAATAAATTATATGATGGAATAATCAGATTTAGTAGAACTGTGCTAGCAGTTTGACTGGCTAAAATAGGCCATATGAATACTGTAGAATGGCTTTTCACATTGACACCAACTCTTTTAACATCAGGATTTTGAAAATGTTTCCTTTGGGAATGTTTTTCTCCATGTTTTCAAGATAATGAGAGTTGCTTGTACGGTCCTTAATGGCAGGTAGATGCAGATGCAGAGGCTCTTTCAAATGGTTTAAATATGCAGTCAAAATTCTTCCCTAGCTTACCGAGGAACACATTTGAGGTAAAAAAATTGTTCTTTGGGCTCATTAATTTTGCTATCATTTCCACTTGCTCAGTAAAACAGAGTATGGGAATAATGGCTTATTTCTATTGTAAAGTATCTTGGATGCTCATTTAATTTGATTTTGTTGGTTTACTTTACAGAGAGCACTGGCACTCTACAAAAATGCCTATGTCAAAATTAAGTCTTTTCAAGTCCTGGTGCAAATGATCCGCACAAGGTAATTGTGGCTTCTAAAAGCGGTAAAGAGAGTTTCTGTCATACTAAATTGTATGATGAAACAAATGCTGATGTTGATGTAACATTAGTATGTGATAACACATCAACAGATGTGACTTCAACCATTGAGTTTACCAATCCTTTAGAACATGCAATGAAGGATAATACACAGACTGACCAAGAAAACCCTTATATGGTTCTTCAAGATGATGCAAAAATGAATAACTCTATCAGTTCAAGTCAAAAAATCCCAATTTTTGATGTGAAAGAACCAATGATGAATTTAAAGGATGCAAATTATTTGGTACTGGGATGCAATACCAATTCCAAAGGTTGTTCAGAACATCCTTTATATGATGTTAATACTAGGGTGTTTTCAGTAGAACCTGAATATGGTGTCACTGACCCAGAAATGGTGGATGATCATGATCCGAGAGGCTTCTCAGAAGAATCAAATCTTAATACCATAGTTTCTCCAGAAGAACTTACTTATGGCATTAATTCAATGCATGTCTCAAAAGCACCTGTGGATCCTGTTGATGCAGTAGTCTTGTCAGAAGAGCAGGCTAACATTTTAGGTCCATTGCAAGTTAACAATGTCCCTTCCCTTATAAAACGAAATATTTCAATATTGAATACAGAAGAGCACAAGATAATGTCAAATAGACACATAGGAAACATTGATTTCAGAGTGACTGAAAACTCTTCCAGGGACTTTCCTGTACCAATAGACAGCTGTACAGATATTGCTGTCACAAATAAAGCTGCAGCATTTCTGGAAATTTCCAGTTCCCTATCCTTGAAGTTAGTGAGGGAATGTGAAGGAAAATCACATTCTATTTCTATGATGCCCAATTTAGAAATTGTTAGTCAAGTCTCTGAATTTCATGAGAGGTGTGATAATGTAGATTTGGATACTGTAAATGTCGGGTGCTTAGATCCAAATCAAAAAGATGAGGATTTGTGTGGTGAGGCTGGAATTCAGCAGGATGAATCACTTGGAAATAAAAAGACAGCTCTGGAAAATGCAGTTGAGTCAATTGATTATAAAATAGGCATACGGATTTTCAGTCCATATAATCTTCCTGGAAGTACACATTGAGACAATCTAAGTATTTTTTTTTCCCTCTTGTTGATGCCTTTCTTGCTCATGTTATATTTCTTGCATGCATTCCTTGTATATGTGGCAAAATTATGGAAATATGTCTCTTTCATAAAGTGCTTTTCGTTGTACATATCTTGTTTTCTGTTTTTTTTGCATGGTTTTGTTTGGACTGAGAAATTCAATCCACTTGCAGTATCTGCTCTTTGAAGTAAGTATACTTTCTCTATTATTAAGTAACCTTTATGTATTATCGGCAATGCTTTAGATTTAGTGATAAAAAAAACACTTGTATTAGAATTTCTAGTCGTCCTATGTTAAATAACATCATCTTCTGCTAGTTGTGGTCAAGTTTCTCAACTTTAATAATGTTACAAGTTAATACATGAGCTAAAAGTTTAATCTTTGTAAGTATGCTTAAAACACTTTTGTATCTTCATTACCATGTTTCCTAGTATGGCCTTCTTGTAGTCACTAACCTACATTTCAGTTAACCCATTTTGAGTATTCATGTGAGGTTCCTTTGAAAAATGCCCGTATGATAGTTTTGCTTGAAGTATTGAGAGTTTGATACCCGCTAAAATCTATAGATGGTATTTAGAATGTGATGAACAGACCATGGAACCATGAAATTCAACTATTAACGATTTTTCTTGAGCATCTGTGCTACTGGTTATGGCTTAAAACTATTTTTTAGTTGGGGTCTGATAATTCTTTCAACATGACTAGTAAGTTATCCTCTTAATCCACAATAATTACATTCTTGTTTTCTTTGCTGTGACACACATCTGTCCGTTGCTTATGTGCGCTTGCATACTGAATCTTGACACTGAAGAAATTAATTTTAGGGTGAACCTTTTTAGTTTTTTCCTGGTTATTGGTGGTTTTGAATCACTTGACAGTCGATAACATGCTGAGTGAACTTCTTCATGCATAAATTGAATAACTTCTAGATGAAGTTGATCATGCAACAAAATTAAGTCAATGACCTCATACAAGGCATTGCAATTTCACCATTTATTCATTCCACTATTGTTAGTCTAATTTTCCAAATTTTGAAGAAAATTAAGTTTATTTTTCCATGACTCCAGACATTCAACTTTTTTATACCTTTATTCAACAATACATTCTATTTTCTAAATGATATTGTGGAAGCTAGTGGATGGAGTGGATCTGCAACTGCCTAATGTTATGAGATACTAATGTTGTTACTCAGCATCATATCGGAGTCATTGATGAAAAAGTCATTGGTTAATAAATTTGTGTTCCAGTTTTTGGAAAGTTATGGTAAGTTTACATTATCGCACATTTCCTTCTTTAGTGTGATTCCTTAGTTGTTTTGAGGGAGCTTTGAATTTGTATATGTAATTTTCTGCTACCCTACTTACACTAGTGATTATCACCTTATATTTTTAATATTTTGGGATGTATTTATTGCCTAGCACTGAATTGGTATGTAAACTTGCATTGAACACATTTACTGCTACTTATATATGCCTTGTTATTGGTAATGATTTTTACATTTCTTGATTATATCTTGTTTTTTTAATTATTTACATTTTGAAATGTAAAATTGGCTTAAGATCTGATCTTTCATCTACACTGTGATTCCCTGTTGTTACAACGAAACCAAGCACCCGCAAAAAGTATAAAGTCTCAATCACGATGGTGTTAGTTTTTTTACAATGCAAGAATATTACCTACTCACTTTGAGTAGCTTTTCCTTTCTCTTTTGGTTGGCTCTTCTTCAGCTCAAGGGGGAATCCCTAAAAGGTAGGATTTCTAGGCTATAGAATGGGGGCGCAAGGTGATTTAATAAGATGAGTGGTGGTTGTAGTGTATGAAATAGGATGAAGAAACAAAAATAGACAAAAGCAAGGAATGAATGGGAAGGAAGGAAATTGGTGCCTATCAGTTATGGGCTAATGGAGCCATAAGGCATTTGGATAAATGAGAGAACTTGTATGTCACAAACAACTAATTTGAAGCAGGTCATACGGTAGAATTTTTTTGTATACCATTTTCTACCAATTAGTAGATGAAGAAACAATTTGATACATTCATCTTTAAGGTGTGTACTTGAGATGAAAAGGGCCTAATGTATGCATTTGATCCTTATGTGTTCGCTGGAAATGTGTTGTAGAAAAGCAGTCTTCAAGGGCTAAATTGCTACTCATCAATATGTTCATAAGGTGTTGTTTTATGGTTGTAGTATGCTTCAAAATATGCAACATAGTTGATAGAAGAAAGGGAAACAAGTGCAAAAACAGATAGCCAATGTTAGGGTATCTGTGGTATTCCTTTTCTAATTATGCAATATTTCCTGTTCACAGTTATGGTACGCATTAGCCAAGACACTGTCAGGGAGGGCTGCATGGGCGCTGACCATGGACAGAGGGTTGAATATGGTGACAATCAACACATCTATGATTGTGGGACCTGGTATCACATACAGAAGCTCAGGATCTACCATTGCATATCTTAAAGTGAGGATGAGAGATCTAAATACCAAATAGACTCTGTTCTAGAACGTACAAATATGGTATAGTAATCCCTTGGAGAGGATCTAATCTATTGGTATAGTAATCCCAATACCGTATCAGGTGTGGCAAATCGAGCACGTTTGGAAACCAAAGCTTCAAGAAACCAAACATTGGATCAATGTGTCTTCTATCAGCATCTTTGGAACATGGACCTCAACTCTGCCCTTTGGCTCTGGATTTGGTTCTAGCTATCCAACTCTATTTCCTGGCTTCACTTGTTTCTGTAGTGCGAAAATAGTTAAATTTACTATTGATTCTCAACTCCAACCAAGCAATATTTATTCAAGTCCCTTTCAGTCTCAGAATTGGTGATAATCTATCATGGTAGCTATTGATTTCATTATTAAACCCTCACATTTTATCAGGGAAACATTCATGGGGCAAGATCTGGATGAACAATTACCTGAGATGAAAAAATACAATCTGGTGTGAAGGATCTCATTTTTCTTGAGCTAGCTAGGTGAATATGTCGTCCATAGTAGGTCAAACCATATAAGACACATGATATTTGAGATTTGAAATGTTTCTCAAAGAGTGCACCACCATTAAAGCTCAGTCACTCAGCCAAAAAATCAATACAGAGGAGACTCCAGGAGGTATGCCCCACCATTCTTTACTCGGCAATTAATTCCTCGTGATCACTAGCCAACTTAAGTTCGTCAAAGCATTCGGGTGTGCATAGCCTTTCTTGCATTGAATCTTTAGTGGTCTCAAGCAGTATGCCTATTCTGTTCATGTCAATGCATCGAATTTAAGCTCAAATAAATCTGAAATTCAGAATAAAGTAATTCACAATGTCTTCAGGTGGAGGTGGCCATGATACACAGCAAAAATCAACACGATCTAGAATTCAAAATAATGTGGCAGTAAAGAAGATCTCAACCGATTTTTATCTAGTGATTTAAAGCAACAATCTGCACAACTTTTTTGTAAATGACAACTCTTAACTTTCTCCCCCTTTAGCCACTATGATCAAACCTATTATCTAAGCAGAAGCGTCGATATCAAATCAAATCAAGCGTTAGTGTTGGCTAATGCTGGGATTCAAGGTGTTCCTGGAAGATGGTAAAAAAATTGGTTAGTAGCAGAATATCTGAACTTACAAGGAGATTTTTTTGTTGAATATACTCCCTACAGCTCATTACTATGTCACAATTTTATTTCTTTACAAATTTCAGGGGATGAAATAGCATGCTTTTGGAATAAGGCCACAAGTATCCTTACATAAAAGTTAGGTTATGAGGCTTTATCCTACATGGATTTGCTGCGAGAAAGACATTGATGGTAGTTAAGCATCTGGAAGATTTCTTAAATTAGAACCTTCTCCTCGTTATCTCTATCAAACAGAATTCTGACCTGCGACAATGGACAAAAGTGCTATTGGCAGGGACCAAATCGATGCATTTTCTACAAATGTTAAGGTAAATTTGTGGATCACCTCTTTATTACGTGTTCATATGTTATTTCTGTATGGCAAGATGTTCTCCAATCTTTAAATTGCCGAGGACAATTTAATTATGGGTCCCTACTTCAAGGTCTTGAGACATGGTTTGCACACACTCAATTTTGAGCTCTTCTTAGCTATATTATGTGGGGGTTATGGATGGTTGGAACAAGTGGAATTTTGAGGATCTGGCAGAATAAGTGGACGGTTGGAATAAGATAGAGAATCTGGCAGCGCATATAATTAGAATTTTCTATAAAGAAAGTTGTAGAGATAAAAAGCCAAAGGATTTTAAGATAAATCATAATGAAGCAAGGGTTTTTGATGGAGCAAGGTATTCCAGAAGATGCGGATATGGTGTTGTTTTGTTTTTATCTCACCCGTTACTCTACCTTAAAGTTTGGAGTTGATCAAGGGTTCAAATAAGAGGATAGAACTATTTGCCTTGTAGATTTTTTTGAAGTCTTAGTTTGCTTTAGAAAATGATATCAAATATTTGTAGGTACCAAGAGTTTCAAAGTTGAAAATGGCATTGGTTTATTGAGAAGTGTCAAATCAGATCTTTGCAACTACCAGGAGTTTCAAAGTTGAAAATTGCATTGGTTTAATGAGAAGTGACAAATCACTAATTTAGTGTTGTCTCCTTTGCTTCACAGAATTAGAGAGACAGGGTTCACTCTTTGGTCCGTTGCAACATCTGTATAGAGAATGTAACAAATCAGCCAATGGACTATCAAAAAAAGTTATGGCACAACAGAAAGGTTTGCTCTTGTTCAAGGAGTTCAAGGGGGAAGCAAGCTTCCCAATGAGATATAAAATCCTCTAGTGACTTAGAAGAACAATGGGAAGTGCTCTAATTGACTTGTAACTCTTGTTGTCATGTATAGTGTATACCGATTGCAGAAGATGGATGTGGTATGTATTTGGGGTAAATCCAATGGTTAAGTTTCAATGTATTTAGACTAGTAGTTTTGTATGAAAGCGAAGACTTTTCCATGCATATTTTGCTTTCACACTTGAAATAGAAAATACAGTTTTTTCTTGGAAAAAAAATTTGTGTAAAAGACTAAATATGTAAACAACTCAAAGATTTAGAATCCATGAAGGGGGCGTATGAAAGAAATAATTCATACTTTTGATATTTGATATTTGATAGTGAAATTATAATATGTTTTTTTTTTCTTTTGTAAGTAAGCAAGAGTTGTATTATATTATAAAATTCTGAAGATTACATTTGACTTCAAACGTGCTTGGTTTGCCACACCTCATACCGTTCCCTAACAGGTACAGAGCAATTAATTATTGTTCAGTTATTGAAATCACTGAAGATTATGTATCTTCAAGATTTAAATTGGGTTGCTTACCTAATTATATTTTTTCTTTAGCTATTATGTCACAATGAAATTAATCATACATAGATACTTTCCAAAGATAATCATGAATTCATTATTTATTTGATTTATTTCATAATTTGGTAACAGATTTGAAAAACCAACGGTCTACCAACAACATCTGAATAATAAGAAGCTGACTGGATTGATGGTTGGATATGGAAACTGTGCAACCCTAAGTAGCGAACTGTAAGGGAAGGGGGGGTTTCCCATGTTACAGCTTAACAACAATGATGAATGAGGGGCACAAGAAAACTTGGGGAGTTTACATGTTCAAACTATATCCATTTTTGTACATACTGTAATGTAATTTTCACTTCAAGGTTTGGATAGTTGGCAATAAGTTGATTTCCATAACGACCAACATTAAAATTTTAGCCAATGACTAAGGCTCTCGACCATATGCAGTTTTTTTCGTTAATTTCTGATGTAAAATAAATTTCCTGATTTCTGGCAAGGACAAGTGCAAGTAATTTGTTGATAGGCTATTTGGTGTGTGAATAAAAAGTGGGATACCCCACACTTTGGAATTGTTTTATCATTATTAAAGTTCCTCCTTTTGTTTTACCATTATGGGAAGTTGCACTTTCTCTTATCATGAGTTGTGTTATGAATGGAATGAGAAGTTACACTTTCTCTTATCCTGAACTGTTTTATGAGTGGAGTGCATAATGTTCGTTTCATGGTATTTTTATATATTGGGATGTTGAATTCTTTAATTACAAGATAAAAAATTGAATACTACTTTGCCTGGTCAAACTTTTATTTTAAAATTTTTTAGTCAAGCACTGTCGCCGGTCAAACTTGTGAGAGGCCACTGTTGTGAGAGGCTTGGATTGTGTAATAGTTGTGTAAATACTGGTGCCTATTGGTGATTATATGCGTGGAGGAGAGTCGACCTCCATTGTTGCATTGGACTGTGGAGGGATGAGTTGAGCTTCATGAATTTATGATACTGGCCCCTCGAATTCCCCGATCCATTCCCACGAGCAAATTTTGCCATGAGCTGAGTCGGTTTGGATGTGTGTAGCAGATAGTGAGGCACAACTATCGGTTTGGAGGTGTGTTGGGATTGTCGTATTGACTCTGTTTATTAGTTATTGGCGTTTTAATTTTTGTTCGACTTGTTCTGCTCATTGAAGAAATCAGCAGAGGCATGTGCCTTTGTGTTGGAGGATTGTTGAAACAAAATGATCTGCAAAGATCCCAATTTGTTGAAACTCCTCTCCAACCTCAATATCAGTGCTAGTAGTAGCATGAGCAACAACACTACACTTAGCAGAACTAGAAGAACGCATTTTCCAAACTGCACGAGAACTACTTCCCTCATGAGTCACCATGTGCCATGCTTGGTCTCAGTGGTTCTCTTCCTTCTACTCCTGGTTCAACTACCATATCTTCATTGGAACTAATAACCTGAACTCCACTAGACAACGATTCACCATTTTGTAGTAGTGATTCGCCATTTGTACTGGTGATTCGCCATGTTTTTACAAGATAATCTCGTGAGAGATTCGCCAAAAAATTATATATACATATTATATTATTAATAAAATCTCCTTCCATTTTTCCTATATATCATGGGGATTCGCCTATTTATTATATATATAAATTTAGGGGGGTTCTTAAAATTTTCCCTGATGGGGAGGGGGTTATATGAGGGCAAAGTTATATGGGGTATATGGGTATATCATGGAGCGGTGTAGGAGGAGGAGGGTTGGTATATATGATATAATGTATGGAAACTGGGAAACTATGATACCACCAGAATTTTATTACCACAGAGGGACTGTTGGGCAGTTAGTATGGAGTATTAACTGGCAGTAGGAGGCATATGGGAGCGCGATATGGAAACCATGTATGCAGAGATAGAGGTATCAACGTGTGGAGAAACTGAGGTGCAGGATTATGGTATGGAAGTTCTAGTATATATATATATATATATATATATATATATATATATATATATGAAACCAACAGTTCGATATACAATTCGATATGGAGGTATGGCGGTATAGGGATATGTTATATAAAAGTGAAATTATGTATTAAAAACCACAGCTATTAAAATCTGAGAGCTGGATATATGTTATAGATAGCGTAAGTGATATATGTAATGAAAAGCATTATATGCTATTCAACGGAGAGAGGTATGTCGGTAGCCAGCATGGTATGAAGTATGCGAAGTGTTATCACTCCAAAATTTCCCAGGGTTGTTATGGGTGTTCAAGAAATATTAGAGGTAACTATCAACCTTATTTTGAGATCAGGATCTAGCCTTCCTAATTCTCAGAGAGGGCTCTCTCTTTATGATTTAACTTTATTGTTTTTTAATTGATTTGAGGCTAGTTATGTAAGATTGATTGGGTTTGATTTTGGTTTGTTTTGGTGGAATTACTGATTTAGATGGATAATTGTATTTTCTACTTTTACATTGGGCTATGGATTCTAAATATCAAGAAAAAAGGACATAATCAAGTTCTAAAGGAAGTGTTTACAGGGCAGGGTAGCTGAGCAAAATCAGATCTTTAAAGGCTGAATGGTGAAGTGGTTTTCAATCGGGATCAAGGATCAGTTAAGGATTCCTTAAACCAGATGATGAAGGAATGAGAAAGAGGTCAATCTAGATGGGAGAGCAATTAAGGATTCTCGGATCTAGATATCAGAAGAAAACATTAAAATGAATAACAGTTCGGAACATAGTGTAGTTAAACAAAGTCTACAATAATATTCCTGTTATAACATTTAAATTTGGAAAAACATGCAAGTTTATGGAATACTTAAGAAATAACAATGAACGATTGAAATATACTTCACTGAAACGGGAACTATTACCTCAAAACGGGAAATCTAGCCCAAAAGGACTCAAAAAACATGAAAAAACACCCCAAAAAAAAAAGTGTGTATTTCATAATGTATTTGTTTTTATCTCAAGGTCAAATTTCACCTTTTTATAAAATTATGCTAAAAACGAAATTGTTTCTTGAAAAAATGATTGAAAAAACACCCTCAAAACAAAACAAGTTGATGCTGGAATAACAAAAAAAAACATTATGTCACACTTTTGACACATTGTAATAATGGAATTAAAGACAACATATTAGGACATTGAAAAATCGTAAAATTCTAAATTTTTTGATAGATGATGTTAAATATAAACAAAATCATGTATGAAGGGCTTATCATTTCGAACAATTTTTATCCATGTTGTTAAACATAAAATATCTTGACTCTAAACAACCCTAAAATTGTAATTATTTTCAACCATAACATTAAAGATAAAATTTCGCAACGCATAAAACCCTTAATGAGAAGTTGTAAATCTCAAATTTTTAAATCTTAAGTTTTCAAGATACTTGAACCATGAAATTATGTAGAAATTATATGACTTAAACAATTTTTTAAAATGAACAAGTAAATGAAAAATTTATTAGTCATATATTTGTTTGTTTATATATAAAAACATATTTTTTAAATTTTCTTTATTGTTTTTCTATATTTTAAATTATAATTGTTTTAGTTTTAAGAAAATAAAAATTAAAAAATAAATCTTCTTATATGTGTTTGTTTATATTTTAAAACATATTTTATTTTATTTTTTATTGTTTTTTTATATTTTAAATAATATTTGTTTTAATTTTAAAAAAATTAAAATTAAAAAATATATTTTTTTTTTTAATATTTGTTTGTTTATTTTTTAAAACATATTTTTTTAATTTGTTTTTATTGTTTTTTATATTTTAAAATTTTAATTGAATAAGTTTTTTTTTTATATTAAACAATGTTTTTTTTTTTTATTATAATAGTTTTTGTTTAAAAAAAAATTTAAATTTTTTAAATAGTTTGTGTATGAAAAAATAAAAGAAAAAAATTAATTTGCTGCCCGCCGGGGGCCGGAGGCAAGCTGGGTAGCCCTGGATGGTGCTGCCCAGGCGGTCTCTGGACCTCGGTTGGGCGAAGGGCGATTCCGAGAATCACCCTCGGCTGGGTGATTCTCGGAATTGCCCTTCGCCCGGCCGGGGGTGATTCTTGGAATCGCCTTCCGCCCAGCCAGGGGTGATTCTCGAAATCACCCAGCCGGGGGTGATTCTCAGAATCGCCCTCTGCCCAGCCGGGGGCCAAAGGCAGGCCGAGAAGTGTCGTCGAGGGCTACCCAACCTCCCTCTGGCCCCCGGCTGGGCGGAGGCAAGCTGGGCAGCCCTCGATGGCGCCACCTAGCTGAGCAGAGAGAGATTCTCAGAATCACCCTCCGCCAAGCCGGGGGCCGGAGGCCGGCTGGGCGGCACCGTCGAGCGCTGCCCGGCCTGCCTCTGGCCCCCGGCTGGGCAGAGGGAAATTCTCAGAATCGCCCTCCACCCAGCCGCGAGTCAGAGGCAGGCTGGGCAGCCCTCGACGGTGTCGTCCAGCTTGCCTCAAGCCCCCGGCTGGGCAGAGGGTGATTCCTAGAATCACCCACGGTTGGGCGGAGGGCGATTCTGAGAATCACCCCTGGCTAGGCGGAGGGCGATTCCGAGAATCACCCCCAGCTGGGCGGAGGGCGATTCCGAGAATCACCCCCAGCTAGGCAGAGGGTGATTCCGAGAATCACCCCCGGCTGGGCGAAGGGTGATTCCGAGAATCACCCCCAGCTGGGTAGAGGGTGATTCCCAGCTGTGGGTGATTCTCAAAATCACCCTCTGCCCAACCGGGGGTGATTCTCGGAATCCCCCTCCGCCCAGCTAGGGGTGATTCTCGAAAACACCCTCCACCCAGCCGGGGGCCAGAGGCAGGCTGGGAGGTGTTGTCAAGGGCTGCCCAGCCTGCCTCAGGCACCCAGCTGGGCAGAGGCAGGCTGGGCAGCCCTCGATGGCCCCACCTAGCTGGCCTCTGGCCCCAGGCCGGGCGGCACCGTGGAGAGCTGCCCGGCCTGCCTCTGGCCCCCGGCTAGGCAGAGGTTGATTCTGAGAATCGCCCTCCACCCAGCTGTAGGTCGGAGGCAGGCTGGGAAGCCCTCGATGGTGCCGCCTGACTTGCCTCCGGCCCCCGGCTGGGCAGAGGGCGATTCCGAGAATCACCCCTGGTTTGGTGGAGGGAGATTCCGAGAATCACCCTCGGCTGGGTGGAGGGCAATTTTGAGAATCACCCCCGGCTAGGCAGAGGGCAATTTCGAGAATCGCCCCCGGCTGGGCGAAGGGCGATTCCGAGAATCGCCGGAGAATCGCCCTCCACCCAGCCGAGGGTGATTCTCAAAATCACCCTCCTCCTAGCCAGGGGTCGGAGGCTGGCCGGGTGGCACCGTCGAGGGCTGGCTAGCCTGCCTCTGGCCCCCCGTTGGGCCGAGGGTGATTTGCCCTCGGCCCAACCGGGGGCTAGAGGCAGGCTGTCCAGCCCTCGACGGTGCCACCCGGCCGGCCTCCGGCCCCCGGCTGGGCTAAGGGTGATTCCGAGAATCTCCCTTCGCCTAGCCGGGGGCCGGGTGGCACCATCGAGGGTTGCCCAGCCTGCCTCCGCCCAGCCGGGCGCTGGAGGAAGGCAGGGCAACCCTCGACGGTGTTGCCCGGCTTGCCTCTGGCCCCTGGCTGAGAAGAGGGTGATTCTGAGAATCACCCCTGGCTGGGCGGAGGGCGATTCCGAGAATTTCTCCTGGTTGGGCGGAGGGAAATTCCGAGAATCCCTCCCAGCTGGGCGGATGGCGATTCCGATAATCACCCCTGGCTGGGCGGAGGGAAATTCCGAGAATCGCCCCTAGCTGGGCGGAGGCCGGCCGGGTGGCGTCGTCGAAGGCTGCCCAACCTGCCTCCGGCCCCCGGCTGGGCGGAGGGTGATTCTCAGAATTGCCCTCCGCCTAGCCGGGGGCCAGAGGCAGGCCGGGTGACGCCGTCAAATGAAGAAGATTGGGTTTTGGATCTATTTTTAGGTTTAGGTAAGTTTTATTATACAAATTTAAATTTAAATATTTTATTTTTTATTTTTTATGTCTTTATACTAATTTTCTTACTTATTTCTTTTGTACTTGATGATTAGGTACAACACTAGCATGTTGCCTACCAAAAGGAAGAAATTTCATTTCCATTGAGAAAGACCCAGTGTAATGCAAATTTATTCAACAAAGAATTAACGCTCTTGAATTCCTTCCAAATGCGAAGCAAGAAGTTGGTTTGAGGAAAGGGGATTTTAATGAATCACGTGTGGCAAAAAAGGTAAAGGAACCTCAACCACCATTATATGGAATGATTGGAAAGGGACATTTTGGAAGATTTGCAGACATGAAAGATCCATTAGAAGATGACAATGAACAAAATAAAATAGAAAATGCTGCGGAAGAAACCATCAATGATGTTCTAGATGAAATTGAACATGTATTAGTTGATATTGTTGAGGATATTTAAGTTATGCTTACAAACAAAGCTCATTTTTTAGATCTATTAATCAGTTTTACTTGTAATGTTTAGACTTTGATATTTTATGAGAAGAATCCTTATTTTTTGCAAAAAACATGTGATTACTATTATTTTTTGACATAAAATTCAATAAAAATGCTATTTTCTTAAGTTTTTTTGTTAAGATTTTCCCAAAAATTAGTTTATTTAACATGATTTTTTTAACAAAAAGTCTCTAAAAGTGTATTTTTTGCATTCTATTTGTATTGAAAATTTGTATTTTTTTGTCATATTGTTCAAAATATTGGTTTTTTAGCGACAATTATTTGATGTGCATTGAAAAATTAATTAGCAATACATAAACTTGTAGAAATATAGACTTTATAATATTGACCCTTTTTTCATTTTTTTTATCTATGTGAAAAAGTGAAGATATCATTACAAATTTTTATTTAAAATATATATATATATATATATATATATATATATTTTTAAACACAAGTACATAAATGCACTTAAAAATAAACATCTCACAGAAGAAGAAGACATTAGAAAATGTATAGTGTCAAAATCAATCCTCTAAAAAAATGTTGGTGATGATACGCCACCACTATTCAAAATCGACATAAAAAGAATCACCAAAAAAAAAAAATTAAATTAAAGTGCCAAAAAAATGCTCAAAAAAAGAAATTGATTCTGCATCACCACTTTTCAAAATCGGTTGTTTTTCTTGCTACGTCAAAAAGTAGGTACCAGTGCAGTTACCTATTTCATCAATAACAGTGTCATGAATCCTGTAATGCAATGCCTTTATTACTTGTCCAGTCTGTTGACTTGAAAATGGTACAATAAACCCTCAGGTATTTAGATCGATTACAACTATAGAAATGTTCAGGAATCTACGCTAATACTTCGAATTTCAAAATTATTTATACAAAAACTAATACAAAATATCTTAAAACTAATTTAGGATTTATTCAAAGAAACTAAAATATCTTCATGCAAGAAGATAGAGACACCTAGGTAACTAAATGCAAGTTGTCCTAGCTTATTTGGTTTGTTGTTTTCTTTACTAATATTTTGCTGCTTTATCTCTCTGACGGTTGCTTTCACGCTGGCTGGATCTTTACGCTAGCTGACATTTTCTTTTAACTCTGTTTTCTAATCTTTAAACTTGTATTTCATCTGTATTCATCTTTTACTTTACTGCTCTGTATGCCTGTTTTTACTTTTCACTGTCACAGTACCTGTGAAATGGTGATTTCAGTCTGCATAAAGGGTTCTGGTTGCAGTAGAGGCTTTCTTGGTCTTATAAATCTTTAAATATGAGTCGGCAACGGTTCTGGTAATATAAGGCATGAATTTGAGTCTATCCTGGCTTCAAAATAGGTCAACAATGGTTCTTCTTCGCAATTTTCAACATAAATGATGAAAAAATGTTTAAGGGCGGCCTTTAATAATTTTAACCAATGTTAGTTAAACTTATTACGGGGGTTTAATTAATTTTGAATCACAGTGGTTTCATCGTAATGGGCGGAAACAACTTGGCGGTTTATCGCATCGCATAAAGCAGGTTGGTGGTTTTCAGTTGGGGGATTCGATAGAATGTATAACTGTCGCATGGCAAATGGGTGGGGGTGAGAAACCACCCATTTCACACCCCTCCAATGGTTTTAAAAATTGGGCAATGGAGAGTGAGAAAGGGCTCAGGAGTGGTTGGATTAGATAGGCGCCAATCAGACAGTTGACGGGTGTTGAGGGATGAGTCGGGGTGTTTGATAAGTGGGACCCGAGTATAAGTTATGCGATGAGATTTAATATATGAGGGTTGAGTTAAATAGTGGAGGGGTTATATATTTAGCGAGGTTAAATTAAAAGTGGGACCCGAGATCATTTTAAAGCAAAAGGGTTTAAAATGAATGGGGGGTTAATAAAATATGTGAATGGGTTTAAATATATGAAGTGGGTCAATACATATGAATGCGGGATGTTAACAATGCATTAGGAATAAGAGTCAAAGGATTTCGGGGAAGGATTTACATTAGGGTTCGGTATTTTCCAAACATTTAAAACTTAGGATAAGTGGGTTTTGCACGTTTTAAATGGAAAAGGGGGAATTAGTAAGGGAAGTTAATTTTTCAAAGGAAAAAATGGATTTTAACTATGGAAAGGGGTTTTAGGAAGGGAAAATGGGATAAATAAGGGGAAAAGGTTAAAATGAATGGAAAGGGATATTCTCAAAAGGAAAGGGACTTTTTACAAGGGAAAATGCCTTCTGAGAATGGCAAATAGGGTTTTAAGCAAGGGGAAGGGGATTTTGGGGGATATTAGTGATATGAAGTGACCAATTGATGCTCTCCATGCCTTGTGAAAGTAATATACCTACCCATCATTTACCCTAACATTTTTTCTTCATTTATTAGGTGCATTTGAGCTTGTTGACCCTTTATTTTTATTTTGATAAGAAAACTAACCTACTTCTAACCTTATAACTTCCAATGGCTCAGATTAAACTAATGAGCTCATTTTTATTCTCCACCTAACTACTGATCTGCCAAGGTTAAATGGTTTGGCTAGATCTTTATTCACTAACTATCATTACTTGAAATTTAAAAGCATGAATGATTCAAGATTAAATTGTTTGACCATCATGAATTGTGGCATTTTGGACAAGCTGCACACAATTTTATTTGCATAAAGTAAACTAAACTGAGAGTAGTGGAATTTGAATGTGCAACATTTTCATGATCTATTTTTGTCTATTTTTGTGGGGTTCATACTTTATCTTCTTTTTTATCTTTTTATTTTAATTCTTTGATTTTTCTTTTAAAACTTACCCTTCTTACATTTTTTAATATGGGAAAACATTTTGCAGAAAGAAAAAGTATGTACAATATTCCAAGACTTTAACATAGTCAATTCAAAATTATGATCCCTATTATTATAGGACCCTAACACGAAGGAGTGGTGTGTGGTTCCGTTGCGTAATGGGGAGAGGGGTTCATATAATGTAACATATATAACACATTTCTCAACACTTCGTTCAACATAGTGTTTCAACACAGTGTTCAGCACAACATTTCAACACAACGTTTCAATGATCCAACATATCATTAATACAATCAGTCAGGGAGGAGATCACCACATTTATTAAAAAAATGAAACACCACATATTACTACGCCATTCACATAACATGGTGGATTCGACGTGTATGGAGGAGGCTCACCGCACCACACACTTCCAGGTAGCACAAAATTGATCCTCCAACAACACATATTTTGGTGTAGATCAACATCTTGATTTCTTTAGCTCGCGGTGTAATCTGCAACACACAAAACCATTCAAATCACATTGTTGCATAAATTATTTAACAATGAACCAACAGATTAGTGCTTAACGTAGAGAATGGGGCAATGGCATAGGTGTCAATTCTGCAAAATAGGCAGATAGGAGGGAGTTACAAGGGAAGAGAGGAAACAAAAAATAGAGCTAGTTCTTATATCATGTCAGAGGTAACTCCAAAATTCCAATTGTGTTTTTGAATTAATATTTCTCATGGACATATACATGGAGGGAGAGAATATTGGGCTTCACCTCCCAGTGTCTCTTCATATTTATAATTTCATTATTTTATGTTTACATTATTTACATGAATTTCCTAATCCAAAAGATTAGGTGTCAACATGAAGAAACAAGGACCTTTGCCTTCTTTTGTGAACTTTTGGAGAGTAAGAAAAGCGCTAAAACTTCTGGAAAAGGGAAGGCAACATATGAATTACTTGCAAAGTGTTGGACACCTAATTCGCTAAGGGTTATTGTGTGGAATGTGAAATATTCTTGGATTCCAAGAGACCACTTGGAATATGAAAACCAAGGGTCATTATACATTATATAAATGCATATTATTGTGAATAAAATGAGTATCATGAGTCATATTAATTGGCCTATCTATTTTTGTGGTTGTCTAACATGATATCAGAGTATGCGTACTCATGCCCAGCTCAAATTTGACCCACTTATGTTGTGGGCTTTCTTTGCCTGTTAGTTATGTCGCATCTCCCTATTTCATTGTTGTGCCTTTAACACCATAACCCTCCTTCCCTCAGGGACATTTGCACCATTCCTTGCGATACCTGACCTCCCAACGCTATACACGCTGCCTGAGATTTATAAAATTTAATTTCAACAGTTTGCGTGACCATTTCCTTGTTTACAACTCTTTTGGATTGGAACAAGTCTGAAACTACCAAATATTGCAGACTAGTGAAATGATGTCTCTCAAATTTTTTAATTATTTCGAAATCCATTGGGTCTGGCATTATCATTAGTTGTACTCTATACCTGTTTTCAAATGCATTAATCATTTAGAACTCTGGGCCTGAAAATCAACATTGGTAACAAATACAAATTAGGTATAAAAAAAAAAAAAAACGTCTCTTTGAAATGGTGGAGATACCAGTCTCTCTTACTATTTATTGTTTCTGAAAATCATAGGCCACCTATTCTTCACGGTCTCCTATATCTAGGTAGGGAATCAAATCCAACGAATGCCTTTTATTGGAAAATTGTATCAATCTTCCTCATCTATAATCCATGGCATTCTTGAAGAGAACATGTTAATCCTTCACACCATCCATTAAAAAATAATCAATCCAAGCAATTGTGCATGCTTGGATTGAATATATTCCTCCCCCCGCACTGAAAGAATAATAGAATTTTGTGTGAAAATTTCTTCATGAGAGTCAAGAAGTGTGGTAACAATAATCTTAGAATGTGATGGTGAAGAAATTTTGAATGAAGTGTAAGATTGTGATTGACTCCCCTAGCCATGGCCCTAGTCAACATTGGCTGGTTCTGGATAGATCTGCAGATTGGCAGGTTTTGGAGTTGCTTTGAAATTCACACAATGGATCAACTATTGTCATTTTTTGCATTGGAGAAGTGGCTTAGCTGTAGCACAAAGTGAAAAATTAAGGGAGCATCTTGGATAATTGGTGTTGATGTAAACCCTGACAAATTTGAAAGGGTGAAAAAAAACAACAAAAGGAGGTAGTGGATGCCCTTTTGAAATAGGTAGGTCAAAGGCAAGTATATAACATCCCAGTGTCTCTAACACGACTATATTTCATTTTCGTTCATATTGGTGTAATTTAACACGTTATTTGTGAGTTATCATTTGTTAGTGCTATTTTAAAATACTTCCTAGCAACAAATTTGATTTGGTGATTTGTAGCAGACATTATTATGTCCCAATTAGCTCTATGTCATAATTAAAAATCTTTGTAGGTAAGACCAAGATGTTTACTTGCACTTACTAAGAATTTTCATAGCATTTTTCGTATTTGGAATCTTTTCTTCTTCTTAATGTGCTAAGAGTACATGTGGATATTTTTCCCTCACTATTAGTTGAGCTTGAAAATGGCTAGAATTCCTGAGTTATTAAAGTTCCTAAATACTTTCCTCCTAGTCACTGTTGAGTCTAGTACCATAAAAATCAACAAAACCACTCTTGCTGACATTCATACATGTCTACAAAATGCACAAGAAAAGATAGAATTTTTGCAGCTTGAATCTCAGCTACAACAAGAGGAGCTACAACAACATAGCCATCATTCTAAATTTGTTTTTGTTTAGAACAATCCCTTTTTTTAGTGTGAATTTGGCTCCCATCAATAGATAGATATTGATAAAATGAGTGACATTAAGGTTTATTCCCATCATGTGCCTAGTACGAGAGAAGATTTGCATCCGGGTGCAAAAATTCAGCTTGCACTTCCCAAGTCCATCATCAGACATTGGGAAGATCTTGTCGGCAACAAGCACAAATCATGGCTTGGATATGGCAAGGAGATGTAATTTCATACTCCAAATTATTCAAATCCCATTCAATTTAAAAGTGTTGGGTTTCTTCATGACGGTTCATATTCATCTCTTCCAGATCCTTCTCCTCATCCATGATCTTCATTCATGTGAGCATTGTGTTCAACACACTCATCATTCAAATAGATTCTTGAAAAACAATCCTCCTACAAGAACAAAGATTCACCTTGGATGGATTACTTCTTGGAAATGGGCTTTAACAACCAAGAATATATTTCGTTCATACCACAAAATTTGTTCTAGGGTATTGAAAAGTCTTGCAATTGAGTTTTCTTCATCTTCTCACCTTGTATCTGATAGTGGGGAACCAATGGTCATCTACAAGATTCAAAGATACATCAAGTGAGCATGAGCCACACCCTGAACTTGTTTCCTGAGCCTACAATCAAAGACAACCATACCCAAATTCATAGTTGTAGCCAGAGAAAAATCAATGCCCCAAGAACATTCCTTTGGTTGTTGGCCTTCCTTAAACCACTGCAGCTTGAGACTTTCCTTTCCAGGTTAAGGTTCTCCATTTTTTCCACAAGTTGAGACCTCCCTTTTCCAGGTTGATGGTATCCCTTTTCAGAACATTAGGGATACTTCTTCTAGCATAAGCCTTTAGATTCTTTCTAGATTTGAAATTGTTCCAAGAACTTCTCTAAGCGTTTCAGTGTTGGTGGTCATCCTTAAACCACCTCTGATTGAGACCTCGATTTCTCCCACCATATACCTTCATCTAAGAGAGAATATTCAACCTATTCTTGTCATGCATTGTTGTATTTTTTTATTATATCTCTCTTCTTGGACTCATATATACCCCTTTTGATAAAGGGGGGGAATGTTAAACACCTAATCTGCTAAGGGTTATGGTGTGGAATGTGAAAGCTCATTGGAGTCCAAGAGACCACTTGGAATATGAAAACCAAGGTTCATTAGACATCATTTAAATTAATATCATTTTGAATCAAATGAATATCATGTGTTATCTTAATTGGAGTATCTATTTGTGCGCTTGTTTAAAACCATGAGCTAGTTGGGCAGAGGGAGGAGTCCTCCCACATAATGATTATTAAAGTTTTATAACAGAGACATGTATTTATTATCATAGATTTTATTTTAGGGTAGTGGGGTTCTTTGAATAATACCTTGGCATTGTAGTTCTCCTTTTGTCAGAGTAATGTCGATATTTTCCATTTCATCTGCTTGCATATTCTTCCTCCTTAGGACACGATAGTATCAAGAATTAGGGATGATACATAGGATGTTGAAAATCCTTTTGATAATTTTTTATAGCTTAAGGTCATTCGGGAGAGACTGTGTAACAGTTTTGGATATAAGGAAGAGAGAGTCTCTGGTCACAATAACATCTTGAATTTTCATGAGTATAACATTTTTATGCCTTAATATAGAGCATAGGCCTCTGCTACATTTTTGGTTTCCTCTTCCAATACCCAAGAAAATTAATATTTTTAATTATTGTCAAGATGAATGATCACCCCCCCACCCCTATAATTAATATATAATATTAATCATAAATAAATATTACATTAACTATATTGTGTTTTTAATCATAAACCAGTTAATTAGTAATATTACAATTAACATTTCCTCAAATGGGGTGCACACATAGTGAAAAGGGAGGGGCATTCCTGTTGTCATCGTCCCACCAACCATTCATTGCAGAGCTTAGTCAACTGATAGACGAGAAACTTATGGAGGTTCTCAATGGTATTTTAAGGTTGATTGTACTATTCTCATGACAGAGCTAGTCCAGCACTGTCTCTTCACCCATTTGACATCCAATAAGCTTCATTCAATGGGATTTTGTCGATGATTATTGGCCTCATGGAGGATGTCACATCATTGTGCCTAGTACGCAATGGGGAATGACTTCATCACTCAAGGCATGAGAGGTTTTAGGCACTCATGAATCTTGTGTATATATGTTTTTACGACTCGTAATCATGTTGTATTCCAATTTTTAGAATTCTACAGTGTGCATATTTAAAGTTGTCCAACATTTCGGGTGGACTCAACCCCCATCATCAAGGAAAAAAGAAAACCATAATGGACCAGAAAAGAGCGTAAGAAGGGTTATAAAGAAGGTAAGAGTTGTCAACAATAGTAATATGAATGTTAAATTGAATTAAAAACATATATCAATTTATAGTTATTCTCGACCTAAAGATTTCATTAATAAAATATTAATAAAAACAATAGAATATTTGATGTTTTAGCAAACAATAGAAAGAAATTTGAAATTTAAAAGAAAATAATCCGAGGAACACTCAACAACAAGAGATTGATTCATTAATTATTAAAATAAAATAAAATATTTAATAATTAAATTAATTTATTAATACTTAATGTAATAATAATAAGATTATTAATATCCTTGATGGGGTGGATAACATGGTAGGTTGAAGACTTGGGGGTCAAGCTTGCCACC
>CM076574.1:46455850-46530850 GCA_034641835.2 Pinus albicaulis | reverse complement strand
ATGATGTGGGAGAATTTTAAGGAATGAAAAACCCCCCCACCTAACCTTTCGAAAGATGAATTCCTTGTCATAAAAGAGATCATAAAAAACCCTTAAATATTAATCCTAAAAGTTGATAAAGGAAATTCCTCTGTTATAATTAATGTGGCATACTAGAAGCCAAGTTATTTGAGTTCTTGTATACATATTCTTATAAACTTCTCTCTAAACATACTATTAATCTTCTCACGAACTTGGTAACAAAACCCATTAAAGCCTCATCCATTGATCCTCATATTCGAAAGAGACTTATCCCTCAACACCCCATTACCCCTAAAATATATGGGAAACCTAAGATTCATAAAAAGGACACCCCCTTAAGACCCATAGTGAGTGCTATTGATGCCCCTAATTATTCCCTTTCTCGATTCTTAGCTTAAAAACTTCAACACTTTGTTGGTACTACCGAAACTTTCATTAAAGATTCTACCCACTTCATTCAATAATCCAAGTCCATCTATCTTGAACCCTAATGACTTCATGGTGAGCTTTAATGTAATCTCCCTCTTCACATAAATCCATGTTTTGGAAACCTTGAAATTGATCTCTAATATTATTAACTATGAAACCTTAGTCTCATTAAAATCTGTTTGACATCCACTTTCTTTTCCTACAAAGGTACTTTCTATGAACATATAGAAGGCACGATTGTGGGATATTCACTGTCTCTTGTTGTCACAAATATCTTTAGGGAGAATTTTGAGACTATCGCCCTTAATTCACGGCATAAAAAAATTGTTGGTATCTTATTTTTTACAATACTTTTGTGGTTTGGCCACACAAACTTCCTTCCCTCCAGGCTTTCCCAAATCACCTCAACAACCTCTCTTCACATATCCAATTCACCATGGAATTGGAAGAATTCTCCTATATTCCCATTCTGGATTTCCTCGTTACCTGAATGTTTAGTGTTTCCCTTTCCTTCTAATAATATTACAATAAAGTGGCATAGAGACCGATACCTCCATGCCAACTCTCATCGTCACCTTGCTCAAAATTGTGTCATCCTAAATACCCTCTTCAATAAAGTGCTCATAATTTATAATCCACAATTTTTATCCATAAAAATAGGCCACTTGACCAAATTCCTTATCAAGAATGGCTACTCTTCATCCCAAATCAATAAATCCTATATATTTTATCATTCTCACCGCCCCAAATACTCTCTTCCCCTTCCCAGGGCTCTCCTATCTCATTCCATATATAAAACGAATCACTGACAAAAATTCTATATTATATTGAGATTGAAACAAGATGATGAGCTTAGTGGAAAGAAGTCGCCTTCACTAAGTGGGCCCGCAGGCTATTTTTGGCGCAAATTCTATCTTTAGACTATGTCTATTTTTAGACATATGGATCATGTTCTATGAGTTGCATGATGCTATTTTTGGATGGTTGGTCAAGTTGGAACAAATATATGGACTTATATTTTTATACATATTGGGCGGAATCTATTTTTAGATTGCCAGTATAAAAATAGATATGTTGAATATTATTAGCTCTTAATAATATTTGGACTATAAACATTATCTTATTCTCTTGGAGCACTTCAGTTAAGTGCACAGATGTGGCACAAGAGCTGACAGAAGGAATTACGCTATTCATGAGGGTTAAGTGGAGCTATTGCATGGATACTTCAGTTAGAACTCATGTGATAGAGTTTGGTGGAGTTGATTGAGGAAGTTAATGGAGTTGTGTTCAGTTTAACTAATCTAAACATAGTTGAGCTAGTTGTATCTAGTCTAACTGATTGATACAATAGTGAGAGTGGTGTGAATTAATTATTAATTAATTCACTAATTATAAACTCATTAATCAACTAAAGAATACATCAGTTAACTTCAGTGCATGGACAGTTTCAATGGAGACCAGTGCAGAGATAGGTGAAAGAGCAGGTTAACTATCAGTTGTGACTATATTGTTGCATATTTGCAACAACCAGTGATTGGAGAAGCCCATGAGGATTGCGCAGTACAAGCCAGGTGGTTCAAGTTATTTAATGAGCCATCCTACAGCATTGATTACGCAATAGAGGCTGGCTATCAGGTGGTAGAGATTGGAGCATGTGTTTTGCTAGATATAGCTTGATTAGTGTGTAGCAATTGGAAGTTGTGCTGAGAGCTTGTGAGGAGCTTTGTACAATGATTGTTACATGATCTCTATGAAATATAATATACAGATAGTTGGGGGTTTTCAGCTTTAAGCTTTCCCATGAAATATTGTGTTCATATGTGTGATTGTTTATGGTTTTAATGTGCGCATGAAATTGATTTTATTTCCGCAATTAATGATCAATGGTAGAAGAGATTCTGTATTGTGCATGAAGTTAAAATAGTGTGTGATCAGGAGAATCTCGGTGAATAATATATCAGTTATTCAAATTTCTACATATTATTAGCCAAAATTAAAATTAAAACCTTATTCAAACCTTTCAAAACCCTAAATCAATTATTATGGTATCCTAAAGATAAGATGTATCCAATGCTTGGTCTAAGAGTTTACCAAATTCCTGTCTGTGTGGCAAACCTTACATTGGCAAAAATGGTAGGCCTTTTCAAGTCTGTTTGAAGGAGTAAATTTCCCACATCACTCACAACCAAGTCTTGAAGTCTCTTATGGCAAAACACTCCTTTAAAACCAATAACCTCATTAACTTTGACCAAACCAAGATCTTGGCCCCTACACCTTTCCAGTCCACCCGCCTTATTTTTGAAGATCTTTCCAGATCAAAAAGCACCTGGATAACTTCAATAGGGAAGATGGCTACAAACTTAGCGACTCTTGGCCTTATTCATTTCCTTTGTCAATGATCATCCCTCCTTTTTTTCTTGTAATGTTTCTTTTTTGTTCTCTACCTTCCTCCCCTTCTGTAATGTCCCCAATTAAATTAATTTTGCTAAGATGAATTTCTATTTTTGCAATTGGGTGTTGGTAAATATTTTGGCATGTAAACTTAGGAAACATGGGTGGAGGGAGTCCCCACTTAATTTTTGGAGATATGGACACCACCAAAATTATAGAAAAGGAAAGATTAAATTAGCAGTGGGATGTGGGGCCACTCAATAAGGGAAATTCGAACCCCTTAGGAAAATCAAGCTAGGGAGAAGAAGGTTGAATTTGTGGGACCCACAAGGAGATAAAGGGGGTAGCCAAGATAAATAGAAGGAGGAGGAAACATTTTGGGGGTTTTTGACAAATTAAATTTCGGATTTAGAGTACTCTTGAACTACTTAGCCAAGACTACTAGTGATGCTTAGCACAAGGATATTTCTGGGCGGAAATATCAACTCTTTCTTCGGTGGACTTAGAGTGCCACCATAGGAGATAATTTCAAATTTTATTCGACAGGAGATTGCTGGAGTCTGTGGGTCATTTCCAAAAAAACTCAACAGGTTTGAATCTTCAGGAGGACACAGGGCCAAAAGTTCGTACCACTTATTTGAGTACTTTCCAAGGGAGTTTGATCTGGGGAAATTAGGAGAAAAATATCTTGATGGTGGATGAGAATTTGTGGTAATTTACATAGGTGGAGTATATAGCTACAAATAGAACCCAAATTTGTCCTCTCGGTCCTGTGAAATAGTTTTATGGGCAGAATTTGTGGGTCATATTTGTAGTAAGGAGAAGCTAATGGAGCTAGGGTTTTGGGCCTAAATTTTCAAGGAAGCATTTATGAATGTTTCCCAGCCATTTGGAGGGAGGAAAAAAAGGGTAAATCAACAATTACTCTTCAGAGGGATGTAGAACCAGTGGAGGAGGGTGTAACACCAATTTTGGGTAATTCTTGAAGGTCGGAATTAGACCCAAAAATTTCTTGGTTTTGTTGTTCAAGGGTCAAGGAGCTTGCTCCTATTTTTTCAGAATGTTTGGGGGAGTTTGGGTGCCAGAAAGAACAAAATTATTTGGTAGCCAATGGGGAGGAGCGAGCTTAAAATTTGGGTCTTGGTTAGTCGACAGAAATTTCCAAAACTCTTTCTGGGTTTTTCTGGGTTTGTGTTGGAGACTCCAAGATAAAATTGGTGGAATTTTATAAGCAGTTTTGGAGGCTCAAACAAGGGTTTCTTCCAACCAACAATTCCATAATTTCCAAGGCCAACACAGAGCTTGAGGATAAATCATTTCTTTGCATCCGGGGTAATGTTTTTCACACCCAGAATTGTCTAGCTTGCTTTGGCAAGCCCATGTGCACACATTCTATATATTTGTACTCTCCTCTCGATAATAAAATGGTTAATTTTGGTGCAGTTTTAGTGCAATTTATGAGTATTTAATGTTCATTTTAAGTTTATGTTTTTCATTGTGTTCTTGCTTAAATATCACTTTTAAAATTCCAATTTGGAACATTACACCTTCTCCCCCCCATCCCCCCTCTCAATCCTCCCCCTTGCTCTCTCTCTTCCCACTTATCTGAACATTCCTTTCTCCGGTAATTTGAAACTCCCTCCCCCTATTTGGGTTTGTTTCCTTTTTGTCTTAATACCCTAAAATTTATATTTACAATCCATTCTTCCCTTAGGCCCTTGGATCCCCTCCCCCGTATCTTCTTTCTCCTCCGTCCTTCCTTAATTATCTATTGATATATTTTATAATTGCAGATTTAATACTAAATCTATATAGCACTATTGCAAACCTAACATAATTATAGGTTTAATATTATTTGGTCCTTCCTATTTGATCCTCCCCTCCCCCACCACCACCCTTTAATTCCATTCTCTAATTTTGGTCTCTCTATGTTTAGTTTTTCCTATTATAATAACTCCCCCTTTTTTTATTTTTAATAATGTTTTATATATTTATTTTTATAATTATTAATAAATTAATTTAATTCTAAATAATTTATTTTAATAATTATTAATGATGTAATATCTTTTTGCTAAGTACTCCTTGTATTCTTCTGTTTGAAAATTTCAAATTTCTTTGGTCAAACGTTAAACATTTTATTATTTTATTATTAATAAAATAACTCAGTCTCTTTTAATATTATTAACCAGCCTAGATTCATTTTAACTTTGTATCTCCCAACTGTTGAGAGGGATAAAATCTATTTTCACTCTAAAAGACATTTGCATCTCAAGAGATTTGATCCCTCTAGGCACTTGGTAGATCCAGAGTTAAGATGAATCTAGGTTGGTTTAATTATTAATTATAATCATACTTACAAATATAATTATAATTACAATTATAAATATAAATATAATTATTAGTCAACTATAATTAAAATTATTAATATAATTATTAATTTTCTGTTTTGTTATTTAATTTCATTTTTTAGATGCCTTTAAGCGCGATTTTTTGGAAAGTTTTCTAGTTTATTTTCTAATCTAATTTGTCTAGAATTTTTTAGGGATTTATTGAAATCACAAGTTTTACAAGTGAACTCTTCACAATCAAAGTGCCCCAAGGGTTTTTGAGGCTGTTGAATGCATATATGCAGTCGAAAAACCAATTTAAACAACACAAATCAAGATTTGGCCACAATGTTTTTTGTCGAGTTTTGGCCAGAAATACATCGAAAACTCCAAAAAGTTGCACTTAAAGAGTACTCCATTTCATTTTATTTTTATTTTTTGTTTTATGTAATTTGAATGAATCAAAATGTTTTATTGATAATTATAATTATTTTACTTTATTTTTGTGTAATTTGATCGAGTCAAACCATTAAACGGGACATTACATTACAACATCTCTACCATACTGGGTTGGAGAGAACCTCTCGGCGAAATAATATTATTATTACCAGCCTAGATCGATCTTAACTCCAAATCTACCAAGCACCAAGAGGGATCAAATCTATTTTCACTATAAAAGATGTTTGCATCTCAAGAGATTTGATCCCTCTCAACGCTTGGCATATCTAAAGTTAAGATGGATATAGGCTAGGTATTCCCCCTTTAAATAGGCTATATTCCACATGAACACCATGGGTTCTCAGTACCATGGGTCAATAACATGAATCATTTATTTTTATTTTATTTTTATTTTTACTTTTATTTATTTATTTTATTTTGACTGAGTTAAAATGTTTACATTACATTACATTAATCTTTTAATTTAATTTAATTTAATTTAAATAAAGATGGATCTGGATATCCCTCTTGACGCTTGGTATATATATAATTAAGATGGATCTGGATTGGTTTAATTTCCTCTTTTAAATAGGTTGTATTCCACATGAATACCACGGGTTCCCATAAACCTGAAACTCAAAAGCCACTAGTAACTTGACCTAGTCAAGTTTACATTTTTTTTAGTTTAAAGTTATTTTTATTTTAAAATAGGGTTGTTTTTATTTTTATTTTATTTTAACCAAGTAAAAATGTTTACAGGACATTAAATTACAGTATGTTACAACATCTCTACCATATCGATCTCGCATTATTGAGTGCTCCTTGGATTCTTCTCTTTTAAATTTCAAATTTATTTCTATTATTTGGTCAAACATTAAATATTTTATTATTTTATTATTGAAATATTTAGGTCAAAATTTTCTATCAATTGATCTCCATTTTCAATTTAATTTAACGTTGTTATTAACATTCATATTATCGTTGCTCACACCTTTAAGATTCTTTATAACCCTTCTAAAACTATTTTCCAATTTGTTATGGTTTGGTTATGTCCCTAGTGATGGGTGGTGAGTCCACCTGAAACATTGGACACTCTAAATCTACACATAATAGAATTCTAAAAATTGACATACATAACTCATGAATCCTACTTTTTTTATTCTCATCTATTAGAGATAGGCATTTATTCCCCTCATTTTAGCCTAGTTTAATGGAGTTTCACTTGGTAAAAATGGAGAATGTCTCGCAAGTGTAGGCAAGAAATATTTCCTAGCTTGGTTGTTTCCCTAGACCTCACCATGGTCTGAAATTTCTTGAGGAATTTCTATGCTCTTTGGTTGCATATCCCCATCCTTAAGGATGCTTCCTTATCCACTTGACCAAAAAATGCCTCGGGCCATTCATGGGCTTCCAAGAAACCTACCTCCATGGCCTAGTAGCTCAAGGTGTCTTAGGTATGTTAAATTTTCTTGTTCCTAGTTTTTAGTTTAACATTTTCCTTGTGCCATAATTTTCCATCATAATTTCCTTGAGAAACTCTAAATTCACTGTTTTTCTTGAAGTGAGTAGTCTTCATGGGATAACTTGAAGCTTCACCACTACTTTGGCATTTCCTAATCGATACTCCTCTTGCTCTGGTCCAATATTTGGCTATAACACTTCAAATTTTTCTTAGTTGTAGGTGTTATCCACTCACCTCTCAGCCATATTCTTCTTTTTGTTTCTCATCATGCCCTGGAAGTGAATTAGAGTGTGCATGCCAATTCTCTATTACCAAGAATGAGGAAGAGCTCAGATGTGAGTTGAAAGCTTGACCACAAGATTTAGAGATTTATCTCCCCATTCAATTTATGAGTAAATTACATAGGTGTAATGGGAACTAGCCAATGGGAGTTGCACCCTTATGAAGAAAGAGGTACTTGCGGAAGTGGTAGACTGGGTTTCTAATGAAATTCACACCATAGGTCATTATAATCAATATATGTACACCATGAACGTCTACTGACATATGAAAATTATCTTATCTTTTGATATTTTGCAACAATTGAAGTTTTGTATATGGTCTAGCTTCCCTAGCGGCAGGTCAAAACATGCTTCAATAGTTGTGGATGTAAATTCTATGATGTTTGTTGTGAAACCAGCTCCAAAAATAGAAGAAAAGAGATATCAACGCCTTATAAATAAGCCACTTCGAGGGGGCAACCTCCAATACATTACATGAATGAACAATTCTTGGATAATTCAAATTACAAAACCTCCTTTCTATATATAGGAGTCCATGGGGCCACAATGTAATCCTAGCCGACCTAACAATAATAATTTAAGGGCACAATAATAACAATATGGGGGTTACAAGGGTACAATAATAACAATAAGGGGGTTACACTAACAACAATAAGGGACTATACTAGTAATATAGGGACCTAACATGCCCTTCTCCTTCAAAAAAGTGTTGTCCTCAATGCTTGAGTAGCTCTGGGTGCTTCTGTATAAAATTCTCATCCTCCCATGTAGAATCTTCAGTGGGTAAGTTCTTCCACTTGATGAGATACTCTGAAATTGATCGATTACGTAGTTGTCGAGTTCTTTTTTCCATGACTGCTTCAGGTTCCAATATGATTTTCCCTTCCCCATCAAGTTCTGGCAATACTGTTTGAACTGGAAGATTTTCACCTATAACCTTCTTTAAGCATGAAACATGGAAAACTGGATGTACTCGCGAAGAAGCCGGAAGCTCCAATTTGTATGCCATAGTACCAATCTTTTGCAACACCTTGTAAGGACCATAGTACTTTGGTGATAATTTATTATCCTTCTTAGCTTGCTTGAAGGACATTTGTTTGTATGGTTGTAGCCGTAAAAATACCCAATCTCCTACATCAAAACTTCTCTCGCTGCGATGTTGATCTGCTTGTTGTTTCATTCGATTTTGTGCCAAATTAAGGTTATCCTTTAAGAGTTGGAGAACTTCTTGCTGATGCTCGATGTGATCTTCGACTGCTTGAACCTTCGAATTTTCTCTTAAATATGATGTAATCGATGGTGGATGATATCCATAAAGTGCCATAAATGGGGTCATTTTTGCTGCAGTATGGAAGGAAGTGTTATACCACCATTCAGCGAGAGGTAACCACTTGACCCATTGTGTTTGTTTATTAGATACAAAACAACTAAGATATCCTTCCAAACATTTATTTACTATCTCAGTTTGACCATCGGATTGAGGATGATAAGATGAGCTATGAGCTAATTGAGTACCCAAACACGAAAATAACTTAGTCCAAAAATTTCCAGTAAAAATGGGATCTCTGTCACTCACAATAACCCTTGGGTTTCCATGTAGCCTTTGAATTGTGTCCATAAATGTAGTAGCAACTATACTTGCTTTAAATGGACAAGGTAATGCACAAAAGTGTGCATACTTGGTAAGTCTATCAAATACCACCATGATGACACTCTTTCCTTCGGACTTAGGTAAACCTGTGATAAAATCCATTGAAATCTCTTCCCAATGTTGACTTGGAATGGATAAAGGTTGTAGAAGACTTGGGGTCTTAATTGTCTCAACTTTATTCTGCTGGCAAACCAAACATTCCGCCACAAAATTTTGAATATCAGATTTAAGGCCATCCCAAAAAAATTCTTTCTTCAACCTGTGGTAAGTTTTTAAAAAACCTGAGTGTCCTCCTAAAGGACAAGTGTGCAATTCCAAAAGAATATATTTTTTTTAGTTGGGAATTCTTACAAAGATATAAGCGATCTTTGTACCATAAGGAATCATTTTTCCAACTAAATGTATTATATGTACTAGGATCTTGCTGCAAATTTTGAATGAGTGTCCACACCTCTTCATCCTTCTTCCATTCATCTCTTACTTCGGTTATCCAATCTGGTTGGATAATAGAAATGGCACAAAGCAATGCTTCCACCTCTTCATTCTTTCTTGAGAGTGCATCTGCAAAAACATTTAGCTTCCCTTTTTTGTATATTATTTCAAAGTCATAACCCAACATCTTTGTGACCCATTTTTGCTACTCTTCTGAAGATAGTCTTTGTTCCAAAAAGTGTTTAAGACTATCATGATCAGTTTTACCTTGAAGTGTCTTCCCATTAGGTAAGTTCACCATTTCTTTAGTGCATGCAGTATTGCTAACATTTCCTTCTCATAAATAGGTTTCTGTAAATACTTTCCTTTGATTGGACGACTTTCAAAAGCAATGCGTCTTCCTTCCTGCATTAAAACTGCACCAATTCCATTTCCTGAGGCATCACATTCCACAATAAAGGTTTTTGTGAAGTCTGGCGTAGCTAAGACCGGTGCTAGGCACATTGCCTCTTTAAGATGTTCAAAGGCCCTAGTTGCTTCAGGAGTCCATGAAAATGCATCTTTCTTCAATAATGTTGTTAGAGGTGCTGCTATTCTCCCATAATTCTTAACAAACTTGCGATAATACCCTATTAACTTGAGAAATCCTCGCAACTGCTTTATGGTTGTGGGGACTTTCCATTCCTTAATGGCTTTAATTTTGTTAGGGTCTACCTTAACACCCTCGTGAGATACAATATGACCCAGATATTCCACCTCTTGTACTCCAAAGAAACATTTGGATGTTTTTGCATATAATTGTTTCTCCTGCAATAGTTTGAGCACCCTGTCAACATGTTGACTGTTATTCACTATCCTCTCTTTATGAAAATCTCCATGAGCCAGCTGATTTAAATCATCACATTCCCTCACCCTGTCTTGAAAAACCCTTTGGTTGTCTATCGTTGCCCTCCCGCTGCTTTAAAATTGTATTTTTAATTTCCAGAACCCATATTTGAAATTATATTGGGCCCAGCCCCTTCTCCGCTAGCCCCGCGCCTTTTTCTCTCCATGTGACCCGACACCGTGACTGAAGCGTTTCCCCTGCAGGGGCTTTACTCTATCCGTAGGGTCAAACCTTGGTGCCCCCGTAGTTGACTCCTCGGGATGGGTGAAGACTTAATCTAACGGCTGCCATTCACTACGGGGGGTTGCTCCAAAAGTCTCGTGTCTGTACACCTTGGCCCCCCGCAGTTCATCTCCGCCGTCCGATCAAAAACCAATCGACGGAGCGGAACGGTTTCCCGTGGTGGTCCCCACGCCCGCGTTCATTGTGTGAAAACCGGTGGTTTCATTCAGCACCACTCATCCATAGCCGGCAGTATTTCCCGCGGACCCAGCGATTCCATACGCTGGGTGACGCATGTCCGAGTGTACTATTTCGAAAACCACCCATTTCGCGCATTATTGTTCAGTCAAAGGTTGGGCAGCGGAATCATCGTCAGCCATCAGATCTCAAGTCCTCCATCCAACGGTGGCTATCCTCCGGAGCTGCACATGTTTTAACCCACGTCTATTGTGTCCCTGGCCCACCATTTCATTGTCCTCCGATGCGTTAAAACCGTCGATCTCATCCAATGATCGTGTGGCCCATATCATCCGCTTGACCACCTGCTGACCGAGCCTCCCACCACGACAGCGTTACACGTGTTCACCGTCTCATCCTCCGCCATGCATATATATGTTTCATTCATATATACATTCCATTGTCTTTCCCTGGTCAAACCGTCCACCTCCATCATCGTCCCCCTGTGTTTTTCGCCACCCTGCATCGTTTCATCATCCTCTCAGACCTATACCACCATCTCCATTAACCCCACCATGTCCGCCATCCCTGTGATTGGTTTTATTTAACGGGTTTTTATTTTTGCAGGATCACCATGGCTAAAATTATCATGATTCGTCATTTCCATTACAGAGGCCGAGAATGCACGACAGGACCATGTTTCAGGAGCAGAATTGGTGGGAAAAGATCAGGGAGCTGCTATGATGTGACCACCATTAAAGAAAGCAAGGATTTGAATCTATAGAACCCTCCAGAGAAAATCAAGAGACAGATTTGGGTAGGTGAGAACATTAATGGGGCAGCATGAAATATCAGCGAAAGATCAAGAGACACAGCGCCTTGCATTAAAGATGTGGGGTTTAAATTCAAAGTTAGAGGGCCGAGAGTACTATGCACAATCACAAGCAATCTCAAGGTTTCATGGCAGCATATTTTTCCCTTTCAGAAAAGGGAAAAACATTTGTATATTTTATTATTTGTGTCTTGTTTATAAGGATATTTTCATCCTCAGCATTTATTTCTGGAGGTAGATTGTAAAGTACAGTTATTTATATTTAGTCATTCATAGTGTGGGCGCGAATGTTTTCCGCCATTTTATTCAAATCAGATCATTAAATGTGTATCACCTACCTCCTTTCTCTAGAGTTTTCTGCTTCTCCTATAAAAACTATGAAAAAACACATTGTAAGGGTTCCAAATTTCTATCAGCAAACTGTGCAGTGAGAAGTTCTTGTATACATCTTGTAAAGCTTTTGTGTAAAGGCTCAGAGCCCGTAGGGTCTCAGTGAGGAGGAGTTATAACTGTAATGAGGATTCTGGTCTTTGGTATCCCACAGTATGTAATATTTCCTTATGTGTTAATATAATATCTCGTTTCATGCTATTTATCTTCTTGTATCATGTTCTAGAATGCGAGTGGCTCACTGGTCTTAAGTAAGGATTCATCCTAGTTGGTGCCCATACTTGGATTAGTCAAGCGCTTTAAATAGGCCTAGTCATGATATACTATTCCATGTTCATTTCATCCATATTTTCTTCTATATTAGTTACTTGAGGAGGGTGCTTTTAAAACGCCATTGTCATGTATGGATTCTTAGTTGGATAAGCCCATATGTGGTTTTGTTGTGTATCTGGGTATCAGCCTCATGCTAACTAGTATCTTCTTCATGTTTCTTTACTGCATCCACTTTCTGATATTTGATTTCTGTGGCATATTATTTGAACTGGCCCTCTTTGCAGTAAGCTGTCTCTTAACTGTCTGATACTTTTGTATTGGAGTTTTGCATGTTGTTCCTACATTATTCTTATCTTTGTATCAGCTTCTGAGAGAGTTTGGTTCCATTTCAACTAATTTCCTTGTTTTGCAAGAGATAGTAAGAGAGATTTTGGATTGACAACCCAAGCTATATTATGAGCTCCTTGCTATGTTAAGATGTCCTAGGCACTGGTCTATGGCAACTCTAGGCTGTCTCTAGGGGGACATAATTGTCGACAACATCTTTCTGGCGCCGTTGCCGGGGATCGAATTTAAGAATATCAGTTTCCCTGGGCCTCGACAAATCATATTCACTCTCTAATCAGGTGAGCACAGAGAGTTGAAGAGTTGCATATCTCTCACCTTGGCGACTCCACTGTTCTTTATTTGATAAATCTATTGGTAGTCCTGGCTCCTCGAAAGCCACATTTGAGGTCAGATTCCTCTAAGTTAAAGACATTCTCTGTATCTGACCCAGAGAAGACTATTCATAGAAGAAGTTGGAAAGAAAGACAATCAGCCCGTGCTGAAGTCCCTGAATATTCTGTAGAAGATCATACATCCTCTTCTTCTCAGGAAATCCCAGTGGAAAATCCCAACTCCACTGAGGAAAATCCCGAATATTACTCAGATAGCCCACCCAAGGGAAGTGCTAGAACCAAAGATAACCCTCATCCTACCCCTGAAGCTGAAGAAGTTAAAGAAGTCACAGAAGTAGCTGCTGTTAACCGTGAACTATTCCCATCTACACCTCAGGCTTCTGTGCAATTTATTCCCATTGTCATACATACTCCACTTCCTCCTCCTCCCCTTCCTTCATTTGTACATCAAATTGTTGCACAACCCCCATCTCCTCCAATGGCTAATGTTCCAGCTTTCCTCTTGAACAAATATGCTCCACTGGCCTTACCCCAAGTGCTAAATGATATGCCACAGGATTATTTGAAGATTCTGCCTAGATTTAATGGAGAAAATGAAATTGATGCTCAGAAACATCTTGAGACTTTCTGCTCCTTTGCAGAGAACTTTAATGTAGAACATTTGGATGTGGTCTTGAGATTGTTTGTGCAATCTTTGGATGGTGAAGCCAGAAAATGGTTCAAGACATTGGGAAACCGTTCAGTAACCACCTGGGATGACATGGAGAATACTTTTCTTAGGAAATGGGGAGAAAAGAAAGATCATGGACAATGTCTTACTGAATTCAATACTCTTAAGAAGAAACATAATGAAGGATTGTCAGAGTTTATTAAAAGATTTAATAAGTTATATCTAAATCTCCCTGTAGATATGAAGCCTCATCAGAACGCTGCAAAAGTTGTTTTCATTGCAGCCTTTGACTCAGATTTCGGTTTCTCCCTCAGGGAGAGAAAGCCTGCCACCCTAGATGATGCTCAGTCAGATGCTCTTGAATTGGAAGCGAACTTTGCTTCCTCTGGAAAATTAAAAGGGAAGGTTGAACAGGATGTTAGAAGGAGGGGAAAAGAAGAATTATCCACTTCCAACCAGGATAAGGATTTAGATAAAATGGAGGAAATAAGCAAAATGATTAAGAAGATGGTCAAGCTTGAATTGGAGGCTAAGAATGCAGCTCCCAAAAATTTCTATAATGCTCCAAACAGAGGATACAATCCCCAGTATAAGAGACCACCATTGCAAATATTGCCAAGGGAAGCAAAGGAGCAGCAAGATCAGGTACCACATCCCTTGTACCTGGAAGGTCCAGCAGATGACTCCACTGAAGATGTTGCTTATGAACTAGAAGATTCAAATCTTGCTTTCTCAAACAATGATGAAATGGAATGCCCATTGCAAGAAGAAGAAGAAGAAGCAGAGATTGATGTTGATGAAAGAAATTTGACACCATTTGATAGTCAAAGAAAGGAGGAAGGAAATTCGGTGGAAGATTTTAACCCATGGAATGAAGAAATCAAGTTTCTGGAGATTATGTTGAATAACTATGATTCAATATAGGAAGAAGAGGAGGAGAGCAAAGAAGAGATTCTTGAGCAAGATGAAAACAACGAGCTTTCTCTTGAAAAAGAGGAAATAATGGAGCAAGCCCCTGCTCAAGAATTCATGGATCTTTTCACAGAGCTTAGCACAGCAGAGCAGAATATACCAGAGCTCCAAAAGGACTCAGCTCCAGTATACGATGAGTCCTCCAGTTTAGATAATGAAGGAGATTCTCTCTCAAGAGAGAGTCTTCTTCTCGATCCAGTGAAAGGAGATAAAATCCTGGTTGAAGCCTGCCTGCCAGATACTCTTAACCAGGTATCATTTCATGATCCTTATGTGCATTTCCTGCAAAAATTTGAAGAAGGATCAAGGGTCCTTTCTAGCAGCATGTTGCCAGCAGAGAGAAATTTTTTTAAAGCTGCTATTGTGGAACAAAAAGAAGAGATCCCACTGCCTTTCAAAATACAAGAAGAAGGAGATCAGGCTTTCAAGAGCCATATTGAAGACAGCACTGGGCAAAGTAAGTTCCAGACAAAAGAAAGGCTGGACATGGAAATTGACAGCATCAGAAGACTGATGATGAAGGTGTCTCAGAAACAGCAGATAGCAGCAAGAAAGCAGAGAAAATTTGGCAATGGAAGAACAAGAACAGAAAGTGAAAGCATAGCTGGAGGCAAGTTGCAGAACAAAATATGGAAACATAGAAGGGTACATTTGAAGAACAATGCAACTAATGGATACCAGCAAAGCAAAGTATGGGACCCAGGAGGCAAAGACAACCTGGTGTATTATATTGTACATTAGTTTTCTTTTTTGTTTCATCATTCTTTTAATAATGTGTGTGTGCTGATGAATTATAAAATGAAAACTAGAGGTGTCGAAGAGCAGAATTCGCACAAAATGATCAAAAGGTCTGCAAGTTCTCGAAATGTCCGAGGATGAACATGTCGTCCCCAGATGGAGCCAATGTTGTTCACTATCCTCTCTTTATGAAAATCTCCATGAGCCAGCTGATTTAAATCATCACATTCCCTCGCCCTGTCTTGCAAAACCCTTTGGTTGTCTATCGTTGCCCTCCCGCTGCTTTAAAATTGTATTTTTAATTGCCAGAATCCATATTTGAAATTATATTGGGCCCAACCCCTTCTCCGCTAGCCCCGCGCCTTTTTCTCTCCATGTGACCCGATGCCATGACTGAAGTGTTTCCCCTGCGGGGGCTTTACTCTATCCGTAGGGTCAAACCTTGGTGCCCCCGTAGTTGACTCCTCGGGATGGGTGAAGACTTAATCTAACGACTGCCATTCACTACGGGGGGTTGCTCCAAAAGTCTCGTGTCTGTACACCTTGGCCCCCCGCAGTTCATCTCTGCCGTCCGATCAAAAACCAATCGACGGAGTGGAACTGTTTCCCGTGATGGTCCCCGCGCCCGCGTTCATTGTGTGAAAACCGGTGGTTTCATTCCGAACCACCCATCCATAGCCGGCGGTATTTCCCGCAGACCCAGCGATTCCATATGCTGGGTGACGCGTGTCCGAGTGTACTATTTCGAAAACCGCCCATTTCGCGCATTATTGTTCAGTCAAAGGTCGGGCAGCGGAATCATCGTCAGCCATCAGATCTCAAGTCCTCCATCCAATGGTGGCTATCCTCCGGAGCTGCACATGTTTTAACCCACGTCTATTGCGTCCCTGGCCCACCATTTCATTGTCCTCCGATGCGTTAAAACGGTCGATCTCATCCAATGATCGTGTGGCCCATATCATCCGCTTGACCACCTGCTGACCGAGCCTCCCACCACGACAGCGTTACATGTGTTCACTGTCTCATCCTCCGCCATGCATATATATGTTTCATTCATATATACATTCCATTGTCTTTCCTTGGTCAATCCGTCCACCTCCATCATCGTCCCCCTGTGTTTTTCGCCACCCTGCATCGTTTCATCATCCTCTCAGACCTATACCACCATCTCCATTAACCTCACCATGTCTGCCACCCCTGTGATTGGTTTTATTTAACGGGTTTTTGTTTTTGCAAGATCACCATGGCTAAAATTATCATGATTCATCATTTCCATTACAGAGGCCGAGAATGCACGACAGGACCATGTTTCAGGAGCAGAATTGGTGGGAAAAGATCAGGGAGCTACTATGATGTGACCACCATTAAAGAAAGCAAGGATTTGAATCTATAGAACCCTCCAGAGAAAATCAAGAGACAGATTTGGGTAGGTGAGAACATTAATGGGGCAGCATGAAATATCAGCGAAAGATCAAGAGACACAGCGCCCTGCATTAAAGATCTGGGGTTTAAATTCAAAGTTAGAGGGCCGAGAGTACTATGCACAATCACAAGCAATCTCAAGGTTTCATGGCAGCAGATTTTTCCCTTTCAGCAAAGGGCAAAACATTTGTATATTTTATTCTTTATGTCTTGTTCATGAGGAGATTTTCATCCTCAGCATTTATTTCATGAAGTAGTAGCAGAGTACTTGCACCAGTTCAGCACCGCCAAACAGCATAGGCAGGTTTTTCTTTCAAATTTGTTTTAGTTTAGATCATTAAATGTATATCACCTACCTCCTTTCTCTAGATTTTTCTGCTTCTCCTATAAAAACTATGAAAAAACGCATTGTAAGGGTTCCAGATTTCTATCAGCAAACTGTGCAGTGAAAGGCTCTTGTATACATCTTGTAAAGTTTCTGTATGAAGGCTCAGAGCCCGTAGGGTTTCAGTGAGGAGGAGTTATAACTGTAATGAGGATTCTGGTCTTTGGTATCCCACAGTATGTAATATTTTCTTATGTGTTAATGTAATATCTCATTTCATGCTATTTATCTTCTTGTATCATGTTCTAGAATGCGAGTGGCTCATTGGTCTTAAGTAAGGATTCATCCTAGTTGGTGCCCATACTTGGATTAGTCAAGCACTTTAAATAGGCCTAGTCATGATATACTGTTCCATGTTCATTTCATCCATATTTTCTGCTATATTAGTTACTTGAGGAGGGTGCTTTTAAAATGCCATTGTCATGTATGGATTCTTAGTTGGATAAGCCCATATGTGGTTTTTTTGTGTATCTGGGTATCAGCCTCATGCTAACCAGTATCTTCTTCATGTTTCTTCACTGCATCCACTTTCTGATATTTGATTTCTATGGCATATTATTTGAACTGGCCCTCTTTGCAGTAAGTTGTCTCTTAACTGTCTGATGCTTTTGTATTGGAGTTTTGCATGTTGTTCCTACATTATTCTTATATTTGTATCAGCTTCTAAGAGAGTTTGGTTCCATTTAAACTAATTTCCTTGTTTTGCAAGAGATAGTAAGAGAGCTTTTGGATTGACAACCCAAGCTATATTATGAGCTCCTTGCTATGTTAAGATGTCCTAGGCACTGGTCTATGGCAACTCTAGGCTGTCTCTAGGGGGACTTAATTGTCGACAACATTGACCATGATCCTTCCAAGACCTGTTGTAGATTAGTATATCATCAAAAAATACTAGCACAAATTTTCTAAGGAAGGGTTTGAAAATGGAATTCATCAACCCTTGAAATGTAGAAGGTGCATTGGTAAGGCCAAAAGGCATGACCAAAATTTCATAATGACCCTCATGAGTTCGAAATGTTGTTTTTGGAATATCTTCGGTCTTCATTCTAATTTGATGATATCCTGAACGAAGATCCAACTTGGTAAAATAAATTGCTCCATGTAATTCATCCAATAATTCATCAATCACAGGAATGGGAAATTATCTTTAATGGTGAGCTTATTGAGCTCCCTATAATCCGGACACATTCGCCATGATCCATCCTTCTTGTGTACCAATACTACGGGAGCAGAGAAAGAACTTTGACTAGGTTGAATTATACCCGCCTCTAACATTTCTGCAATCATACGTTCAATTTCGCTCTTTTGGACATAAGGATATCTATAAGGCTTGATGTTTGGAGGAACACTTCCTGGAATCAAATCAATAGCATGATCATGATCACGAATAGGTGGGAGTCCTTTGGGAGTTTCAAACACCTTGGAATGATTGTCCAAGACTTGTTGGAGATCTGCAGAAATAGATGATTTTGATGTTGGAACTTCTAGTGAGCATAATTGTGCAATTACGCCTCGTTGTTCTTTCTTTAGGAGCTTTGTCATGACATTAGAGCTTATTATCTTTCCCGGCTTCCCTACAATACCCCGTAATTCGACTTCCTTTCCTTCTGAAAAAAATTTCAAGAAAAGTTCTTGAAAATTAAAAGCTACCGTCCCCAAAGATTGTAACCATTGTACTCCTAGTACAACATCGACACCTCCCATAGGAATGGAAAGCATTGGACTAGTCAATACATATTCCCCCATGGTTAACTTAATATTATGGCATTTTCCAGAGCAATTTATAGTTCCTCCATTTGCAACCATCACTTGACATTCTGGTGCTGGGTATAGGAAACAATTTAATTCCTTGGCTACCTTACAATGAATAAAATTATGAGTGCTACCTGAATCAATCAACACTGTACCTTTTTCTTCTTGATTTGTCCTTCTATCTTGAGAGTTTGAGGAGTGGTAATTCCTGCCAGTGCATTACACGATATGGTCGGATTCATTTCTTCCTCTTCTAGGGTTGGTTCCTGGTGTATATCCTCTTCTTGTTCATTTTCTTCTTCCTCTTCACAATCTAGGTAAAATAATTTCTTCTCAGCACACTTATGACCTTTAGTGTATTTGCTATCACAACTGTAGCAAAGCCCTTTTGCTCTTTTTTCTTCCAATTGTTGTGGTGTCAACCTTGTAGGTTGTGGAAATCTAGATGTAGCAACACTTCTTTCTTTATAGAATTGAGTGGTAGGCTTCCTTGTCACCATTATTTTACATTCAACTTTTCTTGCCAACCTGAATGCCTTCTCCAATGAATCTGGTTCCAAAACACGAAATTCATGTTGGATGTTATCCTTTAAAGTGCCTATGAAGAGATCGATCTTGCGGTCCTCTGGAATATCAGTTACCCTTATATTCAATTTTTGGAAGTCCTCAATGTGCTGCCCCACTAAACCCTTTTGTTTGAGATTTATCAATTGGCTAAAGAAGGTGTTGCTCTTTGTATCCTCATAATGCGCTATCATTTCTTCCGTAAAAATTGACCAAGTGACAATTGTTTTATGGGAGCAAAGCCATCGATACCATACAAATGTATTTTTTTCTAAATGTAAAGTTGCAATGCGTACCTTTTGTGTGTTTTGCACGTTATGGAGATCAAAATATTGCTCCATCTGTAGTATCCATGTTACAGGATCCTTTCCATCAAACTTCCTCATATCCATTTTTGGAATATGGTGGTTCTTCCCACCAACATTAGATTTTATGAAATCACAATTAACATTTATTTTGTTCTCATCATGAGTTTCCTCTACTATATTTTCACCATTAGGAAACAATTCTTGTATCAACTTTGTCAAACCTTCCATGTCTGCTTTTAGATCATTTGTCATGTTTTCCATTTTCTCATCAATCTTAACTTCCATGTCATCCATCTTGGATTCCATGCCATCCATTTTAGATTCCATGCCAGCTTCCATGCCATCTATCTTAGATTCCATGCCATAATTCAAACCATCCATCTTAGATTCCACGCCTTTATTCAAACCATCCATCTTAGTTTCCACGACTTTCTTCAAAACTTCCATGTCATTTTTTGTTGCTCTTTGCGAGAGCGAAATTTGTTGCATTTTCTCTTGTAATTTTGATATGTCATGTTGCCATTCTTCGTCTTCATGAGTCATAGTAGAGCTTTCTAAAGGCTTAATGGGTGTTGAATTATTTTTAGGGGCCATTTTAGAATCCAATACTGATATCTATCTTACAACATGCCCTTGGAATCAATTCAACTTGATTCTTCAAACAAGACTTATGCAATTCGGAAAAAAATAAAAAAAAATAAAAAAATACACACCTTTTACTTGCTTTTGAGGAGCTCGATATTGAAATTCAATTATCTCTATAATTGCATATCCTAAATATCTGAAATTTAGTCATGTAGTATCCCTCTGAAGCTTCTTTCAAATGCCATAGGTCTAATCTAATTTGGATTCTTCAAGGCAAAGTTATGTTCAATCTCTCACAATGACCCAATTTTGGACTGGTTCAGTAAAGCGAACTTGTACGACTTGCCACGTGTTATTGTTTCCTCCTTTGGCTCTAAAATTCATAGATAGAAAACCACAGTCCGTTTACTTGCGGCCACTTTTTACAGCATTCCAATCCGATGCTCAGAGAGATAGCTATGAATATTTTACCACGATCACCTCTTTGAAATGAAATTCAGAAACCTCAAAAAGCCCTAACTTCCACAGATCATATCTCCGAAAATATTGCGAACCAATATCTGAAATTTTGCAACAATGTTCCTCAGGATTGCGGATTCGTACTCTAAAAATTTCATCTTCTGAACCTTCGTAGAAAAAAAAGTTATTACGAAAATACCACGATGACCTGTTTAGGTTAAATTCAGGAGCCTGCAAAATGACCTAACTTGCACAGATCATATCTCCGAAAATATTGTGAACCAAGCTCTGAAATTTTGCGATGATATTCCTTAGGATTTTGGCTTCTCACTCTAAAAATTTCAGATTCTGAACCTTCGTAGAAAAAACGTTATAGCGAAAATTCCATGATGACCTGTTTGGAGCAGCGAAACCCTAGAATCTCAAAGCTCTGATACCAAATGTTGTGAAACCATCTCCAAAAATAGAAGAAAAGAGATATCAACGCCTTAGAAATAAGCCACTTCGAGGGGGCAACCTCCAATACATTACATGAATGAACAATTCTTGGATGATTAAAATTACAAAACCTCCTTTCTATATATAGGAGTCCATGGGGCCACAATGTAATCCTAGCCGACCTAACAATAATAATTTAAGGGCACAATAATAACAATATGGGGGTTACAAGGGTACAATAATAACAATAAGGGGGTTACACTAACAACAAGAAGAGACTATACTAGTAATATAGGGACCTAACAATGTTTTTTTTTAAACAAAAATGAGTGGTATTTGATTAAATCTGCATCTGGTCACAAAAAAGGACACAAGGGTTTCATATTTTGAATTCAAATATGATTTTATGCCATAAATGACATCAAACTTTTAGTCATATAGACTCAAAAGGACAAACATAGAATGTACTCTAAGCATGATTGTGTGATTACATGGAAAGACCAAAACAATTGCTGAAGGACATACTAATACGATGTTTGTATCATTACAACATACATATAGCCCTATTTAGCTAAAGATTAGACCTTTTCATATCTGCAAAATTACAAAAGAAAAAATTTCACATAAGAAACTTGTTGGAGATGTTAATCGCTAGTTGGATCTAGCTTGTTGAGGTCAAATTCACATTTGCCTATATTGTCCTGGTGTTGGTCTAGTTCTGCTATAGAATATTTATTGTGCTTAAGATCCATAACAATATTTATGAGGGCATCTACTTCATCAAACAGTCGGGAGAACTCACTAAAATGAAAAGACCCTCTAGAAGAGGTTATAAAGGAGGTTTGTAGTGGTATAAAATTGACCAAAATTGCAAAAAAACATTTGCTACAACATCTATTTATGGTTACGGAGGTTTTGGCAGATCTTTTAGCAGAAATTTAGCACAACTAAAAAAATTGGGCGGTCGAGGGTTATTACGGATGTTTTTTTCATCGATGTGCTACTAAGGTTTCAATGCACCTGTTAGGGTCCTATAATAATAGGATTCATAATTTTGAATTTGTTATGTTAAAATATTGTAATATTGTACATACCTTTGCTTTCTGCAAATGTTTTCCCATATTTAAAAAATGAAAAGAGGGTAAGTTGTAAAAGAACAATCAAAGGAAAAAAACGAAACAAATATCAAAAAAGGAATATTAAATATGAACCCCACTAAAATGGATCATGAAAGTGTTGCACGTTCAAATGCCACTACTATTAGTTTACTTTTTCAAATAAGATTGTGTGCAGCTTGTCCTAAATTCCACAATCCATGAGGGTCAAATAGCTCAATCTTGACTTTTCATGCTTTAAATTTCATGTTGATACGTAGAGAATAAAGATCTAGCCAAACTATTTAACCTTGGCAGATCAGTAGTTAGGTAAAGAATAAATAAGGAGCTCAATAGTTTAATCTGAGCCCTTAGAAGAAATAAGGATAGAATTAGTTAGTTTGATGATTGAAAGAAAAATGAATAAGGGTTCGCAAGCTCAAATGCACCCATGTAAAAGAAGAAAAATTGTTAAGGTAGTTGATGGGTAGGCAGAAACAGTTTTCACAAGCATGGATAATAGACAGTTGGTCATTTCATTTACTAATTTCCCTACAAAAATCATTTCCCTTGTAAAAATACCCCATCCCCTCCATTTTTATTCTTTCCCCTTATTTCACTCTTTTCCCCCTTGCAAAAAATCCCTTTTCCTAAGTTAAAAACACATTTTACTTAAGAAAAGTGAAAGCCCTTTAACTAATTCCCCTTTTATTCAAAAATACCCAAAAATCCAAAAATACTTTTATCCTAAGTATAAATGTGTAATATTCCTAAATTAGCATGCAGCTAATTGGAATATTAATTTTGCTCTTGTCATTTAGTTATATGAATAAATGGGTAGGGAGGCCCATAAATCTATTTAGTAGGAATAAAATCCCTCTTAATGTGAAAAGGGATCATCTTCATATCTGGATAAAGCACCCTCATGTGTGAAAAGGGGCTAAGGCATGTGGACAAGGTCAAGTTTGACCAAGTCAACGACGCTAGTATGGAGGGAGTGGATCATCAGTAAGAGACAGCGCAGTGTGAATGAAAGGAAGACTCCATGATAGTGGAAACCTTAATGAGTGGGACCCAAGGTGAGAAGGCTCACATTGTTTATAAGGAGGGAAAGGCAGCCATATGAGGGGATGTTATTGATTATTGATTTTGTGGTCTGTATGACTTCTTGCATCCTTCAGTTGTTTAGTTGAGCTTGCGGTGTTGTTTATCACAGGGTGTTCCCGAGGGGGGATCCCACCTCTTCCCTTGAGGTATCCTCTTGGAAGAGCATTGTACTTTCATTTCCACACATCTGGCATTCTAGCCAAGCTTCAGTCTTCAGCTATTGTGCAATTTCTATTCAGATTTGTGTTGTGTTGCAGGGTGTTGCAATGGAGGGTTGAGAAACCCACTTTCTGAACTAGTTTTTCAGGGGAGGAAGCATTCTTCTCATTGGGAGATCAGAAAAGGAGGTCCTTGAGCTTTATTTCACATCTTGGCACCAGGCCAACCTATTCCCATCATCTGCAGCACATAATTCTTCCTTGACTACGTTATTCTAGAGAGCACTTGCAGTGGGGGTTTCAGTGCTTGATTTGGAGGGTGAGATCTTCAGTGTTAGGATCAACCTTTCACTTGAAGGATCAATTGGAGGAGATATATGCATTATATATATCATCTTCAGCCATCTCCATCTAGTTATTGAGTAGTAGCTACAATTCAGCCCTAGGGCTGCATTCCAACATTTTGGTATTTTGGTATTTCCAAAAATCCTTCCCGGGTTCTCTTGGAAAGGTGTTTAGGAGTCTAGGTCTTCACCCCTAGCATTGTTTAAGCTATATAACAGAAGATCTACATTGATCTATCTTTATGCAGCAGTTTATGCCCTAAAACTACGTTGTCATGGCTCGTGGCACTTGTATAGCATTATTTCTCATGTATTAGCATATTTCCTATTGGAGGCTTGTTTCTCATTGCTTAAGTGACTTGATCCTCAAGATCTTGTGCTTAATTATTTGCTGATATATATAATAAGATGGTTGTACATTTGTCTCATGTAATGGTGTATTGATTTATTCACTTCACTTCCCATTATTGTGTTCACATATTGCTGCTTCCCCATTTGGGAATATTACAGTGGTATCAAAGCATAATCTTGGCTCAGCCTGTGAGTTTCAGCCAATATGCTATAAGAAGAAAATGAGATCTAAAATGAGGGAAGGAATGAGCTTTGTCTCATCACTTTTCATATCTATGAAGAACCTCTCCAAGGAGGTCAACCAGATGAAAGAGGAGAGATGCAATGAGACCTCTAAAGGGTTTCAAGAAGAGGAAGGTCCATGTACTTCCTATCAGTAGAAGAAAGAACCAGTGTTGCATAGAGCTCCAAAGCAATACACTATGCCCTTTCCTTTTGAGGAAGAAGACAAATGGCATGGAGATGGAAGACACTTAGATCATGAGATTCTAAGTGAGTACCTTGCAAAATATAAATCTCATCCTAGAGCTTCCAAGGAGAATCCAACTCTCCCACAGTTCATTCAGATGAAAGAAGAAATAATACCTTACAACAATAGATTTCTATTGTCTACATTTGATGGGTCGTCCACATGTACAACAAGATCTTGGGGAATGAAGTTGGATGCATTTTTCCTACTACATCCAGTAGTAGAGAGAGAATCTGTTGAGATTGCAGCACTGCACCTTGAGGGTGAAGCAAACATTTGGGGGTTCAGCCATTTGAGTCATGCAAGAGTGACTACATATGTATATTTTACTCAAAGGTTGATCAAGAAGTTTGACAAGAATAAAGCAAAGGAGAAGAGGCCTTCACCACCACTTTCTGCAAGAGCACTTGCATCAGGAGAAAGAACCCTTGCATCTTTGTAAAGTGGTATTGATCTCTTGACATTTAGAGTCCCATGCACTATTCTGGAGATGCATGAGGAGGATGAGACTTGTACCAGCACTGATGCAGCCATAGAAGAGCAGCCATCGTCATTAGTAGTTGGAGAAGTCATCACACTGGAGGAAGGAACTCTTGTAGCAGTACAAGATTTTCCCAAGCTTTACCAAGGTATGCACATATTTCCATTTCCTGTCATTTCAGCACATCTTATGGACAGTTGTGGGAATGTACATTGCATGACCTAGAGTCAAAGCACATTGCTGATTTGGAGCAGCAGACTATTACTGCGCTGAGCAGCCTTGAATTGTTTAAGGAGGAGGTAAAAAATCATCCTGATTATTCATTTTTGAGCTGCACACAACTCTTAGGGTTGGAGTGTGGATTCTTAGAGGATAGGATGAGTATTGTCTTGAACAATGCAATGAAGAACTATGTGTTTAGAATTGAGCATGATTTTGAGACATCATATGCACCATCATGGAGATCAACAGCGCTATCATTGAGCAGCAGTGATGAGTTGGGGGCCCAACTATTATTGGGACATTCTGATGACCATTATACTTGTGTGACATTAGATAGGCAGGTGATTGATGGAGGGAATTTTATGATGAATGAAATCTTCCATTATTATGATGGATACTTCTTGATGAGCACTTCACATCTTAATGAGAAGTTTTTTCCTGCATCTGATTTGGGTCTTTATGGGGTCAACTTGGTCATTGATGTGTGGTCTTCACTTGGAGATCTCCAGGAAATTGCATTTCAACATCCCATAAAATTCAAAAATAGAAATCTGATTTGGGAGGATGGTATTCTCCATTGGAGGAGTAACAAAGTGGAGTATGGTAGGAGACACCTATATTTGGATGAATGGGTGTGGGTGGTGAACATGAGGTTGGTGAGCCACTTGCATATTTATGACACAGGGCAACAGGAGGCATGGCTGCGTTGGCTACTCTTGAAAGAGTTTGGCCATCATGTGAAATGTCCTTTTCCAAAAGGTATGTTATGGTTTCAGGCATTGCATGGAACCCATATGTTATGGCAGTATATGATTTGGTTGTATGGGGCATTCTACAATTCAATAATCATGACGTTACTCCATGACTTGTATGATGATGGTGTGAGGAGGCAACAAGAGTTGATGTTGCTCTGGAAACTCTTGAGAGAGTATGGGTTGAAATTATCCCATACTTTGCATGATGTTGCAGGAGTAGGTAATGGTGCCATCATGGTGCAAGGGGGTTGCTCCTTAGCCTTGGAGGATCATGAGGTACTTTCCCTTTGGAAGTAATCTCCCATATATAGCAGCATTATGGTATATGACTTTGACATTTGGTATGTCAAAGAATGGAGCTATGAGATGACAGGAGCCTTATTACAAAGGCCAACGTCGCTGTCACTTGGGGGCTTGGGTTTGTTGATGGAGTGTTCCCCGGATCACTTCACATATGATGCACTAGATGGACAAATAGGAGATGAGAGTGATGGAGTGTTCCCCGGATCACTTCACATATGATGCACTAGATGGACAAATAGGAGATGAGAGTGATGGAGTAGTGGATGGAGACATCTATTACCATGATATGATCTTCTTGACTTGGATCTCCAAGCATAAGGAGAATGCTTTGCATGTAGCACATGGTTCATTCATTTTCATGGAGATATGTCATACCACAATGGAGGGCTCATTCATGGATCTTATTATCAGTCTACTCTCATTACATGGTAAGAATTATGTTGTTACACTTATTGATTATCTAACACGGTACTTGCATTCTCTTACCATCTCTATACAATGCATTGCTCCTTAAGAGGGCAAGCTCCTATTTGGGAATCATGGTCATTTTGGGACCAACATCTATGATGGAGAGAGCCATTCCTTGTATGGCTTTAGGAAATTATTGTACCATTTCTTGTATGCTCAGTTTATATACAAAACCATTTAATATTTACTAGTAGATGTGATGACATGCACAACTAGCAATTTGTTAGGAGACAACTTTCCATGTTATATCTTGAAACAACAATTAGAAAAACTGCGCTGTGACTACTTGCAATACTATTGGTACCTTCCAGCACTATGTAAAACCCTCAGTACCTCTCTCATTTGGATTCCATGTGATGACAATGTCATATTCACTTTATATGGGATAGTCTAGGCAAGAACCAAAGAGTGGGTCTTTAAGGATCCAATTTCCCTTTTGCTTCATGAAGGCAACATTATTGCAGCCCAAATTCAGCAGCAGCTCTACAATTATCATAAGTGGAGAGAGAGACAATGTGAGGTAGGCCATTTGGTCTATCAAGTTCAGCAATGCAACCCACCTTCTCTGCAAGAGCCTAAGGTGGAGAATATCTTTTCATGAGTTGCCATGTTGGAGGGTGACTCATTTTGTATGGATGATAGCTTGGGGATGGAGGCTTCACATGGGAAATATAGTTCCCCAAATATTTCAGATTCCATGCCTCAAGAAGACCTCTAGACAACACATTGTTGTCTCCATGGGTATTTTACTTCTTCATGATGATAGCTATTTGGGATGGTCACCAAAAGCTAACCTGCATACTTGGGAGGAGCAATTTGGAGATTTATTGATAAGACATCATATTGTTCCTTGGAGGAGTTTACCATATGGGGATGACATGAGGAGGAGAGGAGGCTCTCCATTTCTATCCTTGTAGTTTCTTGAGGACAAGCAAAATTTGGGAGGGGAGGACTGTAATATTCCTAAATAAGCATGCAGCTAATTGGAATATTAATTTTTCTCTTGCCATTTAGTTATATGAATAAATGGGTAGGGAGGCCCATAAATCTTTTTAGTAGGAATAAAATCCATCTTAATGTGAAAAGGGATCATCTTCATAGTTGGATAAAGCACCCTCATGTGTGAAAAGGGGCTAAGGCATGTGGATAAGGTCAAGTTTGACTAAGTCAACAGCACTGGTATGGAGGGAGTGGATCATCAGTAAGAGACAGCGCGGTGTGAATGGAAGGAAGACTCCATGATAGTGGAAACCTTAATGAGTGGGACCCAAGGTGAGAAGGCTCACATTTTTTATAAGGAGGGCAAGGTATCCATATGAGGGGATTTTATTGATTATTGATTTTGTGGTCTGTATGACTTCTTGTATCCTTCAGCTGTTTAGTTGAGCTTGTAGTGTTGTTTAGCACAGGGTGTTCCCAAGCGGGGATACCACCTATTCCCTTGAGGTAGCCACTTGGAAGATCATTGTACTTTCATTTCCACACATCTGGAATTCTGGCCAAGCTTCAGTCTTTAGCTGCAGCACGGTTTCTATTCGGATTTGTGTTGTGTTGCAGGGTGTTGCAGTGGAGGGTTGAGAAACCCACTTTCTGAGCTAATTTTTCAGGGGAGGAAGCATTCTTCTCATTGGGAGATCAGCAAAGGAGGTCCTTGAGCTTTCTTTCACATCTTTGCACCAGGCCAACCTATTCCCATAATCTACAGTGTAGAATTATTTCTTGACTGTGTTATTCTAGAAAGCACTTGCAGTGGGGGTTTCAGTGCTTGATTTGGAGGGTGAGATCATCAGCATTAGGATCAACCTTTCACTTAAAGGATATATTGAAGGATATATATGCATTATATATATCATCTTCAGCCATCTCCATCCAGTTATTCAGTAGCAGCTGCAATTCAGCCCTAGGGCTGCATTCTGGCATTTTGGTATTTTGGATATTTCCAAAAATCCTTCCCGGGTTCCCTTGGAAAGGTGTTCAGGAGTCTAGATCTTCACTCATAGCATTTTTTGAGCTATATAACAATAGATATACATTTATCTATCTTTATGCAGCATTTTATGCCCTAAAACTGTGTTGTCATGGCTCATGGCACTTGTATAGCAGTGTTTCTCATGTATTAGCATATTTTCCTATTGGAAGCTTGTTTCCCATTGCTTGAGTGACTTGATCCTCAAGATCTTGTGCTTAAATATTTGCTGATATATATAATAAGATGGTTGTACATTTGTCTCATGTAATGGTGTATTGATTTATTCATTACTCTTCCCATTATTGTGTTCACATATTGTTGCTTCCCCATTTGGGAATATTGCAAAATGCTAAAATGTTATATCGAGACCCACTATGAAGAAATCTATCCCCGATATCATGCTTTACAGTATTCTTAGTGTTTTTGAAACCCCGCATCACATTTCATTATTAACAACTAACCTAATGTATTAATTCCCGTATAAACCTTTTAACCCCGTATTAAATTAATTCCTTTATATGTATATTCCAACCCATATATTAAATTTAATACATGGTTTAATTTCCCCACATGTGATATATCCCGATCCCACTTATTATTACCCCGCCTATTATAAAGTTCCACCTTCCTTAAACCTATTGGTTTGCTATTGAACCCTATTGCATATAGAAAAACCTGACCATATATATAACTCCAACGCATAGTGTAAAGCCCCGGGTCCCACGCCTTTAGATCCTGTGACTCCATCGCATCATCCCAACTATTGGATCATCACTGACCAGATCTAATGGCCAACAAGCCTTGTCGCACATTTCATTTCCCGATATTTAATCACACCCCAACCTTGAGATAACCATGGTCTTTGGAGCTCCGCTCCAAGCTACATGGCACCATTTCATTTTGATCACATCGCCAGAAAAAATACCGCCAACCACCTTTTGTTCATGTGAAAACCGCATAGCATTTTCTCTTGCACATTGTAATAAACCTCCTATCCGCTTTTTCCATTGTACTATAAGCCACTTGCTCGCTCCTGCAAATGTGCATTAAAACACTAATTGACTCTTGCACCAACTATGAGAAACAAAATTCCCAAAGTGTAAGATCCCATCATTACTTATCTTTGTTTAAATTACGAAGAAAAACCACTGCCAGCCAGAGATAAAACTCCACAAATCTAGACTCTGCCCACAAAATTCCCAATTCAAATGAAGCCATTATCCGCTCTCTTCAAACATGTATTTGATTAATAAATTATTTTAGTTTTTGTAGGTTATTAAAACAGAAGATTGAGGAAACAGTTTTAATACTAGTTAAAAACTTGTTTCTTCCAGATTCTTGAAATGAGAATTCAAGTGGTTTTCTTTAAAAGAAAAGACAACTATCACAGATACAGTAATGTTCTAACAAAGAGGAAAGGCTTTTACTCAGTAGAAGGTTACATACAGGTGAAAGAAGACAAATGGAACAAACAAATAGATGAGAAAGAATTTTCAAAATCTGAAAGAGGTTTGTTTCTAACATCCTCATATAAAAAAACCTCTCTCACTTTTCTAACAGCCATTATGGTTTTGGGAATTTTAAACAATATTTGAAAGCACTTTTTACAGAAAATTCTTGTTTAGTCATCATTTTGTAGAGAATATTGTGGCCAATAAGAAATTAATCTTCCAAAATGGGAGGAGGTTTATGTTCCTAGGATGAAAACCTACAAAACCTATCTTACTTTATGCACAGGTATTACAAAATGAGAGATACATGCTCATCTTCACAGCCTATTTTTTGGACTATGCAAAGTTTTTTTTTATACATCTTTTTGCAGAGCCTATTGTGAAGAACAGGAGTGTAATTTTAGGAAATTGAGGGAGGTTTTTCTCGAAAACATATCTATACATAATAACCTCTTTCACTTTTAACATATATATCTTGGATTGAGATATAGAAAAGGATTTCGGGACCCTATGTTTCAGAAATTCGGGAAGAAAAAATTCAAAGACAGTTAGTGACTTGGATGCCACCTCATAAAATAAGAGTTGCTATCAAATTTGAATTGCTCTTCTTTGTAACCAGAAATTCACAAAGATACTGCCAAGTATATTCATTAGTTTTTAATGTCCTATGTTTGAGTTCTATTTATGTAACACAGTTGTAGGTAATTGTAAGAAATCATGATATTTTTTCAAGATATTTTAGTTTAGAATTTGTATAAATACTTTATCATTTGCAGTAATAGAGGTTGGATTTTGTAACCAGGAACCTCACCATTCAAGGTGATGCAGTCCACTAAATTCAAGTGACTATTTTCATTAATAAAAGAGCATCTTTTTAAGGATTCATGTGCCATATCTACTGGTGAAGTTATCCTCATTGTATATGTGCTTTCCTTTGTTTCCATTTTATTGTTTTCTTAATTCTGAATTTTCTAACAGGAGTATTACTGCAAAATTTGTTGATATCATACACTCTGCTTCTAACTATTAGTAATTTACAAGTTTTCTTCTGATATCCAGATTAGGGAATTCTTCATTTCTCCCTAGTTTCGATTGAACCTCTATTCTGATATCCAGATTAGGGAATTCTTCATTGCTCCCTAGTTTCGATTGAACCTCTATTCTTATATTCAGATTAGGGAATTCTTAAATGCTCCCTAGTTTTGATTAAGTCTCCCTTCTTATTTTATTACATTTCATCCAAATCTAAAGGATCCAGTAGTAATTTCTACCTTTCCCTATTTCACTTAAGCTTGATACTTCTGCAAAGTGATCACCCAAACCTCTTTGACTCCATTTCCCAATGGCCTTTCTCTGCATTTCCAACCAAAACCAATTCAAAAACCAACTCTACTTATTAACTAGTCTAATATCTATTTCAAATAAATCTAAATGATACAGAGAGAACCCTCTCTAAGTTTAGGAGGGCTAGATCCTAAACTCAAAAGTAGGTTTGTGGTTACCTCAGTAAATTCTTTCTTTAACATTGAGAAATTAATGAGTGATAACATAGTGGCGACTCAGCTAGGGAAGAACATTTTCTTCAGAAAGATTATACAAGGATCAGATCTGATCTATGATGGTGGACAGTGATCAAACGCACAAGGGTTAAAATCATCCACCTGGTGACTCCAAGTCCAAATCAGTTTCAAAATCAAGACTCCACTGGAGAAATGAACCTGGAAGAACATCATGGAAATATGAGGTTTTCAACTTGGATCTTAATCCAAGACATTATGTTCTTTCTTATAAAGAAGTTTTTCCAATGTATATTGTATTTTATTGATGATCTTAAACTAATATTTGATTATTTTCCTTTGAAGAGTGTAAATGTAAATTCTCCTTTTGAGCAACTTTCTGATGGAACTAATGATGATCATTTTCCAATTGATAAGCCTGAAGAAATCAAGATTGATCTTACAATTCCTATACATATTCCTGTAACTTGTAAAGTTCCTAATAGATATAAGCCCCTCATATTACCTCCTGTACTCCATAATTTCCCTGATAACTATTACAAATACCTCCCCCGGTTTGATGGAGAAAATGATAACATCACTGTTGAAAAACATATTCAAGGTTTTGAAAATTATATGGATTTATTTGAGATTGATGAATGTGATGTTAGAATTAGGATTTTTTCTCTTTCTTTGGAAATAAAAGTTAAAAGTTGGTTTAAGAATCTGCCTATTGCAAGCATCTCAAATTTCCAACAGCTTTCCAAAATTTTCCTTGATAAATGGATAATCAAAGTCAATATTTTCATAATCATAGAAGAATATAATAAATTTAAAAGACAACCAAATGAGTCAATACATCAATTTTCTGCCAAATTTAATCAAATTTATTATTCAATGCCAGAAAATATAAGACCTCCTCCTTATTAAGCTCTCTTGCATTACCCAAGTGCCTTTGATCCAGAAATAGAATTTAAATTAAGAGAAAGAGATTTAGAAACACTTGAACAGATGCAAAATATTGCAATTGATGTAGAATTTAATTTGAAAATAAGAAAGGAAATTTTGAAATCAGAAGGAGAGAAGAACAACATTGCAGAGGTAAAACTTGACATTTTGGTAAGTAAAATAGAAGAAATGATACAGAAGATCACCATGAAAGATGATTTTTTTGTTCAAGATCATTATGCAGAAAAAGAAGAGGTTGTTGGCCAGGAATACTTTGCTAATCCCAACCCCCATAAATCAGAAAATGGATTTATAGATCAATATGAGGAGAAGAAATCTGCTGATATAATTTGTATGTTTGATGACATTCTTTATTTTGATGATTTGCCTAAGTATGATCATTATGATGATAGTTATGTTCTCCAAACTTAAGCTAACTTTATAGAGTAATCAAAATCTAGTTTTTGGGATGAGGAAAATCAGTTTTAGCAGCCAGAATACAATGATCAGCCAATACAGATCAGCCATGAGAGTGGAGAAGAAAGTGTAGAAAATTGCAAAGTAAATCATGGATCTCTACCTCTTTGTTTTGCTTCATTTCAGTTCATCAAAGATAACTTTAATGCAATAAAAAATCATCAGTCTTTAAAGATTGTTATGGACAACAAAGAAAACAATGAATTTCTTGATCAGGAGTATTAAGTTTCACAATTACAGTTATCAAATTCCATTGAAATACATGATCAGATGATACATGAAAGTTCTTCACCACTGAGTTTTGAATCATTTCAATTTTTAAAATAAAATCTTTACAATAAGTCCAAAACAAAGGATGATGAGTCTACAGAAACCTATGAAATCTCATTAAAACCCATATCCAATAGGTTGCAACAATCCTTCCAAGTTTTTCATGATCCAATAGCTACTGTGTTGGATAATAAATGCAGTCAAAATATTTCTACTTTAAATTATTATGAGCTTCAAAATCAAGATGATAAAATTTTCCTCAAACAGACATTTCCATCAGTAGAAATATCATCACAAAGTTTATCTGAAAGTTCGCAGGGAAATAAAGATGAAGATAAAATTTCAGCTTCATGGTATGGATGCCATCAAAAACACATGTACAGTTGCTTAGAACAGTTTAACAGTTGTACATACACTATGGAAGATCCTTTTGTACAGTTTATAGAGTCAACAAAGGAAATTGAGTATTTCCTCATCTTTACATTTGTTGACAAGTTTCTAATGGTTTGCAAAATTACAGTTTTGACAATCAACAAGCACATGCAACAAAATACCTCAATGTATATAATGCTTGAATGGTTGCATTGGCTCTTTCATTTTACCTAACCAGTAGTTGGACAGCTGATTAGAGCAAGTAGGTAGAATTTCAATTTATTTCAATTTCAGTTTTCAAGAAAGTATTGAAATAAGTCATTAAGATTCATAAATGAGAAGAAGGCTCTAAGGTCTTGATGATTTAGTAATCTAGTTTGAAGGTTGCAACACCTTTTAGTTTCAGATCAGATTTCAGTTTGCAGAAAAGGTTCAATTTCAGTTCAATATTTTCAATCACAGAGATTATACAACAAATCATATGCATGCTTGGGATCGACCCAATGGATCAAGCTACTAGTCAACGGTGTTCTTGACATCTCACAAGGAGATGCCATCCCCATGTGAAGCCACTGTTAGGGTCCTATAATAATAGGATTCATAATTTTGAATTTGTTATGTTAAAATCTTGTAATATTGTACATACCTTTTCTTTATGCAAATGTTTTCCCATATTTACAAAATGAAAAGAGGGTAATTCGTAAAAGAACAATCAAAGGAAAAAAAAGAAACAAAGATCAAAAAAGGAATATTAAATATGAACCCCACTAAAATGGATCATGAAAGTGTTTCACGTTCAAATTCCACTACTATTAGTTTACTTTTGCAAATAAGATTGTGTGCAACTTGTCCTAAATGCCACAATCCATGAGGGTCAAATAGCTCAATCTTGAATTTTCATGCTTTAAATTTCATGTTGATAGATAGAGAATAAAGATCTAGCCAAACTGTTTAACCTTGGTAGATTAGTAGTTAGGTAAAAAATAAATAAGGAGCTCAAGAATTTAATCTGAGCCCTTAGAAGAAATAAGGATACAATTAGTTAGTTTGTTGATTGAAAGAAAAATGAATAAGGTTTTGCAAGCTCAAATGCACCCATGTAAAAGAAGAAAAAATGTTAGGGTAGTTGATGGGTAGGCAGAAATATTTTTCACAAGCATGGATAACAGACAAGTGGTCATTTCATTTCCCTACAAAAATCATTTCCCTTGTAATAAATACCCCATCCCCTCCATTTTTATTCTTTCCCCTTATTTCACTCTTTTCCCCCTTGCAAAAAGTCCCTTTTCCTAAGTTAAAAACACATTTTACTTAAGAAAAGTGAAAGCCCTTTAACTAATTCCCCTTTTATTCAAAAATACCCAAAAACCCAAAAAAACACTTTTATCCTAAGTATAAATGCTAAAATTTTAGATCGGGACCCACTATGAAGAAATCTATCCCTGATATCATATTTTACACTATTCTTAGTGTATTTGAAACCCCGCATCACATTTCATTATTAACACACTAACCTAATGTATTAATTCTTGTATAAACCTTTTAACACCTTATTAAATTAATTCCTTTATATGTATATTCCAACCCATATATTAAATTTAATACATGGTTTAATTTCCCCACATGTGATATATCCCGGTCCCACTTATTATTACCCTCCCTATTATAAAGTTCCACCTTCCTTAAACTTATTGGTTTGTTATTGAACCCTATCGCATATAGCAAACCCCGACCATATATATAACTCCAACGCATAGTGTAAAGCCCCGGGTCCCACACCTTCAGATCTCGCGACTCCATCTGATCATCCCATCCGTCAGATCATCACTGACCAGATCTAATGGCTAGCAAGCCTTGTCACACATTTCATTTCTCGATCTTTAATCACACCACAACCTTGTGATAACCATGGTTTTCGAAGCTCCGCTCCAAGCTACGTGGCGCCATTTCATTTTGATCGCATCGCCAGAAAAAATACCGCCAACCACCTTTTGCTCATGCAAAAACCGCTCAGCAGTTTCTCCTACACATTGCAATAAACCGCCTATCCACTCTTTCCACTGTACTACAAACCACTTGCTCGCTCCCAAAAATGTGCATTAAAACACTAATTGACTCTTACACCAACTATGAGAAACAAAATTCCCAAAGTGTAAGATCCCATCATTACCTATCTCTATTTAAATTACGAAGAAGAACCACTGCCAGACAGAGATAAAAATACACAAATCCGGACTCTGTCCACAAAATTCCCAATTCAAATGAAGCCATTTTTTGCTCTCTACAAACCCGTATTTCATTAATAAATTGTTTCAGTTTTTGCAGGTTATTAAAAAAGAAGATTGAGGAAACAGTTTTAATACTAGTTAAAAACATGTTTCTTCCAAATTCTCGAAATGAGAATTCGAGTGGTTTTCTTTAAAAGAAAAGACAATTATCATAGAGACAGTAATGTTCTAACAAAGAGGAAAGGCTTTTACTCAGCAGAAGGTCACATACAGGTGAAAGAAGACAAATGGAACAAACAAACAGATGAGAAATAATTTTCAAAATATGAAAGAGGTTTTTGTTTCTAACATCCTCATATACAAAAACCTCTCTCACTTTTCTAACAACCATTACGGTTTTGGAAATTTTAAACAATATTTGAAAGCACGTTTTATAGAAAAATATTGTTTAGTCATCATTTTGCAGAGAATATTGTGGCCAATCAGAAATAAATCTTGCAAAATTGGAGGAGGTTTATGTTCCTAAGATGAAAACCTACAAAAATGTCTCTCACTTTATGCACATGTATTACAAAATGAGAGATACATGCTCATCTTCAGAGCCTATTTTTTGGACTGTGCAAAGTTTTGTTTTACACATCTTTTTTGTAGAGCCTATTGTGAACAACTGGAGTGGAATTTTAGGAAACTGGGAGAGGTTTTTCTCGACAACATATTTATCTACAATAACCTCTTTAAATATTTACATATCTATCTTGTATTGAGATATAAAAAAGTATTTTAGGACCCTATTTCTCATAAATTTGGGACGAAAAAACTCAAAGACAGTTAGTGACTTGGATGCCACCTCATCAAATAAGAGTTGCTATCAAATTTGAATTGCTCTTCTTTGTCACCAGAAATTCATAAATATAGTGCCAAGTAGATTCATTAGTTTTTAATGTCCTATGTTTGAGTTCTATTTATGTATGAAACACAACGGTATTTGTGCAGAACCATGGTCCTCATCGAATACTTGGCATGAGTACACCATAGGAGGCTTTTTCTGGTAATAAACCTGATGTTTCATATTTTAAAATTTTTGGCTCATCTATCTATTGCCATGTGACCAAATATTCCAGAAAGAAGCTATAACCAAGAGTAGATATTGGGATATTTTTGGGGTACACTGATACTCCCCACAACTATTGGGTGTATTTTCCGAACAGCAGGATGACAGTTGTCAGACGAGATGTAAAATTTGATGAGGAGAAATCCATGCGGTTGTCCCTTGAGAGGGAGGTTGATTTGCATGCAGATGAGTGAATCTTGGTTCCAAAGGATGAATCTCAAGATGTGGAGCAACCACATGAGGAGGATGATGGAGTGGCAGAAACCACTCATGCAGAGCCATCCACCATACATGGTAGGAGGCACACCATAGAGGCTAACATATTGAGACTTGATGCGACATAACATGTAGGAGCACCTACATCACAGCGCAGATAGAGATAGTCACTAAATAGGTATACTAGATACATGGCTCTTATGAGCAAGTGTATTGTGACTGAACCATCCTCTTTTGAGGAAGCAGTGCAGCAACCAACTTGGTTTGACACCATGGTTAAGGAGTATGAATCCATCTTCAGGAAAAATGCATGGGATGTTGTCCCAAGACCAGTTGGGAAGGCAGTTATTGGATCTAGATGGATCTATAAGGTGAACAGGCAGAAGATGGGAGTGTGGAGAAGTACAAGGCTAGATTTGTAGCCCGGGGATTCTCACAGGTTGAGGGGAGTGACTATGAGGAGACTTTTGCACTAGTTGCACGGTACTCATCGATTATATCTATCCTTGCACTCTCAGTGCAGATGGGTTGGAAGATACAACAAATGGATGTGAAGATTGCATTTCTCAATGGAGTTATTAAGGAAGAAGTGTACATTGAGTAGATAAAATGTTTTAAGACCTTTGACAGGGAGTCGCATGTGTGCAGACTCAAGAGAGCACTGTATGGGTTGAAGCAAGCAGCTCGTGCTTGGTACACTAGGATTGACAGCTATTTCACCGGGTTGGGCTTCACAAAGAGTGAAGTGGATGCGAACCTGTACCAGATTGTGGTTAATGGTAAGCTTTTGATTATTGTACTTTATGTTGATGATCTTATTCTGACAAGTGATGAGCAGCTCATAAATTCTTGCAAAGAAGATCTTGGAAGAGAGTTCGAGATGAAGACTCCTCTTGTAGGAAACTGGAGGAAGGAGGATGCTACTTCAGGTGAGGTAGTGGACGCTATTGTTTACAAGTAGCTTGTGGGTTCACACATGTACTTGGTGAACACACGACCAGACATATGCTACGCAGTTAAGTAGTTTATTCAAGCTATGGTTAAGCCGACCAAGCTCGTTTGGAAGGCGGGGAAGCATGTCTTGAGATATCTCAGGGGCACTACAGAGTATGGATTATGGTATAGATGAATAGAGGGAGTGAAGCTTCAAGGCTTCACCGATGCAGATTGGGCAGGCAGTCAACCAAACATGAAGATCACATCAGGAGGGACCTTCAGCATAGGATCGACAACTATTTCTTTGTACAGTAGGAAGCAGAGATCAGTTGTACTCAGTTTAGCCAAGGCAGAGTACATGGCAACCAGTCAGGTGGCATGTGAGGCCATCTGGATGAGGAAGATACTTGTTGGTTTGTTTGGTAATCAGAGGGATCTGACGGTGATACATTGTGATAACCAGAGTTGCATTAAACTCTTGCTTAATCCAGTATTCCATGACAAGTCCAAGCATATTGACATCCGGTACCACCATCTCAGGGATTGTGTTCAGAGACGCATTATGTTAATTCAGTACATTTCCATGGAGGATCAGGATGCAGATATTTTGACAAAGGCGCTTGCCAAGAGAAAATTCAAATACCACAGAGGCAGGATCAGGGTAGCTGATAATCCCTTTCTTGTTGAGAGGGAGTGTTTAAAAGTCAACAAGAAATGTGTGTCTAGTTTAATTTTCCCTTAATTAAATTGGACAATAAATTGTAATCGTATCTCATAATCACTTGTAATAGTTAACTGAGTGTGATAGACTCAGTTAGCTCATGAAATTAGAGTTGAGGGTGGTTGGTGAGTCATGTAGAGTGATTCTATTTGTTTTAGAGTCCAAGTTGTAGTTAGTGTATTAGTTTAATGCATGAGAAAACAGTTAAATCAATTAAGTGAGTTAAAGTCCGTCTAACTAGTTGTAACTGATTGTTGTACTAGTGAGAGGTCAAGTGAATTAAATTAGATTTAATTCACATGCAGTGATTTGTCAAGTGACTGATGATTTACTATTAGTAGTTGCATGCATGTCATTTCTGATGAAGACCCAATTGAGACATAGGTTAAAGAGATGTTATCTATTAGTTGTATTATTAGTAAATTTCCAATGCGCAATTAGAAAACCATAGGATTGCCCATGATGTATTGCACAGATTTGGAAGGTTGAGTTTCCTAATTAGTAAGGATCAATTTTTCTTAGAATTCTGGAAGCAAGGCAGGCTTAGCAGAGGCAGGAAATTGGGTAAGTGTTGGCTGATTTTGTCTGGATCAGTGTGAGAGAGTTGGTAGAGTGCAACAGACTCTTGTGAGAAGAGTGCATTGTAATTGTTTCATGATTCCTTGGTTTTATACAATATAGATAGAGGGGTTTTGAGAAGATTGATTTCCCCATAAAATTTCATGTGTTGTGGATTTGATTTTTTCTCTTACTTGGTGTGATTGTGTAATCATGTTTAATTTCCGCAACTTAATTCTAGAAGAATTAAGTATCTTGCTCTAGAATATTGCATGATCGGATTGAACCCATTGGAATACATATTGTTTGTATAATTTATACATGGTATCGAAGAGAAGCACTAGAAATCACTATAGTGGAGAAGAAATTGAGTTTGTGCTGAACAACATTCGAATTTTTAAAAATATTATTTGGTGCGACGGGCGAATCAAGATGGATTTCAATGGATTAAGATTGGAATATGAACTCGAGGGCAGTTCTAATTATATTTCATGGAAAGACAGAATGGAGGTAGTTCTAGAAGACAACGGGTTGAAAGAATTTATCGACACTGATATTCCAAGGCCCGCAGCAGCAGGCGCCGCTCTTCTTGATGCTTGGCAAAAGAAGGTTGCAAAGGCGAGGAGGATCTTATTAGAGGGAGTTCGAGATAAAATTGTCTTGAGTCTCCATGGCAAGGTGACTCCATATGCAATGTGGAAGGCCTTGACATATTTGTTTTAGAACAACAGTGACCATAGAAAATTGGCACTGAAGGACAAGCTCAGGAAAATCAAAATGGAGAAAGGTGACATTATTCCGAAATACTTGACCAAGTTCATCCAATGTCGAGATGAGCTTGGAAGTGTCGGGATTACTGTAGGGGATGATGAATTTGTGAGCCTAGAACTTCTAGGCCTTCCTAAGAGCTGGCATAGTTATCAGGACTCTGCTAATGGGAGGGAGAAGCTACCAGATTGGGAGCGACTTTGGTCGAATTTGGTACAAGAATAATTCAGGCAGAATACCAAGGATGGATCCTCATCCAAGATAGATGATGAGAAAAATTGCGCCTTGGCTGGTAAGGCAAAGAAGGGGAAGGGAAAGAAATCCTATTCCAAATCCGACATCGCCAAAGAAGGCAAGAAGCGTGACATGTCTAGAGTGAAATGTTTTCATTGGCACGAGCATGGACATTATGCCACTAATTCTCCACAGAAGAAGAAGAAAAGAAAGAAGGCTTCAGGATCTGCAGCTGGTGATGCTTTGGCTTCACAGTTTGAGTTGGAATTCTCACTCATCACATGCATGGTGTCTAGTGCCATGGGATCAGTGCAGTACTTGGATAGTGGTTCATATTTCCACATGACGGGAGACAAAGAACTCTTTAGTAGCTTGGAGGAGAAAGTTCTTTAGATGCACATCAAGATGGGTGATGACAAAAGGTATAGCGGTACTGGGATTGGTACAATTACTTTCTAGAGACAGTCAGGTAAACATTTCTTATTAAAAGATTCCATGCATGTACCAGGCTTGAAAAATAATTTACTATCATTTGCCATGTTGGAGGATAGAGGATATGATGTGGTTTTCAGTGAAAGGAAAGCATTCCTTCACCACAAAGCCACAAGACAGGTTAAGAAGATTAGGGTTTGTATGAAGAACCTCTACAAACTTGATGTAGATGGATGCGTAGCATTGATGAGTAAAGCAAACAGAGTGGTGAGCCGATATGAGGGTGAGTTATGGCATAGGATATTGGGCCATCTACACCACGGTTCTTTGAAGGTCATGCAGCAAATTTCTATGGGGCTTCCAAAGGGTACTCTTGCACAAATATAAACATGTAAGGGATCTACCATGGGGAAGTATACAAGGGCCACTTTTCATGAGAAGGAGAACCGAGCAGCGGAAATCCTTGAGAGAGTTCACTCATATGTGTGTAGACCATTCTCTACAGCGTCTACAGCAAAGCACAGGTATTATGTGATTTGTGTTGATGATTTTTCTAGAATGTTTTGGATCTACTTCATGCAGAAGAAAGATCAGACGTTCTCAAAATTTTTTGAGTTCAAAGCACTGGTTGACAAAGATACAGGGAAGCAGGTGAAGTCTCTAAGGAGAAAAAATGGTGGTGAGTACATCTCCAATGAATTCATGAACTTTTGTGCCAAAGAAGGAATTCAGGGAGAGTTGATTGACTATGAGGAGACTTTTGCACTAGTTGCATGGTACTCATCGATTAGATCTATCCTTGCATTCTCAGTGCAGATGGGTTGGCAAATACATCATATGGATGCGAAGACTGCATTTCTTAATGGAGTTATTGAGGAAGAAGTGTACATTGAGTGGTCAGAAGGTTTTGAGACATTTGGCAGGGAATCACATATGTGCAGACTCAAGAGAGCACTGTATGGACTGAAGCAAGCACCTCGTGCTTGGTACACCAAGATTGACAGCTATTTCACTGGGTTGGGCTTCACAAAGAGTGAAGCAGATGTGAACCTGTACCAGATTGTAAATTGATGGTAAGATTTTTTTTATCGTACTTTATGTTGATGATATTATTCTGACAGGTGATGAGCAGTTCATAACTTCTTGCAAAGAAGACCTTGCAAGAGAGTTTGAGATGAAGGACATGGGACTCCTTCACTATTTCCTTGGTTTGGAGATATGGCAACGGGATGGGGAGCTATTTGTTTCTCAAGGAAAGTATGCCAACGAGATGATGAGGAGGTTCGATATGGAGAGTTGTAAATCCATGGAGACTCCTCTTGTAGGAAACTGGAGGAAGGAGGATGCTACTTCAGGTGAGGTAGTGGACGTTACTGTTTACAGACAGCTTGTGGGTTCACTCATGTACTTGGTGAACACATGACCAGACATATGCTACACAATTAATCAGCTTAGTCAAGATATGGCTAAGCCGACCAAGCTCTTTTGGAAGGCGGGGAAGCATGTCTTGAGATATCTCATGGTCACTACAAAGTATGGATTATGGTACAAATAGACAGAGGGAGTGAAGCTTCAAGGCTTCACCGATGTAGATTGGGCAGACAGTCCATCAGACAGGAAGAGCACATCAGGAGGGATTTTTAGCATAGGATCCACAACAGTTTCTTGGTACAGTAGGAAGCAGAGATCAGTTTCACTCAATTCAGCCAAGGCAGAGTACATGGTAGCCAGTCAGGCGGCATGTGAGGCCATCTAGATGAGGAAGATACTTGTTGGTTTGTTTGGTCATCAGATGGATCTGATGGTGATACATTGTGATAACCAGAGTTGCATTAAACTCTCGGTTAATCCAGTATTCCATGACAGGTCCAAGCATATTGACATCCGATACCACCATCTCAGAGATTGTGTTCAAATATGCATTATGTTACTTCAGTACATTTCCTCGAAGGATCAGGAGCAGATATTCTGAAAAAGGTGCTCGCCAAGAGAAAATTCGAATACCACAGAGGCAGGATCGGGGTAGCTGATAATTCCTTTCTTGTTGAGAGGGAGTGTTGAAAAGTCAAAAAGAAATGTGTGTCTAATTTAATTTTCCCTTAATTAAATTAGACAATAAATTGTAATCTTATCTCATAATCACTTGTAATAGTTAACTGAGTGTGATAGACTCAGTTAGCTCATGAAATTCGAGTTGAGGGTGGTTGGTGAGGCATGTAGAGTGATTCTATTTCTTTTAGAGTCCAAGTTGTAGTTATCTTATTAGTTTAATGCATGAGAAATTAGTTAACTCAATTAAGTGAGTTAAAGTTAGTCTAACTAGTTGTAACTTATTGTTGTACTAGTGAGAGGTAAAGTGAATTAAATCAGATTTAATTCACATCCAGTGATCTGCCAAGTGACTAATGATTTACTATTAATAGTTTCATGCATGTTAGTTCCCGATGAAGAACCAGTTGAGACAGAGGTTAAAGGGATCTTATCTATCAGTTATATTATTAGTAAATTGTCGATGCACAATTAGACAACCATAGGATTTCCCATGATGTATTGTGTAGTTTTGGAAGGTTGAATTTCCTAATTAATAGGGATCAATTGTTCTTAGAAATGCACAAGAAAGGCAGGCTGAGTAGAGGCAGGAAATTGGCTAAGTGTTGGTCGATTTTATCCGGATCAGTGTGAGACAGTTGGTAGAGTGCAGCAGACTCTTGTGAGAAGAGTGCATTGTAATTGTTTCATGTTTCCTTGGTTTTATACAGTACAGATAGAGGGGTTTTGAGCATATTGATTTCCCCATAAAATTTATTGGGTTTTGGATTTGATTCTTTCTCTTACTTGGTGTGATTGTGCGATCGTGTTTAATTTCCACAAATTAATTGTATAAGGATTCAATATCTTGCTCTAGAATATTGCATGACCGGATTGAATCCATTGGTATACATATTGTTTGTATAATTTCTACACATCCTCTGTCATCAAATCGGCATAAGTGGATACTCACTACCACCGATTACTTCACAAAGTGGATTGAAGCCATTCCCATGAGGCAAGCTACAAACACCATCATTATTCAGTTTTTTGAAAGCAATATCTTGTCTCATTTCGGCTGCCCGCAGAAAATTATCACTGACAATGGAGCTGCCTTAAAATCCAAAAATATGATTGACTTTTGTGATAAATATCACAAAAGACTTGGGAATTCTACAACATACTATCCTCAAGGCAACGAATTGGATGAATCATCAAACAAACCATTGGTGAACATAATAAAGAAATTTCTACAAGAGAACAAAATAAATTGGCGCAAAAGCTCATAAATGCTCTATGGGTGGATAGAGTTAGCACAAAGATATCAATCAGAATTTCACCCTTTCAATGTATGGTGTCGACACAATGTTTCCCACTTCCCTGGCAGTTCCGGTGATGAAACTTATGCAAGAGATCGACAGTTATCCAAATGATATTCAATGAAGAATCAATCAAATGATTCATTTACAACAATCAAGAGAAGAATTTTTCAATCACACTTCAAAAATTCAGGAAAAAATCAAGAAGATCTATGACAAGAAGACCAAAGCTGATGATTTCAAGTTAGGAGATGTTGTTCTGTGATGGGATGCCCAAAATGAAGACAAAAGTAAGCATGGTAAGTTTGATAACCTATGGAAAGTTCCATACAAGATTTCAACATTCAGGGGTAATAAGGCATTTTTGTTAGAATATCTTGATGGGCAAGAAATTATAGGAGGATCGGTGAATGGTATGTTCCTCAAGCATTACCTTACCTAATCTTGAAGAAAAAGGTTCCTAAGCATTACTTTCATTGTAAATATCACTTTTATTTGATGTCTAAGAATAAGGAAGTTGTTGTAGAAGTTTGAAGCCCGAGGAGAAGGCCATAAGACTTCTATGACCAGATGATTTTTTTTTATTTTAAAAGTTCAAAAATTCAAGTCAGTTTTAGAGTCAATGTCATTTTCTGTTCTAGTTAATCATTTCAATTTGTCGAAGTTTTTTCAGTTTCGAGTTTTGACTCCATTGCCCAATGGATGAGGCTACCTAATATACGGTGTTCTTGACACCTCCTAAAGGAGCTTCCATCCCCAGCTGGAGCTAATGTTAGTGTCCAAATTTTCAGTGATCAACTGTACTCTTTCAGGTTTACTTAGTAGTGGTCCTAGGTCAAAATTTCATGTTTCAAGTCAATTTTGAAATAAACCTTTTTTCACTGAATGTGTCTAGGTTTGAAATGCTACTCCCTTCACTCCATTCATGGTCAGCATCATTTCAGAGTTCATGTCATCCATCAATGTTCTGAGGTCATTCACCACACCTTCATCTAGGTTAGAGTCTAGATCTCATTTGTTTCGCCACCATAAGAGTCAATTATGTCATGAAAGAAAGCGAACAAAACCTCATTTTCACCATATAAGTCATTTACATAGGTAGAAAGAAAAGATAGGGAAATAAGTAAAGACACTTTGTCTTTCCTCAAATAAAGTGTGTTTGTTGATTAAAGTTTTTCAAAAGAGAAATTTCTTCAAAAAAGTTGTAAGATTTCACTAGAAGACAAAAAGAAATATTGTGATTGTTATAAAATGAAAAATAGGAATTTCAACTCATTTTATCCTTTGATGTTCGATGTAGATCCTCTCTTCTCACCATCATACTCCATAACTGCCAAAGGTTGAAGAAAAACAAGAAATTTGTGCCAAATTTCTCCTACTACGCTTCTAGAAGTGTTTCATAGGTGTTGCGATACGCTTATGGCATGTGCTACGTTTTTGGCATGTGAGCTTCAAATCACTTCTCCAAGGTTCAAAAACATTTCACAAGGGTTCATATACCTCCTAAACAGTAATTCGACACCCTCCATATCACTCTTAAGTCAAAATTCATTAGTAAATGAGTGGTTTCCTTCATTAGGTTATCTCCACTACGTTTGTTTTTGCTTTTCATCCTTGGCTTGTTTCAGCTGATAAAACCCTAATCTAACCATCTACAACCTTCATATAACCTTCATACACAATTCCCTAACATTTCCTATCACTCACATCCCTCTTTTCCATTAATTTCATTAAAACCCTAATTTTTACTACATTTTGGCAGAAAAACTAGTGAAGCCCTGTGTTTTGACCATTTGGGCACTTTCCTCATGCCCATTCCAGATATTTCACTTGAGTGTAAAGCCAACTCAATACCCTACCTCATCAATTTTTTATGGATTTTTCCCTAGCTTCCTTCCACCCCATTTATGCCCCTAAAATCACCCTACCACTATCCCTTCTTTTCCTAATTCTACACCTCCCCTACCCATTTCATCTAGCTAGGGTTTTCATCTTGTTGAAAAACACCATGGAGGGAGAAAAGAAGATTCATAAGCGAGGCCACCATTACATATTTGAACCATCTAACTTGCAAGATATCAATTCCTCTCCTTTTTCCAAGAGATGTTTTGAAAACAGTGGTTGTTTAAGTTTTTGTGAGAGGATCAAGGAGGTGAGTTGTCATGCTCAATTGACAAGCCTTTTTGGTACTAGCTTTAGGAAAGACAAGGATGTCATAGCAGGCATTGAGTTTACCATATTAGCAGATGTCATTGCTTCAACAACAGGTATCCCGAACCATGGAGAAGTTTGGTTCAAAGGGATGGAATTTGACCTTGAAAACTACAAAATGTTCCTGAAACCGCATTGCAAAGATTATCCTCAGCACATTTTCCCTTTCAAGAATTTACTTTATAAATATGACCTTTTGATGAAGTTAATTATGAAATATTTTACATGTGAAAGGAGATTCTCAAGGTTGTACCAGCACCATGTCAGGCTATTGATGCACTTCACTGATACTAAGCCACTCAATTTGCCTAACTATTTGTTCAGAAGTTTGGTCAAGATGATTGAAAAGGTACAGAGAAAAGGTAAATATCATCACCTTAGTTTGTTCCACCATGGCTTGATCAAGCTTATTGGTTTGCATCATATTTCGTAAATCAATATGTCTTGGGAAAATTTCATGGAAACAGTTGCATCAGCGCATACTACTAGCCCATCCATCATCCATAGCACACCATCAACGCTAGCACAGCAAAAAGAGGTTGGATCTTCAAGTAGGCAAGCAGAAATATCAAAGGCGCCTAAGGCTGAAATCACTCGAACCTATGAGAAAGGAAAAAATATGGTTTTTTCTCCTAATACCATCAAAGGTGTAGTTGCACCTAATACCACAGTAGAACAAAGACAAACAATAGAACAACAACCTAGTCATGATAGTGAGCCACTCATGCCTAAGGATGAGTCACCATTGCATTAGCATGAAGAACAAGTTCCTATGGAGGTTGACATGGCAGACCAGGTAAAAGACAAGGCATATGAGGAGATCATAAGGGAAAAATATGCAGAGATAACAGAGTTGAGGGACAACCTCTCAAAGGCAAACTTCTTGATTACCTTCCTACAGCAAGAGAATATGCAGCTGAAGGTAAAAAATATCCTCCAAAGCAAACCAAAGGTGAGTATTGAAGCAGACAAGGGTAAAGTAAAATAAGTGGTGGATGTTGAGTAGCTATAAGATACAAAGGTTGAAGCAAATCCTAGGAGGCTAAGGACAAGAGAGTTAACTAAGCAAAACGAGCGAGAAAGAGAGCCATCTCTACCATCAACTCAATTAACCTTTGATGAGTTGATAGCTGGCGAAATTGAACAAGATAAAGAGTTTTGGCTTGATAGGGTAAAGATTCGTCTTGAGAAGCTATTGAAGAAGACAAAAAGAGATAACAACCTCCCGAGGAATATGTCAAGGCATTATTTCACAAGGAATCAAATCGCCAAGGTAAGGGTGAAGAGTTTAAGAAAGAAGCTTAAGGAAACCCTAATGAAGGTTAAGGAGAAGGACAACTTGGATCTACTTGCTGAGGTGTCCTTAGCTATATAGCCTATCATCCCAGGATTCCATGAAACAAATTTTGTAGGATTCTGAGCATTTTTTTCATTTTTGATGATTTTTTGAAAATCCTGGAAATTTGGTTTTTGCAGAAGCGGCACGACGCTTTTTATCAGGTTATCTAAATGGAGAAAATATTATATGGTTTGATGCCTTTTCACATCTACATCATAGATATGACATCAGGGTAACTTGTCACCTTCTAGTTTTGAAGAAAAATGCAAAAACATCACTTTTTTCATGCTTCTACCACCTATTTTGCCTCTACGTGGCGCTTCTGGAGTGAGGTTGGGAGAATCATTTTTTGAAGGCCTTCCAAGGGGTATTTTCTCAGTTTTGAGGGTGAAATGGAAAGAAGACACACATGGATACCTAGCATAACTTTCAGATTTTCAAATGGGTTCCTATAAGTCAGTCAAAATCAGCTCCAAAGTGGTGTGACTCTTGTGCTGGGAGGCACGACGTTTCTACTAGGAGGCACAACACTTCTGTAATTGGATTCCTTTGGATAGTTTTCAAGCCAAAAAAATCCAAAATTTGAGGTTTAACTGTCCCATGAGTTGTATTTTTGGTAGGATAGTTTTTTTTTCCTCTCTTTATGGAGGAATAATGTAATTAATCCAAGAGACATGAACTCCTAATTATTAGCTAAATTTGAGGGAATGGTTTCTAACTTCCCTAGATTCTAGGTAATGACTCATACAGTACATTTATGATGTGTTTTGGATCATATTTCGACCCTACGAGGTGTCATGACTTTTGTAGTCCAACTCAAGTCATTTGAAGGGTTGGATAGTTTTTATTTACAATGTGGAGCTATTGTACAAACTCTTTTTCAGTGAAATCAAAGAAATGTTGCAGCTATAACCTTGGGACTCCAGTGGTATGCTTTTGATCATTGTTTATTCTTTGTTACCTCATAAAATTGAATGTTATGTTATATTTCCATCACATGTATGCTTATGTATGTTAATCTTATGAGTTTATGGAGAGAAATCTTGCTTTATATGCTCTGTTTTATAAGATTTTCATGAATGTGTCTACTCTTCTGATGAATGAATTCATTTAACATGCTCATTCTAACTTTCTCTCTTTTCAAACCCTATACACTGAAAAATTAAGTATACTACTAAGTTTACCTACCTGGCCTCATCCTTGTCTCTGCAACTTAACCTTTGAAATCAGACCTAAACCCTTAACCTAGTTCCTTGACTATCATTCTTAGCCAGCAAAAACTTCAAACAAACAAAACCCTAAGATCATTATATATCTAGTAATTTCATTGGCTACAAAGTGACATTGAGAGAGCCCTCTCTAGTTTTGGTGGGGCTAGAAACCTGGCCTAAAGGTTGGTTCGAGGTTACCTCCTTCAGTTCCATTCTCAACCTTGGGAAACAGGGGGAGTGATAACATTTTTGGCGTCGTTTCCGAGGAGAGATTGCAAAAATTTCCCTGGGGATACTTCTTTTAGTTCACTTAAGGTTAGACTTGTGGGTGAAAAATTCTGACATTCTATGAAGGTTGAATTACTAAATTTGAGCCAAAGTGAAAATTCTCAAAAAGTTGGCTCCAAAAGACACATTAGGTCAAATCCAGACCCAAATCCTTTGCCTATTGTTAATGACCTTGGGAGTCTTTTAAGAAAGTATAAAACTAAGTCTCGGAAAGTTGGAAATTCTATGACTCCACTTGTGAAATAAAACTCCTTGCCTACGAGGCTAATTGCTCCATCAAGTTTTCCTTTTAATTTTGAATTTGAGTTAACTATGAAATATTTTACATGTGAAGGGAGATTCTCGAGGTTGTACTAGTACCATGTCAGGTTATTGATTCACTTCACTGATACTAAGCCACTCAATTTTCCTAACTATTTTTTTAGAAGTTTGGTCAAGATGACTGAAAAGGTACAAAGAAAAGGTAAATATCATCACCCTAGTTTGTTTCGCCATGGCTTGATCAAGCTTATTGGATTGCATCATCTTTTAGCAATCAATATATCTTGGGAAAATTTCATTGAGACAATTGCATAAGTTCCTACTACTATCCTATCCATCATCCATAACACAACATCAACACCAGCACAACAAAAAGAGGTTGGCTCTTCAAGTAGGCAAGCAGAAATATCAAAGGCGCCTAGGATTGAGATCACTCAAACCTATGAGAAAGGAAAAAGGATGGATTTTGCTCCTAATACCATCAAAGGTGTAGTTGCACCTGATACCACAATTGAACAAAGACAAAGAGTAGAACAACCACCTAGTCATGATAGTGAGCCAATAATGCATGAGGATGAGTCACCATTGCATCAACATGAAGAAAAAGTTCCTATGGAGGTTGACATGGCAGAGCAGGTAGAGGAAAAGACAGCTGAGGAGATCATAAGGGAAAAAGATGTAGATATAACAGAGTTTAGGGACAGCCTCTCAAAGGAAAACTTCTTGATTACCTTCCTACAACAAGAATATGCAGTTGAAGGTAAAAACAACTCCTCAAAAGCAAACCAAAGGTGAGTATTGAAGAATACAAGGGTAAAGGCAAATAAGTGGTGGATTTTGAGAACTAGAAGATACAGAGGTTGAAGCAAAGCCTAGAAGGCCAAGAACAAGAGGGTTAACTAAGAAAAAATAGCAAGAAAGAGAGCCATCTCTACCATCAGCTCAGTTAACCTTTGATGACTTGACAGCTACCGAAATTGAACAATATAAAGATTTGAGGCTTGATAGGTAAATAATTCATATTGAGAAGCTGTTGAAAAAGGAAAAAATAGATAACAACCTCCATAGGCAAATGGCGAGGCATTTTTTCACATGGAATCAAATCGCCAAGTTGAGGGTGAAGAATTTGAGAAAGAAGCTTAAGGAAACCTTAATGAAGCTTAAGGAGAAGGTCAACTTGGATCTGCTTGCTGAGGCCTCCTTACTTGTTTAGCCTATCCTCCTAAGATGCCATGAAACAAATTTTGGAGGATTCTCAACATTTTTTTCATTTTTGATGATTTATTGATAATTATGGAAATTTGGTTTTTTCAGAAGCATCATGCAACGGTGCGACACTTTTTCTCAAGGCATCTAAATATAGGAAAATATGATATCGTTGGATGCCTTTTCACCTCTAAATCATAGATACAACATCATGTCAACTTTTTACCTTCTGGTTTTGAAGAAAAATGCAAAAAACATCACTTTATTCATGCTTCTGCCACCTATTTTGCCTCTGTGTGGTGCTTCTAGAGTGAGGTTAGGAGAATCAATTTTTGAAGACTTATAGGGGGTATTTTCTCAGTTTTTAGCATGAAATGGAAGGAATACGCACAGGGATACCTAGCCTAACTCTCATATTTGCAAATGGGTTCCTAAAATTCAGTCAAAATCAACTCCAAAGTGGCGCGACACTTTTGTCATTGGATTCCTTTGGACAGTTGTCAAGCTAGAAAAACTCAAAAATTCGAGGTTTAGTTGGGCCATGAGGTTTCTCTTTGGTAGGAGAGTTTTTTTTTTCCTCTCTTTGTGTAGGAATAATGCAACTAATCCAATATACATGAACTCCTAGTTATTAGCTAAATTTGAGGGATTGGTTTCTAACTTCCCTAGATTTTAGGTAATGACTAATACATTACATTTATGATGTGTTTTGGATCATATTTCTACCCTATGAGGTTTCATGACTTCTATTTTCTATATGTAGTCAAACTCAAGTCATTTGAAGGGTTGGATAGTTGTTATTTGCAATGTGGAGTTATTGTACAAACTCTTTTTCAGTGAAATCAAAGAAATGTTGTAGCTATAATCTTGGGACTCTAGTCGTATGATTTTGAGCAGTGTTTCTTCTCTGTTACCTCATAAAATTGAATTTATGTTATATTTCCATCACATTTATGCTTCAATATGTTAACATTACGAGTTTATGAACATAAAACTTGCTTTCTATGCTATGTTTTATAATATTTTCATGAATGTGTCTACTCTTCTAATGAATAAATTCATTTAACATGCTCAATTTGACTTTCTCTCATTTCAAACCCTATACAGAATGAAAAATTAAGTATGCTCCTAATTTTACCTACCTAGCCTCATCCTTGTCTCTGCAGCTTAACCTTTGAAATCATACCTAAAAGCTAAACCTAGTTCCTTAATTTTCATTCCTATCGTGAAAAAACTTCAAACAAAAAAAACCCTAATCTAATGAGCATCATAACTAGCTTAAGATCATTATATATCTAGTCATTTCATTGGATGCAAAGTGACATTGAGAGAACCCTCTTTGATTTTGATAGGGCTAGTTACCTGACCTAAAGGTTTGTTTGAGTTTACCTCCTTCGGTTCCATTCTCAGCCTTAGGAAACAGGGGGAGTGATAACATTTTTGGTGATGTTGCTGAGGAACGATTCCAAAAATTTCACTAGGGATACTTCTTTTAGTTCACTGAAGGTTAGACTTGTGGTTGACAAGTTATGATATTCTAAGAAGGTTGAATTACTAAATTTGAGCCAAAGTGAAAATTCTCAAAAATTTGGCTCCCAAAAGACACACTAGGTTAAATCCAGACCCAAATCCTTCGCCTATAGTTAATGACCCTGCAAGTCTTTTAAGAAAGTAGAAAAAAAAGTCTCGAAAAGTTGGAAAGGCTATAACTCCACTTGTGAAATCAAACTCCTTGCCTGCAAGGCTAATTGCTCCAGAAATTTCGTCCTTTAATTTTGAATTTTAGACATCTTTGTTCAAGTCTAATTCTCAATCCTTTCTCTCAGAAATTGTCTTTGACCCAATCGATTTTGAGACCTACTTACCATTTTCTGAATCTTCCTATTTCAAGCTTGATAGTGAAGTCTGGTCTAATTTTCATAAACTTGAGGGTTTGGTCGATAAGTTTCAAGTAACTTCTGAAAAAGCTTATTTCCAATATCAACATCAAGCTTTTGCTTCACCGCCTGCTATCACACCTTCTCACACAGCTACAACATCATCCATCACTTTCATTATATCATTACGTCTGCAAGTATTCACTCCATCAACATCTTCGCAACCCCCTCCATTGGTCATGGCCAGATTTTCTCCGTTGATCCTACCAGAAAAAATCACTGCACTACCTCAGAATTATGGTGAAATATTGCCTCTTTTTTATGGAACATCAGAGGTTACTTCTCATCAACACATTGTCAAAGTAATTGATTTCATTGATCTTGAAGAGATTGACAATGACGACGCCAATATGCACATCCTAGAACAGAGTTTCTCAGGAGAGGTAAAGAAATGGTTTCACTCCCTAACACTTGGTTTAGTAACTAATTCACAGCAGCTGATTGAATTTTTTATGGCGAAATGGGAGGAGAAGAAGAATCCATTATAGATTCTAGTTGAACACAATGCCTTGGAAAATAAATCCTAATGATTCTGTACAAGACTTCACTGCTAGGTTCAACAGAATTTATGATTCCATTCTTGTAAATATCAAGCCTCCTCCGGGCCTTGCATTACTTGATTACCTTGATGGTTTCGATCCTGACATGGCTTACCAGCTAAGAGAGAGAAACCCATCTACCCTTGAAGAAATGCAGAGAAATGAAGTCAGCGTTGAAGTGAATTTGATTATCAAGAATCCAAAAATCAAGACAGAGAAAAGGGTAACCATCAAGGAAGAAACATCTACTTCATCAAAGGGAAAACTCGACACCTTGATTAAAACAATGGAAAAAATGATGGACAAAATGAACATCATGGATAGACAAGTTGGACCCTCAATTAGAAATCCCAATTTCATGGTTCAAAATCAGCAGCCTCAATACAGGATCAAGTAGAGGGAACAGAGGGGTCAGGATCCACAAAGTCAACAACAAATTCACACTCCCTTCCAGCAAAAATACACCGAAGGACTTGATGAAGAAGAAGAAATTTCAAGCGAAAATCATTTGTTTGAGGAAAATCAGCAACCTATTTGTCTCGTCGAAGAAGATCAGTTTTCTGCAGAGATGTATGCACCGGACGATCAGTAATATGTCTTGTCAAATGATGACATGTTATCAGTATGGAAAAAAATATTACCAAAGGGGATATCAGAATGCTCTTATTCAAACAAAAAGAAAGTATGGTTTGAGAAATAGGAATGTTCATATCACCTCAAGTCAGAAAAAACAGAATTCTCAAACAAAGGCTCATCACAAAGAGACAACTACTTCAAATCCGAACAAAGGTAAAGGACCCGTTGTTCTTAATCATGCGAAAGGAAATGAAGTTTCTACCATAAATTAGAAGAAAGAGAAAGAAGTTCAAGATGGAGGACAGAGAAAGGAGACTCCACACAAAGATCAACTCAAGAAGAAATATGCAACATGCAAAGAGGTAGAAAAACATTATGCTCTTTTTAGTCTTGAAAATGAAATCTTAAAACTGAAAGTCTCCATTTCTTTAACTGAAATAGTCAAGAATGACCAGTATAAGTTTCAAGTAGCCAAGTTTCTTAGGGTAGATCGGATGTCTGATATGGTCGATGTGAGTGATGATCACCTGAAATTTTTATCTGGTCCTATTGTTGATGTTGACTTAGAAGATAGTGAGGTCCCTCCTTTTTAACTTAACCTCAAAATCCACAATTTTGTCCTCCATAATGCCATGCTTGATTCCAGAGCATCTCACAACCTCATGCCTAAATCCATCATGGACAAACTAGGTTTGGATATCACAAGACCCTACCATGACCTTAACTCTTTTGATTCAGGGAGGGTTAAATGTCTTGGCCTCATTAAAGATCTAGTGGTATCTTTAGAGAAAATTCCATCCAAGAATGTCCTTATGGACATTATTGTGGCTGATATCCCTCCTAGATATGGAATGTTATTCTCCCGGTCATGGGGAGAAAAACTCAAAGGCACCTTGCAGCTCGACTTTTCCTATGCTACCATACAGGTCTTTGGGCAGCTTAGAAAACTATACCATGAAAATAAGATTAAATACATGATCAGTATCAAAGAAAAGCCTAATAATCACCCCATACATGTTGTTCACATGGATTTAGAGTCTTTCATCTTATTTAATGAGGATTTTTCACCATCTTCAGAAATTTTGATGGAAGAAAAAACAGAAAATTTAGAATTTTCAAATTGTCTTTTAAAGATTTTAAGTGCGGAAAAATAAGAAAAGATGTTAAGTGGCTTGGAGCCAAGTGCATCACCCAAAAAAAGAGATGAAACAGTGAAGGAAACAGAACCTATTGGTACATTAGACATTTCTCAAGAATTCAGTCACAATCAATCATCCAAATCGCAGCTTCCCAATGGAGAAAGTGGTTTGTCGACCATGGATTTCGATGGAGCCTTAGGTAAGGAATGAATTGGAATTGGAGTGTGGATTCAAAACCACTTAATCATCCTCCTAATGTTCGTATGTATTCTTACAAATTGGCATTTGATTGTTCAAACAACGAAGCAGAGTATGAGACTTTGATAACCGGTCTGAAAATTCTCAAGAAATTAGGTGCCAAAAAAATTATGTGTATGGTGACTACGAATTAGTAATAAAGAAAGTCAAAGGGGAATACCAGGCCAAGAATCATAGAATGCGAGCTTACCACAATGTGGTGTTAGATATCCTCAAGACATTCACTGAGTATACTTTGTCATTGATTCCAAGGGACAACAATGTTATTCCTGATTCTCTCGCCACTTCGGCAAACATGTTCAATATTCCATTGTATCCCAACAAGAAGTATGAAATTAATGTTAAAAATCACCCTGTTGTTCCAGATAATGTTAAGCATTGGAAATTTTTCCAAATGACAAGAAAATCAGCAACTTCTTGCACAAGAAATAGGAATTGGTGAGTTCACAAATAGATGATTAGTTTCATGAAGATGACCAAGAAATGCAAGCAACAGAAATGAAAGTACTTTAGTTGAAATATAACTCCATTCCAAGAGGTATTATACCTTTGGAGGAACGTTTTTACCAAGATGATGTTGCACGGAAACCGACAATGCTAGCAACAGAAGTAGGTGTAAAATACCTCAATCTTGGCACTCTTGAAAAGACCAAAATGGTCAAGATTTCAAAATACTTGAGCTCAGAAATGAAAGGTAAATATGAAACACTCATGTCTCAGTTTGTTGATGTTTTTGCATGGGAGTATTCTGATATGAAATTGTATTATAAGAGAATAATTCAACACACCATTCCTTTAAATCCTGATCAGAAGCCTTTCCGCCAGAAACTAAGGAGAATGAATACCAAGTTGCTACCCTCTATTCAAAAAGAGGAGAACAGGTTGTATATTACTGGTATTATTGTTCCTCTTCATTTTTCAAATTTGATGTCAAGCTTAGTGCCAATAAGAAAAAAGACCGGTGAGATTCACTTGTGTATAGATTTCAGAAATCTGAATAAAGTATTGCTGAAAGACAACTACCCACTTCCAAAGATGGATAATATTCTGCAAAGGGTGCAAATTGAGTAGGAGGCAATTTGAGTTGCTTTCTTAATGTAGCAATGTCTGCATTCTTCTTTTTTTATCAGTTCTTCTACAATTTTGACATTATTAGGATCATATCATACTTCAATTACCAAATCCCCACAGATTTTATTCTATTGTCTTTAGCCTGTGGAGATGCCTTTTCTAATTTGAGCTGATATTTGATGTTCCCAAGAGTGTTTTGCAGCTTCTGTACACTCATGGCCTTGGTGGTCACTGTAGAATATATCATTTCCCCTGCCTGCTTATGAAACTCAATTTGGTCTAAAGGATGAATATCCTTGGCCATGACTTCAAAAATTGTCTTTTTGTAATCAGAAGATTACTTAGGAGTTTGAACTGTGGGTTGAAGAAATTCCATCTGCATATTTTTATTCTTATAATCAAAGGCAGAAAGTAGCCTATTCTGGCTGCCAAGAATCTATTTTAGATATTGAGAATATATCTCAATCTTGATTTCCTCATTTATGGCCTTGATTTCCTTGTATCTTTCTTTAATATCCACCTCTTTCTCTACTAGTTTGTTGGATGAGGACACTTCAACACTGTGTTGTTTCTGAATCATTTGAGTGTTTGAAGTTGAAGGTTGGTGTGTTTCTTGAGAAACTGCAGGAGGAGCATTGTCTTTCACTACTGTATCAGTATCAATTACTTCAATTGTTTAAACTTCCTCATTTACAGGATTTAATTTTGGTTTCTTCCTGTACATCAATTTAAATTTGGTTTTAGTGGTAGTTTTTGCAATGTATGATCCGTCTTCTCTGATTATTTTTGAGTTCCTATCTTCTTGGGCTGGAGTTTGCAAGATTTGACTAGTATCACCTTGCTTATCTGCCTCTATCAAAGTGTTTTCCAACCATTCACACTGATTGGAGTATTTCTCAATATCTAGTTTCTTCTCATGTACATAAGGAGTTAATTTACATTTAACTCTCAATTTTCTTATCTCCTAGAAGATCATAATACCACTGAAATCTATGACTGAACTTAAACTCCTGCAAATACTTTTCTTCTTGTGGACCTGCATCTCTATTGTTACAAATAAAAGGGCCAACCTTATTCTTAATCTTAAATGGTGTCTTCTTTTTGGCTTCCAAGAAATTGATTCCATCAAAATTAAGGATCTACATGATATACTCAAGGGAAAATAACCTCATTGGGAGGTATTTCGGTAGCTTATATGGAAGAATATTTGATCCATATACCCTAATTTTTGTGTGGTTTCGATATAGGTACCAGTCTCCATTTCTAATGTGCTCAGATAATTGCAGGACCTTCTTAATTTCCTCACTAATTCTTGGTTGCATGTTGTTGTTCAGCATGTTGACCATAGGATGAATGAAAGAATCAATGAAATCTGTATATGTGGACTGTGTGGAGTCTTTTCTGATTATTGGAGTCCAAGATATAGGTGATTGTGGGTTACCTTCAACATCAAGCTTTTGCAGGTGGATGGAAATTTTCTTAGACTGAAAGTACAGAAACCTGTGGATTAAAACTGAGGAATACTTGAAGACACCTTCTTCAGGCATTTTGACCAACTGTTCATGAATATTATCAGCAAGGTACCAGGAAAAATTGAAAATGGTAGCAGGAGGCTGACCAAGTGTGAAAGTGGATAGGAAACCCAGGATTGAAGCATCAACATGCTCATCAGTAAAATAACCCAAAATACAGGACAAAATTGTGATGATATGTCTAGTTCTCTCAGAAAATATTGCAGACGGGTAAGGAGGATTTGGCTTGGGAGTTTCTACTAATCAAGGCATGAAAGTTTGGAATATATGGAACCTCTTGGGGAAGTCCAGATTCAGATACAATTAGGTAAGGTTCTCGATGGACAAAGGGGTTTCATCTGGCCTAGGTTGGATCTGTAGCATTTGGTTGATTGACTCAGCTGTGATGATGAACAGAATTTCTTTCCAGGGGTTATAATGGCTCTCTGGTCAGGGAAATAGCAGGATTGAAAGAATATAATCACTTCTGGGCATTGGAAATTCTATGGGAGAACATACTTTGGCAAATTGGATTCCCAAATGAAAACCTCATCTGCTTGGTCTATGGATTTGTCATGGCTCCAGCAGTGGAGCTCAAGAAGATTAAATTCAATGACTGTGTCATTAATTTTAAAGTCTCTATCTGCTAAAGGAGTGTGTTCCACATCTACAACTGGAGGTTGCAGGGGATTTACAGTTACAATGCTTTTGGAAGCCATTGTTTTGTTAATTTTACTCAATTGATTAATCTTTGATTCAAGAAATAGACTCTGGCTTCTCAGGAATATTGTGAAAGATGTTTACAATGTGCAGAAGGGTTTAAGAGGCAAGAGGGACTCTTTTATGGTCTGCAAATGTTTAAACTGATCAAATTGTACTCTTTTGTGATAAAAAACAATCTCAGGCCTAGGAAATTCTGTAAAAAGACACCTAGGGTCTGCAGAAAAGGATTGGAAGGCAAGAGGGCTTTCTTCAGGTCTGCAGAGGCTCTTAAATGATTCAATTACTTATTACTTTCTCTTTAGATTAAGTAAAAGTATTTGATTTGAAGAATACCTGGATAAAATGAATACTTTTAAGTTTGTAGAGGTTTTTTGAGGTTGCGGAAGTTTTTTGAAGCTCCACTGGTCTTTATAGTGCTTCAAATCAGGTTCTGCACTGTCTTGTAGCAGCAAATAGTCTTCAATTCTGGTAAAAGGACTTGAAATAAGGTCAGCAGAGTGATATGGTTGCTCGGAAAAAGGTCGGCAGTCTTTCTTTGTGCTAGTTTGCAACAGAAATGGTAAAAAAGATTGCAAAGGGCGGCTATATGGGTTTTTAATCAACAGTGTTTTTAACATTGAATACGCGGGGTTATTTCAAATGGGAGTGATAAGGATAATGGTCAGGAGAAACCGTTTAGTGGTTTTCGCATTGGCCGAAGGTGGTCAACAGTATTTTTCTTAAGGATGCGATCAAATAGAATCTTGCCACATAGCCAAGAGAGGGGCTCCAAAAACTGTGCATATCACAAGGTCTTGGGATGATTAAAGAGTTGGCTATCGGGTGTGCGAAAAGGCTCATTGGTCGTCGGATCTGATCAGTATAGATTTGACGGCTTGGCGAATGCGATGGAGTATTGGGGATTGGATAAGCGTGGGGTTCGGGTTTTAAACCAATGCGATATATTATATGCATATAAACTATGGTTTTAATGTATTTGGTAGGGGTTTGATATATTACCAATGGGGTTAGGGAAAGTGTTATTTGCATGGGGTCGGGAATTTATGATAGGCGGGGAAATAATAAGTGGGCCCAAAATAAATCAAACGTGGGGGAATTAAACTATATTTTATAAATAAAATAAGGGGTTTGGGAATAATATATATGCGGGAATTAATATAATATGGGTTTAAAAGGCATATAATGGGAATTAATAAATAAAGTTAGTTAAATGATTTAAAATGTTAATAAGTGCAGGATTAAAAGTACACTAAGGATAGTGTTAAAACTTAATATCGGGGTGGGGTTTTCATAATGGGACCCAATATTAATATTTTAAACTTGAAAACTTAGGATAAGTGTATTTAGGGGGTACTTATGAATGAAATGGAAATTAATAAAGGATTTTTACTTTTCTAAAGGAAAAAGTGCATTTTAACTTAGGAAAAGTGATTTTTTTGCAGGGGGGAAAGAGTGAAGTAAGGGGAAAGAATAAAAACGAAGGGGGAGGGGTATTTTTACAAGGGAAATGATTTTGAAGGGAAGTTAGTAAATATGAAATGACCAATTTCTACTATCCATGCTTTGTGAAAACTGCTTCTTCCTACCCATCAGCTACCCTAATATTTTTTTCTTCATTTTTTTGGGTGCATTTGAGCTTGCAGACCCTTATTCATTTTTCTTTTAACATGAAACTATCTAATTCTATCCTTGTTTCTTCCAAGGTCTCAGATTAAATAGTTGAGCTCCTTATTTATTCTCTACCTAACTACTGATCTGTCAAGATTAAACTATTTGGCTAGATCTTTATTCTTTATCTATTAGCATGAAATTTAAAGCATGAAAGGTCAACATTAAGCAGTTTGACCTTCATGTATTGTGGCATTTTTTACAAGTTGCACACAATCTTATTTTGCAGTAAAAAGTAAAAAGTAGTGGCATTTTAATTTGCATCACTTTCATGATCTATTTTTATCTCTTTCTTGTTTGGGGTTCATTTTTTATATTATTTTTTACCTTTTTTCTTTCAATCCTTTTGGTTTTTCTTTTAGGACTTTTACCCTCTTTACATTTTTTAATTTTTTCAATATGGGAATTTTTTTTTGCAGAAAGCAAAGTATGTACATATTACAAGACTAATCATAGTCAATTCAAAATTATGAATCCTATTAGTATAGGACCCTAACAGTGGCTCCACATGGGGATGGCATTTCCTGGTGAAATTTCAAGAACTTTAAGATCAGTAGCCTTCGAATTTTGACTGTGTTTGCCTTAAAATTATTTTATGAGTTCTGCATTATTCATACTTATGATATTTTTTCTTTCAAAGCTTAGGGCCTTCTCTCCGGGCTTCAACTTTGCAATAAAAACATCCAATCCAATCTAAACTCTACAATGTTATGTACCATGAGCAAAGTAAACAAAATGAACTACTGTACTGTAGGGAATAGTAATGCTTCAGCATTCTACCATTGATACGTCCACCTGGCAGATCTGATCCATCCAACTCCTTCAAAAAGAATGCATTGTTACCTCTGTAACCATAAATGACATAGGGACCTTTCCATAGGAAATTGAATTTACCATGTTTACCTTTTTCTTCTCTTTTGGAATCCCTCTTAAGAACTTTGTCACCTATGTAAAAATCATCTTCTTTAGTATTCCTGTCAAATATCTTTTTAATCTTATCTTGGACAACTTGTGACTTAAGATAGACTTCTTCCCTGGTTTGCTGCAAGTGTATGGTTTGATTTATATTTCTCTGGATATCATTGGTTTCTACCTGTAGTTCTTGGATCATCTTCATCACTGGCACTCCTAAAGAGGATGGAAAAACAACATCCATCCCATATACAAGCTGATAAGGGGATGTACCAATGGAATTCTTTGTGGTAAGTCTGTCTGCCCATAAGGCATTAACTAACCTTTTGTTCTAGGTCTTTTTATTGTCTTCTAGTAGTTTCTTGATGATATTAACACGAATTTTATTGGAGGATTCAGCAAGACCATTACCTTGAGGATAATAAGCAGTGGAATGGCCAAGGGTAATGTGGTATTTATTATAGAATTCAATCATCTTTTTAGACTTGAAAGTAGCTGCATTATCAGTAATGATATTTTGAGGGCATCCAACTCTAGACAGTATATTGTTTTCTAGGAATGAGATTATGACAGAATCAGCGGCTTGCCTAGAAGGAATGGCTTCTATCCACCTAGTGAAATATTCTGTGGCTGTCAAAATCCATTTGTGTTGAGCTGAGGCTAGTGGGTGAATTTCACCGACGAAGTCTTGACCCCATTGTTGAAATGGAATTTCTGTGGAGATGGGTTTAAGGGGTAAAGGTAGCAACTTTTTCTTCCCTTCAAAGATTTGGCATTTGTGACAGGAGGTCACATACTTTCTTGCATTTGCAAAAAGTGTAGGCCAGTAAAAACCAGCCCTCAAGATTTTAATTGCAGTTGACTTCCAGTAAAGGTGTCCTCCATAGTCACCTGCATGAAATTCTTCCATAAAATGCCACCGTGATCTTTCCAAAACAGAGGAATATCTATGATACAAAATTTCATTGCCTACTTTAGAAATCTATCTTTAATTCTTGACAATCCAGGAGGAGCTTGTAAGTTTAGTAATACAAATATGATATCTGCATACCGTGGTGAATCTAAAAAGGCTTCACTGATCTGTGGAGTCACCATCTCTTCCTGATCATCTAATTGGGCAATAAAATTTATATCTAAAGCATGAAAGTTTGATTCAGCCATGAGTTTGGCTAAACCTTGACCTATAATGAGTTTGGTGGGCTTAATTTCCATGTCATATTCCAAAATGGTGGCAAACCATTTGCCTCTCTTACCATTAGGCCCATTCTGAGTCAGAATGTCCTTCACTACTGAATTTGGAACATATGCTATGATGTGTGAATACAAGATGTACACTCTAAAGTCTTTGATAGCTTTCACTAAATCTAGTGCCTGCTTTTCCATTATGTTATACTTTAGTGTGGCATCTCTTAGTGATTTGCTAAAAAAAGCAATGGGTTGTTCATAGCCCTGATCATTCTTCTACAATAAAACTGCAACAATAGTATGTTCTGAAGCAAAACAAAAAATAATAAAATCTTTTTTGAAATCAGGACTTATTAGGATTGGTGTTCTTGTAAGTTCTTGTTTGATTGATTCAAAGGATTGTTTGGCCTCTACTGTCCATTTAAGTGTTGAGTCTTTCTTTAACATGTTATTGAGTTCTCTAATTATTTCTGCTAAGTTTGAAATGAATCTTCTGAGAAAATTGATTTTACCTAAGAAATCCTGCAATTCCTTAATATTTCTAGGATGGCTTATGTTCAAAATGGCCTCTATTATGGTTGGGTCTATCCTAATTCCCTCTTTTGATATTATATGCCCTAATAGTTTACCTTCTTCAAGTCCAAAGAGAGTCTTTTTGGGATTCAAAGAAATGCCAAATTTCCTGCATTTGATAAACACTTGTCTTAGATGATCTAGATGTTCATTGTCAGTTTTTGAAAATACAGTTATATCATCTAGAAAAATTACAAGAAAATCATGAATTTCTTTAGCAAAAGCTATATCTGTAGCTCTCTGGAAAGTGCCTTCTGCATTCATTAATCCAAAAGGCATTTTCACATACATGAAAGTACCCCAAGGAGTAGTAAATGCAGTCTTTGGTTGGTCTTGTGGATGAACTAAGATCTGTTTATACCCAGAGAATCCATCAAGTATTGAAATCCTAGATGAACCAACCACCCTCTGTAAAATATGATCCATCTTAGGGAAAGGGTAGTTATCTTTTAGGGACGCCTTATTTAAATTCTGGAAATCAACACAAAGTCTGATTTCCCCTGTTTTCTTCCTGGTAGGAACTAAGATTGAAATCCAATCAGAATATCTGATAGGTGCAATGATATAAGCTTCATACATTCTCTTTAAATATTTTTCAATTAAAGGCATTAAGATTGGATTGATTCTTCTAAGCTTCCGTTTGAAAGGTTTTTGATCTTCTTTTATAGGTATTTTGTGTTGTATTATGCTAGTGTCATAAGATTTTAGGTCTTCATAACTCCATGCAAATACATCCTAAAATTCCTTAAACAGAACTATGCTTTTTAGTTTTTCATCTTGAGGTAATGCTTTAGAAATTTTGATGAGTTTTTACCTTTGTTCTGTTCCTATATTGCATTCTTCTATATCTGATCTTAATGGTTCCATCTTTGGTTTTATTGCAACGTCATTTGAATAAAAAAGATCTTCTAATGGGGCTAATCCCTTAGGTAAAAAGTTACTCTTAAGGTTTAAAATGTCAGAATCATCATCTGCTAATTCTTCTATTTCTACCCTTTCTAAATTATCTATTTCTACTTGAGTAAATTTAGTGGGTTCAGTAAAATCTAAATTATTTACATCTATCTCATTGTCTATTTTATCATCTACTATACAATATGTATCTATGTTACAATTATGGAATTCTCCCTCAACATTCATAAAATGATAGATTTGAGTATCCTGTGTGAAAATTTGCCAATATTTTAAGTTTTCTAGTATAGTGGGCATGTGTCTTACCTCTGTTGTATATTGATGATTTGGTTGAAAAGGCAGATTACAGGTACTAGCAAAAGTTGCTAAACTATGTGCTTGTATGTTTTGTTTTCTAGGAATTATAGCAAAGTCACACTCAAGCAATTCTTTGATTAGATCTAAAATTGTTTCTCTATATTGGCTTAATCTAGGATTATATACAGAAAAATCTCCTCTAATTTGTTTTACAATTAAATCCGAGTCTCCCATGATAGAAATTCTTTTGCCTCCTAAATTTCTAACAATCTGTAGTCCTAATATTAGAGCTGCATACTCTGCCATGTTGTTTGTACATTTGAAGTTTAATCTAAAGGCATGACCTTCTGAATGATTGTTTTCCATGTTGTGAATCCAAACTCCTGCTCTTGCTCCTAATTTTTTCACTGATCCATCAACACCTAGGTGCCACATTGATTCATGAAATATGTTCTCACTGTCTGGGTATTTATTTTTATGTTTTAATTATGTGTTGTTCTCTATGCCAGTTTCAGAATTACATAAAATGAAAGATTCCATATCAGTAGGCGTAGAATAAATAGGATAGTTTCGAGGTCTTTCTACTACTAACCATGTACTTCATTAGAGTCTCTTTGTAAAGTTTCTTGGGTTGAAAAAATACTGAAATAGTGGCATAAGACATGTCTAGTTGTAGAGATCCCTATAGTTTTTCTCCCCATGAGAGAAATAACAATGTTCCATACTTAGGAGGGATATCAGCTACTATAATATCCATGATTATAATTTTTCCAGGGTATTGGACTAGAGTGACACATAAATCTTTGATTACACCTAGACATTTCACTTTACTGGAATCAAATGAGAAAATATCTTTATAAGGTCTAGTGATGTCTAAATTCAAAGTTTCCATAATGGATTTTGGCATTAAATTATGTGAAGCTCCCGAGTCTAGCATAGCATTATGTAAAATCTGATCATGAACAGTCAAGCTAATGTAGAAAGGAGGAACTCCTCCTTCTTGGTGTTTTCCATTTACCTCAGGACCAAATATTAGTTCTGATTGGTCATCACTCAAATTAACAGAGGCTTCTCCTTCATTCATGTTTAATGTGTCAGTGGTCTGTGATTTGTATAAATCATGCTAAACCAACTCTGTCAAAGGAATTGGTATTTTCAGTTTGGCAATTTCAGTTTGGATATTAAATGGTGCTTGTGTTTTGCATAACTAAATGACTTATTCTTTACTAACTGCAGTTTGAGTATGTTTCTCATCTTTTTCTACAGTTAGTTTTTCATTTTTTGTTTGTGTTTCCACTATTTTACTGTTTTTTATCTTTTTTCAGGGACAGTTTGAGTTGCAGTGGTAAATTTGGCAGTTTTGGAAGTTTGAGCAACTGTTTTGGCAGCAGTTGTTTTAGGATCAGCTAGTTTTTTATTAGCAGCAGATGTCTTAGGGTCAGTAATTGTTGTTTTAGCAGAAGTTGTTGTCTTAGCAGCAGCAGATTTTTGAGGATCAGTTGATGTTTGAACATCAATATCTGTAATGTCAACAATTTTAGGACTAGGTGCAATATTTGGACTAGAAATTTTCTAATTAGGATTTGAATTTTTCTGATTTGAACTAGAGTTTTGCTGGGTTTCCCTATGGAGGATTTGAAGTATTTTGGTTGTAGGAGCTTCTACTATTTTCTTTGTTTGAGTTTGGGCAGATTTCTCAGTAGGGGCTTCTACATTTTTCTTACTCCTAAGGTTATATTGGTTATGAACTTCATTAATGGCAAAATCATAACCTTGCTTATAATCAAAAGGCTCCAAATTCTAATTGTAATTGTTGTAATTCATATAACTCATGTTCTTCTTGTGTAAGAAAAATGGTATTACCATCATTAATGCCCATTAGATTAATCTGAGTGTGTTCATCATCTTCATTTTGATGAGAACTTTCAACATAGTTCTCTTGGAAATGTGGTCTTATTGTTTGATCAGGTGTTGATTTTCTAGATTTACCAATGTTGGTATTTTTTCTAAAGTTGGGATTTCTTATCTGAGGGCCTTGTTGTTGATTACCCCAATGTGGTTTTCTTTCCATAATTTCTCTTTTATCCATCATTTTCTCCATGGCTTTTTCTAAACTATCTATTTTGCTATCTGATGTAGATGTTTCCTCTTTTATTGTTACCCTTCTTTCATTTCTCATTCTTTCTCTCTTGGCTAACATATTGGCTTCTACACTAACTGCTATGTTTTGCATTTGTTCTAGTATCTTTGGGTTCCTTTCCCTTATTTGGTATGAAATATCCATATCAAAATCATCAGGAAATTTGAGTAAAGATAAATCTGGTGGGGGTTTAATGTTTACTGGAACAACATTGTAGATATTGTTAAATCTAGTACAATAGTCCTGAACTGACTCATTAGGTCCTCTTTTTATATGTTCATATTCATACAAAATCTGTAATGGATTCTTCTTTTTCTCCCATCTACTAATAAACAATCTATGGAAGGCTTCTAAATCAGCAATATGATTTGTAGGTAAAGCTTTAAACCATTTTTTTACTTCTCCAGCTAAAGTTAGGGAAAACAGTCTCACTTGGACATCAGATTCATCAATTTCATGCAGTTTAAAATAGTGAGCCATTTTGTTAACATGTTGTTGTGCATTATATTGACTGGTTCCATCAAATTGAGGGATTTTACTTTGATAATATTGGGGCATGTTATGTAACTACCCTGGTAGGACCAAAGGAGCATATTTGACAGCCATAGCTAAGATTCTTGCTAGACTAGGAGGTAAATGTGTGGTTCTTGGTGATGAGGTTGAAGTACTTGCAAATGAAGTTATTACACTAGAAGATGTACTTGGAAAATGTGGTTGAAGTGCTTGAAAAATCAGTAGCAGTGCTAGAGGATGAACTTGCAGTATTTGGGGATGGAAATAAAACTCTAGGTTGTAGAGGAAGCTTAAGAATGAAGGATTCAGTGGAATGAGGTATAGTGGAAATAATAGACGAGGTGGTACTAAAAAAATTTGAATTTACAAACTCTAAATGACTGGTAGAAGGCTTAGGGGTATAGGCAGATAAAGCAGTCAATTCAACTGAATGTTGAAAATAAGTTTCATCAATTTCCTTAATCAAAATTGTAGTTAAAGCATCAAGTTTATCATAAACTTCTAGGGCTTTTTCATCTGAATCAAGTGAAACAGTTTCCCTCTTAGTTTCAATAAATGAAATGAAATCAGGATCTATTACACTATTAGATATGTCACTTTCTGATTTAGTTTTAAACAAACTTTGCTCAAAAGCTAAATCAAATTCAATGTCTTGTAAACTTGATAATTTATTGGGAAGAGAATTTTTCTTGATCAATGAATTTTTATTACCTAAACTTTCTATTTTTTTTCTTTCTCTTTAAAATTATGTCGGGATTATCTACTATTATAGCAGGTTCTGGATATGGATTAGACCTGGTATATTAAATTCTTCTGGAAGCCAGAATTTCATTTTTTTATGAAAAGTTTACTTAACAACCCTTTAAAACAATCTTAAGGTGAAAAGATAAGTAAAAGTATTTCCTTTAAGATTTATTTTAAACACTGAGGACTGGTTAGATCCCCAGCAGAGTCGCCAGGATGTTATCACTCCAATAATTCTTAATGGTTGTTTATATTTGGTTTAAATAATATTAGAGGTAACCAAAAACCTACTTTTAAGCCTTAGGATATAACCTTCCTAATGCACAGAGAGGGCTCTCTCTATATGATTTATCTTTGTTGATTTTAGTTGATTTTAGGCTAGTTATGTAGGATTACTTGGGATTTGATTTTTGATTTGGTTTGGTGGTGGAATCACTAGTTCGGATGGATAGATGTAGATCTATATTCCATTAAGAAAATGGAGTCAATGTATCAAGCAGTAGGACAGAATCAAGGTCAAAAGGAAATGTTCACAGGGCAAGATAGCTGGGTCATCAGATCTTCAGGCTGAATGGTGAAATCATTTTGATCAGGATGAGAGAGCAGTTAAGGATTCTCAGATCTGGATAATGAGTGAAAAGGCAGAGGTCAATCGAAAATAGGGAGCAATTAAGAATTCCCTAATCTGGATATCAGAAGAAAACGTATAAATGATAAACAGTTCAAGACAGAGTGTAATTAAACATATTCTGTAATAACATTCCTGTTATATCGTTTAGATTAAGCAAACATATAAGAATGTGAAAAACATAAGAAATTGACAAATAACAAGTGAAAATACTTCACTAAAGTGGCTCAACACATGAATCCTGTAATATGATGCTTTATTGCTTGATCCGGTCAGCTGACTTGAAAATGATACAAAGAACCCTTAGGTTTCTACTTAGTACAACTATAGAAATGTTTAACAATTCATCCACACTCAATACTTCGAAATGTGAAGTATTTATACAAAAACTCTTACAAAATATCCTAAAACAAACTTAAGAATTATTCATAGAAAAATAAATATCTTCATGCAATAAGATAGAGGCAGTTATCTAACTAATGCAAGTTGTCCCTGCTTTTATTAAATTTGTTGTTCGTTGTCTTTAATTTTTTGTTTATTTGTCTCTTTGTTGTTTGCTCAATGAAGGTTGTTTGTTAGGCAATGGAGTTTCCTTTACGCTGGAAATATTTCACTCTGATTTATCATCTCTGATTTGACTTTAACTCTGACTTTTACCTAATACACTTTAACTCTGATACACTTTAACTGTCACTATTTTTTTTAACCTTTTGACTGCTCCATTTACTGTTTTATCTTCATAGTAAATCAGTCGAATTTTCCCAGTCTTCTATATTTGGTAATTTGATCTTCACCATCCTTCTGAATATTTAATCTGCCTCATAATATTTTGAAAATGTAGGCTTGTTTACAAATAGGTGTCTTACCTCATGTTGCAGGTAAAAAAGATTTTCAAAATTCTTGTAGAGAACTTTCCCTATTGGAATTCTTCGTGAAGAAGGAAGGTTAGCTTGACCCTTGGCCACTTCTCTCATTTTCTTATCATAATCCTCTTGTTTCATCATTTTTTCATGAATAACTACAGGATTTGGAAGGCCTTTCTGTCTTAGAATGTCAAACTTGATCATAAATCTAGTTATGGAAACCTCCATGTTTTGGCATTTTTCTTCTAGCTGTATCATCAAGTTCCTCTTTGAAATTACCTTCTTGACTTCAAGAATAGTATATGTTATGTCACTAATCCCAATCTCTTCTAGTTCTTGCTTATTCTTGGAATTGAGGAATTTTATGATTTCATTAGCCTCTTCAGGTTTCTTACCAAGTTCTTCTTTTATCTTATGGATGGATTCTCCTGCTGCTTTGATTATATATTTTTGATCATAAATAACCTAATTTGATGGCCAAATATCATTGACAGATTCAATGATATTGGTCCATAGCTACTAGTTGGCTTGTGCCACTTTTTCTAACTTCTTCAATTTTTCTGTTAACCTATTTGCTTTTTGTTCTTCATTCTTGTGCACAATCTGAGCAAGCTTCTTTTCATCCTCCAGACTTTTCAACTGTTTTTTAAGTTTGTTAATTTCATTTGTTTGAATATACATTTCCTACATTGCTTTTACTAACTTACTTGCCTCATCAGTAGGTTGTGTTGCTGTTGTAGATGACATTGTTGTTGAAGTTGTTGCTGAGGTGACAGGAAGTGTTGTAGCCATTGAGACTATAGGGGCCAATGATTCTGCTAGTGTAGGAGGCACAAATGTTGTGACTACAGGACATACAGTGACAGGAATTTCTTCTCTGGCCTTTTTCTCCTGGACCAACTTCTCCATTTCTTTTATTTGGGCAGTTAATTGAAAAATGAAATTCATCATTTCATCTTTTTGGCTTTGACTTTCCAGAATTTATTTAGCTTGAGGATGTTATGTAGGAGGAAATTTGAGTTGCTTTATTAATGCAACAATGTCTGCATTCTTCTTTTTTATCAATTCTTCTACAATTTTGACATTATTAGGATCATATCCCACTTCAATTACCAAATCCTCCATAGATTTTATTCTATTGTCTTTAGCCTGTGAAGATGCCTTTTCTAATTTGAGTTGATATTTGATGTTCCCAAGAGTGTTTTGCAGCTTCTGCACACTCATGGCCTTGGTGGTCATTGTAGAATATATCATTTCCCCTGCCTGCTTATGAAACTCAATTTGGTCCAAAGGATGAATATCCTTGGCCATGACTTCGAAAACTATCTTTTTGTAATCAGAAGGTGACTTAGGAGTTTGAACTGTGGGTTGAAGAAAGGTCATTTGCATCTTTTTATTCTTATAATCAAAGGCAGAAAGTAGCCTGTTCTGGCTGCCAGGAGTCTGTTTTAGATATTGAGAATATATCTCAGTCTTGATTTCCTCATTTTTTGCCTTGATTTCCTTGTATCTTTCTTTAATATGCATCTCTTTCTCTACTAGTTTGTTGGATGAGAACACTTCAACACTGTGTTGTTTCTGAATCATTTGAGTATTTGAAGATGAAGGCTGGTGTGTTTCTTTAGAAACTGCGGGAGGAGCATTGTCTTTCACTACTGTATCAGTATCAATTACTTCAATTCCACTTCCTCATTTATAGGATTTAATTTTGGTTTCTTCCTGTAAATCAATTTAAATTTGGTATCAGTGGTAGTTTTTGCAGTGTATGATCCTTCTTCTCTGAGTACTTTTGAGTTCCTATCTTCTTGGGCTAGAGTCTCCAAGATTTGACTAGTATCACCTTACTTATCTGCCTCTATCAAAGTGTTTTCCATCTATTCAGACCGATTGGAGTATTTCTCAATATTTGGTTTCTTCTCATGTACATAAGGAGTTAATTTACATTTAACTCTCAATTTTCTTATTACTCCTAGAGGATCATAATACCGTTGAAAGCTATGACTGAACTTAAACTCCTGCAAGTACTTTTCTGCTTGTGGACCTGCATCTCTACTGTTACAAATAAAAGGACCAACTTGATTCTTAATCTTAAATGGTGTCTTCTTTTTTGCTGCCAAGAAATTGATTTCATCATAATTAAGGATCTACATGATATACTGAAGGGAAAATAACCTCATTGGGAGGTATTTGGGCAGCTTATATGGAAGAATATTTGAACCATATACACTAATTTATGTGTGGTTTTTATATAGGTACCAATCTCCAGTTCTATTGTTACACCATTTTTGGTCATCTAACCTATTATCATTAGATGGACCCAAGTACATCATGTAAGACCAATTTTACTCCAAGTAAAATTGCTTTCACTATGAAAATAACTTAGTAAATCACCTTTATTAAGTTGTTTATGGTCTAAACAGGAAACCCCAAGGGAAAATATTAAACAAATCTATATTTGTTTGGTTTTCCTCATGGAATAATTAATTAAACAGTAATTTAATTATTATTCCTGGTCATATTTAACCCAAAACAAGGAAATTAATTTGATAAATCCTTATTTATCTTATTATTTCTAGGAATAATTATTTAAACCTTATTTAAATAATATTCCTTGTCAAATATGACTAAATCATTTATAAATAATTAAATAAATCATTATTTATTTAATTATCATTCAACCACTTCTTTAAAATGATAAATAAATCATTTATTTATTTATTATTACTTAATCACATCCTTAAAATAATAAATAAATCATTTATTTATTTATTGTTTACAAATAAGGGGATTTGACTCAAGTCAAATACCTTTTCCCTCCAATAAATATTATAAAATATTCCATAAAATTTGGATCTAGATTTGGTTAATAATATTTTAATTATGCCCAAGATCTAGACTAACTCAATATTTTGTTATAAATAGAAGGGTTTTCCCATTCATTTGTCACCTTTTGTTGCCTAAAGATCACTCTGGATCTCAACACTTGGTCTGGCTATTGATCCATAATCATAGCCATACTTTTCCATTTTTGTTTGGGTTTTCTACACCATCAAGAGAGAGAAGTTCTAAATTTGAAGTGTTGAGGACTCACAAGAACCCATCCCATTGAGGAGAACAGGGAACACCCTCTTGTGTTTTCCTCCCAGGTGTCATTAATAAAAATATTCATTGGATATATTCTTGTCTTGTCTATTGGATCTATGGAGTAAATCTTATTTTTCTACTGTTTAATGTCTTATAATGCATAGATCTAGATTTTTGCAGCATTTGTCTTGATCATCTAATTGCAGATCTGAAGATATTAGCAGTCATTTCTGATGTTAGGGTTGTTTGTTATGTGCAGCTAAAGTGGTCTTTTTTTGTACGCTTCGAATCAAGATTCATACTAACAACTGGCGACTCCACATGGTTTTACCATTACGACCGTTGTCGTTTTTCTGATCCTTGCATATCCAGCTGCTTCAAACCCTAGGATTTATCTTCAGCCCCTTGTTTTGCTTAATTTTGATGTTTTTTTTAACCCATAAAACCCTAAAACGATAAAAATTCTAACTTCCGCGTGTTTTCGGACCCATTGCGCAGGTGACAGACATCAGCCACAGCTAAGATGACAATTTTTTTCTGAAACCTGCCGCCGAGAGTGCTGGAAGTGCAGGTCGCACTTTTCTGCCCAAAACCTGCGACCTGGACCTCCAGGCCGCACTTTACAGCCCAAAAAGTGTGACCTCTACTGAAAACAGGTCAAAAACTGCGACCTGGACTTTCCGCAGGGATTTTTCTGAAAGTTTTTTGGGTTCTGCTAAGCCTCTATTCAGGGATATCTGATCTCCGTCTCTGCCCATTTTGGACCTATACTTGTTCTGTTTCGCTCAACTAAGTGGGAACCTAGCCCCCTAGGGCTTCAGTACCCTCCACTTTTGTGGAAGAGTGTTTGTTGTTGCAGGTTGTCTGAAATTTCAAAGTCTTCAACCATTTTTTCAGATCTGATAGCTCATCTTCAGATCCACTTCAAATCGGCTTGTTATCCATCCAAATCTCCTCTTTTAGCTTTGTTTCGGTTTTCCTTAAGGGGCACTCCGCTTCCTTCCTGGAGATAGCCTTTCGCCACCACTTTTTATAGCAATTTTCCTCTGATTTGTTGTTGTTTTCTGCACCACTTTCCAGCAGATTTTGTCTTTTAGATCTTTGTCCCTCTTGACCCAATATCTATTAACCTATTTTAGTGTGTTTGGATTAGTTTTTTCTACTCACCTATTGACTAGTTGTTGAGAGGCCCACCTTCTTGGGTTTAAATTATTGCATTATTAGCTGCTTATTTTATGTTTTGCAGGCCTATATACTGTCATTTGCAGGGTTATTTACAGCTATACAACATCACTTTTTATTTTTCTCTACAAATGTTTGGGTTTAAAAATTAAAATTTACACACTTTTACACACACACCCTAAGTGAAAAAGGGCTTGGTTAACACCGCCAAGCAAAGACTCTAAAACATTGAAATCATTTTATCTTGCACCTCTTTGCCCTTGTTTTGACATTGTAATCACTTGATCTTGCACGTCCCTACCCTTGTCGGTCTCTTTTTCCTTGGTGTCGTGTGTGTGTTGTCATTTCTCAACCTCCTGTGGGCTCTAATTTTCCTCAAGGGAAGGCTAGCACCCCCCTGCACATCTTCCCCTCTTGGTAGCACGTATTCAGGGTACATCATGCCTCCTCTCGTTGCCCAACCTCCTATATACCACACTGTTACCCAACCTCTTTTGTCTGGTACCCTCGATGACCAGATTCTCATGATGAAATCCTATCAACCTTCAACCGTAGACATCAATCTTCAGACTCGGTCCCATCAGTACAACAAGCCTCCCGCTGCGTCTGTCCCCGAGCCGCCTCCTTCGGTCTCTACAGAGCCTCTTTCGACACCTAATGGCCCCTTGAAGATCCCTCAGCCTAGGGCGGAGGTTCATACCAAGATCCCCAAGAGTCCACTACGCTGAAATGCTGCTTCTGGCAAAGCTGGCCATTCGTATAGCATAGTCGATGATTTGGCACAATCCCCTGTTGCATTTCAACACTCGAACTCCTCCAGTCATGCCCTTCACAACGAAAAGCTCTTCTGTCTGTCGTGGGTGCTGTAGACCCTTTCGATGATCTATTGACTGTCTTTGATGTTGACCGGTCATAACATCCTCCTCTCCCTGCTTCTATTGCTTTCAAAATCCCAGTCAAGATCCAGAACGCTAACGTTTCTTGGTGCATTATTGATGAGGGGGCATCCACCTATGTGATGTCCACTTCGGTTTGGAAACAACTCGGATCTCCTGAGTTGGCCCCTTCCACGATCACTCTCCAAGCATGGGATGGCCACGCCTCCAAGCCCATTGGCTTATTCCGCAATTGTCCTATCACTCTTGCGGGCAAGACGGTTTGCATTGACGTAGAAGTCATAGACACCCCCTTGGATTACAACATCTTTTGGGTCATAACTACACTTATGCGATGTATATTGTTCCTTCCGCGGTTCACCTCAAGACGTCCTTCCCCCATAACGGAAAGATAGTCACCATTGACCAGTTGACATATTACGAGCCGAAGTCTTAGACCTCCCCTGAGTCCATTATCTCTTCGGTGGCCAACAAGCAAACCGTCGACCCTTTGACCAGTGTCTCACCTGACGTCTACAAGGACTCCTCCTTGCTTGGTACTTTCCTTGGTCTTCCCCCTCCTATCTCTGATCCCGGCTCATCGAATGTTTGCATGATGCAATCGTCTCGGGCTTCTCTCAAGAGGCCCGCCTCGGCTAGTCAGCAGCACCCTCGCCCTCCGC